>OU015501.1:145964861-146364861 GCA_907164885.2 Dolomedes plantarius
TTATCCTAGTCGACCAACGCACCAGAGCGTCGCCGGCATGGGAGGTAGCACCATGATGACGCACTAGAGAGTCAGTGGAATTAAATTAAGAATTAATTTAAGAATATTTCAATTAAATGCTATAAAAGACCTGTATTGGTCGAAGACAAATCTCTGTTCGATTGCACATTTCTTTTTTGCCGTACCACACATAGTAAACTTTTATCTCATAAGGTTGAAGTTCCGTCATATTGTTGTCACTAGTACTGAGCTTGTGACCCTGTTGATTTTCCAAGGGTAGACTTGATTTTCTAAGGATAAGACGTTTGCTGGTTGTCATTCACTAATACGGAAAGGATTACAACGCCCCCTTTTTTATGAATCAACACGCTTGAATGATTAAAGGTCTTGTAGTCATTAATTTTAGTTACACTGACCGAGAGATAACAAACTTTTCAGTACAATATAGACAACAGACCTGGTAAAACAAACAAAAAATATTAAACAGCTTCTCTAGCAGAATGTTTGAACTGCCAGAAACCCAAAGGTGTGAAATTCGGCACGTTCTTCAAAAAGTAAAAAAAAGAAAAAGATCCTTGAATAGCCCATAATCATCGAATGCTGTTTCAGAAAAACATGGTTACTCCGACAAAAGCTATTACTTTTGACAAGATTCCGGGAGATAAGTTCGTACAAATCAAAGCTTAAAGACTTTTTGGTATTGCATTAGAACCATGCATTATCTAGCAGTATGAAGAAAAAAAGTAACAAAAGAAATCTCCCTAGTTTGACTTCTAGCGGGATCATAGGGTTCTCGCTTTCCCTTTTCTTTATGAACAATGGGGATGGATATCCTTTCACTTTCTTTCGAACGTGTTAACTTATGCCAGACCAAGTCCATAGAAGGTGCGGCCAGAGGAATGCGTCTTCGGTTTACAAGGGCATCACAGTGGTAGAAGTCCGACATAGCCAAGTGCGACTTCCATTTACACCAAGCCTTCCTCTAGAGGAGGGCTCTTACTTTTCCTCTCCTTCAGACCACATGGAAGAAATTTCCTATCTACGGATTTAACGTGTCCAAACCTAGCATACGCACGAAAGCACTGAGTGGCGCTTGTAGGGATTCAAACGTAGCAAACTCCGTCCAAAGACCAACTGCCTCGACCCCAGACAGAAATGTAAAAAAGTGGTTCTTTCAATGGCTTCTACACTGCACGGTAAGAAATATTCTTAAATGCGCTAGAAATGTTATTTTATGTATGATATATAACTTTCATAGTAGAATACTTGAAATCACTTATGGTTTAAAAAAAATATTATTTTAAATAATCACATGTAACTTTTACAATTAGTACGAAAAGCGGAGAAGTTTGCTTACAGCCAGAAAACATGTAGTTTTCGCTCCTGTCAAATTTGTACGGGCGGGACCGCGTCCCCGTCGCGCGATATGTTAGAGTAAATTTAGTAGATGTTCTACGAAACAGTGTCGGAAAATAAAGACTTTGTATGAACGAGCTGCCTTTTTCCTGATATGTTCCGAGGTGTTTTGTTGCCCTCTCCATCTACCTCGCCACTTGCGACTTCGATTGCACTTTATGGATACAAAATGTTTGAAGATCCCGGCCATTGCTTCTCCCCGCCACAGTTTCCATTTGCCTTAGCTACGACTACAAAACTGATGATTTCAAAGGCCAAGTTATTTGCATATTTACGACTACACCCCGAGCTTACACCTATAGGTATCATAACATATAAGTCGGCGAGGATAGTTACCTCTGCCGTGAAGAGTTCCAATGGATTCACAGTACATTTTGACCTGCAAGCCTGCGATGTTTTTATCAAAAGCTGGGACAGATTTTTCCCCCTGCTTTCTTTGTGTGTGTTTGGCTACCCATGGCCGAGCGCATTTTGGCGTCTCGTTCCAACAGTTACGTTTTTAGTCGCATTTTTCGACCAGATTTTTCCTCCGCCAATATTTTCATTCTGCGTCTCCAAAAAGTGTGATCGTCTATCAGTGCTTTGGCGTACTGTGAAAGAAGAAAAATTTAGTGTGTGTGAAAAATTCGAACGTCGGCGCTGGTTTTTATTTTCGTGGTGATCATGCTTCAAGTCGTCATGTCTCGTGATTTTTGTGTTTTAGTGATGTGTCAGATGCTCGAGTCCGGCATAATTGTGACAATGACGTTGATTTTGAAACGGAAGAGTAGGAAATATTGTAAACTTATGAGTAAAACCAAACCATTAGACAGAACTCTCGGACATCATGTAAATTTCAAGGAATGACGCCAAGGAATGTTACACGATTAAACCAATGTGCTGAAGATTTCATTTTCTAATTAAATTGAATATTGATTTTAAAATAGTAATAAAAAATTAAAATATGATATAAGGATTCTAAAGGTAAGTTAATATTTGTGAAGTAGTTTTAAAAGTGAAGTGTTTTTAAGTGAGTTACATTTTAATAAAAAATATTATAAGTGTATTTTAATGTAGTGAATAAAATGTTATTGATATTATATGTTTTAAATTTGGTAATAGTAGAATAGTGTTAATAAAGTTGAATAAATATGGGTAAATTAACATAATTTATCAAGTAAATAATGACTTAAAGTTTTGAACATGGCATGAGTAATTTCGACATGATTCCTCAATTCACATATGGTTCTGAGTTTTTAAGTTGATTATTATGTGATTATGAAAAGTACATGAATAATAATGAGAAAGGAAGTTTTCTGAATTTTATATTAGGAAAAGTTGAAAGTTTATAATAAAAGGATGTGGTAATAATTTGATTCCATACTTTAAGATCTCATTTGCTTTTGATATATTTTAATAACCTCATTTATTGTGTATTTTAGTTCCATTGATTGATTTTTAGTGTGTTATGAGATATTAAGTGCTATTAATAAATTGAAGAAAATATTAATATTTAGGATGATCATATTTTATATATTTAGTATGTTATGTTGTTATATGCACAGATGAGAAATAACATTTAGTGTCAATTCCAGTGAGTTAATGTTTACATTTTTAATCTGAATTTCTGTGGTACAGTTGTTGCAAAGCTCTTGGACTTTGGTATTCAATACGTCTTGAGAGTTATTTTAGAAACATAGACTGAACAACTTTTATTAGAGACTCAGATAATAATTCTGACTGGACTTATAAAGTCTCTCAAGTACCACAAAATATTTAGTGTCTATTTAAGTACATAATTAAGTGTTTCTGATACTCTTTATTTTATAATGAATATTTGATATTTTAAAACTTAAATGAGTCTTGAATACTCAAAGATTGATAAATTTTGTATCCGGATACTACCCAGTCAAAGACATGAATTCCTGATTTGTATTAAAGTGATCCTGTTTTTCGCTATTATGACCTTTGATATATTTTTTCCCTAATCTGCCCTTTTATCACATAAACATGCACGCTTCTAACTTGATTTGAATATTGAAGAAAATTAATGATTGGAAACAATTTGCACCCAATTAAATCAACCAAAGTTTTTTTTTTTAAATTCCGGTAACCTAACATCAACTTAATTGAAATTTAATTCCCTGTGAGTTGGTTAGACCCCGACCACAAATATGATTTAATCTAAATCCCAATTGAGTCTGTTAGACCCCTACCACAATAATAATAAATCTTTGTGATTCGGTTTGACCCCGAACGCAAAATAATCCTCGAACAACCCAACACAATGGTAGCTCAGTGGGCCTGAATTTAATACGTTTTCGCCGGTCCTCTGCGGAATATCACACCGTAGATTGTCACATTTGGAGACCTAGGCTAAGTTCATTGCTCCAGTGGTGTAAATCCATTTCTTCAAACTTAACAAAAAAACTTAGTATTGAGTGTCTTGGTTCACTGAGAATTGTAACACAACTTTTAAGATAATTATTTCTAAAACCCTGTTTAGCCTAATTGAAATATTTTCCTAATTAATCGAGAAGTGAATTGCCAAATTACTTTCATTCAATTTGTTTAGTGTGTTGAACTGTATTTTTAAAATTTTTCTTATTAATTTGTTTTCCATGGTGCATTTGAAAAAATTATAGTAGAAAAACCTTTGAAGATAGTAACCAAGAATTTAACTAATTAACTTTAATAACCACAATAATGCCCACACCTGAATAATGACGAACTCATGAACCACAGAACCTTTATGCTTTTTGATTTTTTGGGGTGCCTAACACCTCTTGACTCCATTTTTGATGGTTATACTCTGTGTGTTGTCTACATAAATTAAATAAATTGAAAAAAATATCTATCTTTGAAACTTCCTCTTACAAAACCTATTATATGCAAGATTTCTGGATCTCATGATAAAAACCGAAAAAAGACAATTCTAATTCCTTTTTGCCTTTTTGAAACTTTGTGTACTTATATATTTTTAAAAAACAATTGTTATGAAGTAGTGTGGTCCATGATAACGATATTTTTTTTATTATTCCATTTGTAAGTGTCCACTGAACATTTTTTGTGATTTAGTGTGTTTTAATAAGTATTTTTTTCTCATTCCATTTAAAGTGTAATTTAGAGTTTTTGTGAATAGTTAAATATTGCCATACATAATCCAAACTGTAATTTAAGTGTATTAATATTTTTTTCAGTGATATTTTATGTTATTTTGTGCAAGTCATGACCTGAGCAGACACACAAGGATGTTAGTACCACTAAATTTAAATTCTCAACCCCTGAGTCAAAATTTTATTCCAAATTACTCCTCAAAATTTTAGTCCTAATTACACTTTTGTCACGCGGTTCTAGCCTGATGGAGAGCCTTGCTGAGGGAGTCGGCCCCTCACGCAAGTCTTTTCCGGAGGGGGGGGGGAAATTAAGACAAATTTTAATCCTTTTAAATACTCCTAACATGCTTTTTCCAAATTCTTTTATATTATTGCAACAGAATACATCCCCTTAACCTTGGATTGCGACCTAAATGCAAACAATATAAATCTATTTTTCCCCTAAAGCTGTTGCACGCGCGTACTATTATATAAGCATTATATAACGGGCATCGCGAGACCATCACCTCATATGACGCGAATTAATCATGTGTCCATTTCTGACAAATTAGAAGTCTGATAGACCCGTACTCGGGCTGGAGATTTTCGCGCCTCGGTAGTCTTTTTTGTCTGCTCTCAACCTAACATGACGTGATTGAGCTCTCCGTCAAATAACGCCCGGCGTTGCGTCGCCGAGATTCTTTCCAATAAACGGCCCCCGAACGATACTTTTCACGCATGTTAATCCTAAACTAAGTATGCAGTGTATAGATAATGAAGTATAATTAATCATCGAACATGCGGTGAAAATAAAGAGACTGTTCCATGAGCTTAGATATCTGTATTATTCGCCTGGATTGTCGTCCTACGCCTTTCCCAGTCACTCGCCATTGCCTGTTCCTGTACGACTACACAGTAAGATCAACTCGGCTACGGCTTGACCCGGATCCAAAAAACTAGGAAGTACGAGCCTGTTGAGCTTCTTCCGGTCAAGGATATTACATATATATATATATATATATATATATATATATATGTGTGTGTGTGGGGGGGGGGGTACTTTTCCGATATAAGTACTACACTTGGCGCATTTTTAATCTTGGCGACGCACAGATACAACACATCGTATTGGCGAATGAAATAACTCAAAATAACTCCGGATGTTATTCAAACGTTGCCTGCTCATCTTTAGGCAAATTCCCTTTTTAAAAATTAATTACATAAAAATACGGTCAGATTTCCTGACGGATTCTAAAGTCCTTACAAACTGAAGTAGGCGTTATTAAAAACTAAGAACGAGTACATTTCGGTTATAAGCACTACACTTGGTGCTGTTTAACGTAACATTACGTTCCTCAATAACGGTCCTGCGGAAAGCAAAATTTCAGCGTTGTTGCGAGTTATAATTTTGGCATATTTATTTTTTTTTTCTCTTCGCGATGCACAGATACAACACATTGTATTAGCGAATGAAATAAAATAACTCCAGATGTTACGCAAACGTTAGGAGAGAACTGATTATATATACACTGCTGGCCATTGTAAATGGACACCCTGAAGGAAACATGCAAATAACATGAAATTTACAACATGCATTAGCGGAGGTGAGATAAGCAAATGATTAGAATTTCGGAGCAGACGCACGTCACGCGCGCCTGTGGCGCCACTTCAAAGCGCTATTTAAGGCTTGGAGATTTCGACGATTTCAAGTTCGGCAATTGTGTTTTTCTTGTGGTTTTTTCAAAAAAAGATCAATTATGCCTCGTCGAAAACATCGATCATCTTTTGATCAAGTATCCGAGTTCGACAGAGGAAGGATAGTGGCCTACCGAGATTGTGGATTATCTTTCAGGGAAATCGGTAGTCGTGTTGGACGAAACCAAACAACTGTAATGCGGATATGTGATCGTTGGATGCAGGAGGGTACGACGGACCGGCGTGTTCGATCGCATCCACCTCAGCGCACCACTTCACGTGATGACAGGCAAATTGTGCGCATGGCAGTGACGGATCGCTCAGTCACATCACGAACCATAGCACAGCACATGCAGTCTGTAACGCATCATCCAGTGTCTGCGTGTACCATTCGACACCGTTTACAGCAGAGTGGTCTGTCCGCAAGACGTCCATTGCTTTGTCTACCCTTGACGCAGAACCACAGACGTCTCCGCCGCTAATTGAGCGATGACAGAAGGATGTGGACGGCAGAATGGAATGAAATTGTCTTTACTGACGAGTCACGCTTCTGTTTGCAACACCACGATGGTCGCATTCGACTCTGGAGACACCGTGAAGACAGGATGCTGAACAGCTGCGTTATACACCGCCACACTGGTCCTGCACCGGGTATTATGGTATGGGGCGGTTTTGGATATCACTCTCGCACACCTCTAGTACGCATTGCCGGTACTTTAAACAGCCAGCGCTACATCTCCGAGGTGTTGGAGCCGGTTGTCCTTCCTTACCTTCAGGGCTTGCCCACAGCCATATTTCAACAGGATAATGCGCGACCACACGTGGCACGCATTGTCCAACGGTTCTTCGTCAATCGCCAGATTGAATTGCTTCCCTGGCCGCCTCGCTCTCCGGATCTTTCGACGATAGAAAACATGTGGTTCATGGTTGCTCTACGATTGACCCAGATTCCATCCCCAGCTGCCACAGCAGATCAACTTTGGCAACGTGTGGAAGCCGCTTGGTCTGCTGTACCCCAAGAACTCATCCAAAGTCTCTTTGAATCAATGCCTAGGCGTGTGACAGCGGTGATCTCCAACAATGGCGGCCACTCTGGCTACTGATTTTGGCAGGATCCATACTTCATTTGATACTTGGTCATATCATTTGATACTTGGTCAACATGTTATCTACAAAACAAATTTTGTTGTGATATCTCTTGTCTTTCTTGGTGTTGAAATTTGGGTGGCCAGCAGTATATATATATATATATATATATATATATATATATATATATATATATATAATTTATTATAAACTTAAATTTCGGCATTCCATGAAGTCTCGATATCTCCATGACCCCGAAAATAAACGTCCTCATATTGTCTCGTGATCCTTGATTCTCGAGATATGTATACTTGAATATTGCAATTTACCAATCATTAGTGTGATTATATTGCCTTACCTTTCTCTCGTTGCAGAGATTTTTGAAAATGCGCCAAATTAGTGTGAAAACGATTGTAGTACTTATAACGGAAAAGTATCTGTGTGGATGTATGTGTGTGTGTATGTATGTGTTTGAGCCTCTACAAACCATTTAGGCCATGCATTGTAGTTATTTTTTATAGAAACTGAATTGAAAGTGTATGGATAACACAAAATCAAAGCGAGAAAATTTCAGGAGGGGTTTCTTAAATTTTTAATGATTTTCAAACAGGTATCACTTTCTAAGATGGATCCAACGTCTTGCCAAAGGTAGAAAATAAGTTTCTTAAATTTTAAAAATAAACTAGAAAAATATAATAGATAATAAGGTCTTTAATTAACGAGTGATCCGAGAAAATCCAACGGGTATACTTAATCTATAGTCAAATTGGTGGGAAAATTGAACATTACCCGAAGAAAAGTCAATTCTTTCTCTTCTATGAGAATAATATATCTTTTCATTAGCTGTTCACAAACCTCAAATTTCAGGTGAAAATCAATTATTTTCCCCAACAATATAGTAATTAGTCTTATCTTCTTTCCGTAAGTTCTTTATGATTGTTTCAATATTACATTATGGAAAGAATATTTAAATAGGAAAACATGAATTTGCCTATAAATATCATTACTCCCCCCCCCCCCAAAAAAAAATGTAGTTTGGAAAATTATAATAAAATAAAATGAAATACACACACACACACACACACACATATATATATATATATATATATATATATATATATAACATACAGGGAAAGGTGGTAGAAAGGAAACGATCTACCAAGTTTCTCCCATTTGTCACATGGATCGTTGTTGAAGCGTATTTCAAGAGATATTTATTTCTCTCTTAGTAAAGCTTGTTGAAATTTAAGGTTACCCTGTCTTCAAAGATAAGATAGTTGTAAAAAGCGGTAAAGCGTTGGTTTCTAGAAAAACTTTATGGTGTTTTGCTTTGGTCGCAGAAATTATAGGGCACTGTGGTAATAATAGGCTTATGTAAGTGAAAAATCTCCTTTGAGAAGACAAATTATATAGACTTCGTAGTGATGCGAAATAATCTCAATTTATGCACTGCGTTTTATTTCTTAAATTATTTATTCTTAAAAAAATGAATATTGTGTCTATGCTTTTAAAGCGGTTGGTTTAAATTCATTACTTTTCAAAAATTGTTAAAATTAGATAAATTTTATACATTTTATTCTTCAAACTTAGTTTGCGCTCTTTAAGCTATATATAGTTTTTGACAAATCGTATGAGTTCAGAAAGTGAATTTAAATGGATTTATTCATTTGACATTGTTTGAATTTCAGTAATTTATTTTAATTAGACGATCGAAACATGTAGCAGTTTAACATTTTTTATACCTTGGGCTCAGATATAGGAATTTTCCTAGCTTTATGGAACATAAAGTTTTTTTTTTGCTCGGTCAAATGTCAAAATAAGCAAGTAAATAAAATTTTATTAATCTACAAGTCTAGATTTATTAAAGTGATAGTGAAGTAACAAGTTTATAGGTTGCATATATCATATCTATGGAAATAGACAAGAAAGAATTCCCTAAAACAGGACATCAGATTATTGTTAGCTCTGACTGAATGAAATTGTGCTTAAGTGTTGAAAATGTTTATATCTGACTCATTTGACTGTTTAATTTAACTAATAGGGGTTAATTAATAGCGGTAATCCCGTAATGGCAAATCCTTTTGTAGTTTATAATGTAAGTTATTTCATATCGTTATTTAGACCAAAAAATATTGTTCTTACGCTACTTATATATTTTAGTGTTTATTTACTTAAATTTATGGATTATTGGGGATATATATATATGTGTATATATATATATATATATATATATATATATATATATATATATATATATTATATATATATATATATATATATATATATATATAATATATATATATATATATATGTATAATATATATATATATATATATGTAACATGGGAGAACGGCCCCGGGTTAACGTCTTCAGAAGATGCTGTTTCCCCCATGCTACGGTGAAGTTAAACGTTTTAATGTTGTAGTCGGGCCATAGAAGAGAGTCGGCGACACAGACGATCTTGATTCACAATCTTTACTTTTTGAAAACCGTCAATGACACTCCCAGGGTTAGTTTGAAAGGTGAAAAATGCACGAGTGTCCGATCTTTTTGGATGTCAGAACTTATATAGTTTTTATTTCATCATGTGACCGCAGAGTGCTGAGTGGTTAAAAGTTATGGTTAAGGCGTGATTATTGCGCTGATAAGGATAATTTGGGTACTCACGCCACACTGGTCAAGTTTCCGAGTAAAAGGCCACCATTTTGAGATGGTTCGCCTGGGGCTTTTTTTAGAACTTAGAATGGGAAATGAATTTAGCTCGAATGCCCAAGGAAATTTAGGATAATTTAGAATTTAAAAGCGGTATGTATTTTTTAATGCTATATATATATATATATATATATATATATATATATATATATAAATCGGGTAATTGCAACCATTAGGTAAATATTACAAGATTATATTTATTGAGGTGATGCTTAATCGTCTCTAGTAAAATTAAATTGACCAAGTGACTGCCTACATTGAAAAAGCCATTTTTTGACTATTTTGGTCAATTTTATTTTTTTGCAAGAATCGTGTAATTCAATCTTTTCTCTTTTCAAAACCGTTTTGAGTTTCCTTCTACATCAATTAGAAGCAGAGTTATAGCTATTTTTAAAAACATTGTCTGATACAAAATTGAAGTGACACACAACTTTAAATGCGTTTTTCTCAGAATTATGTTTTTTAGCACAAATCTCTACCGTCATCATGATATCTCACATAATAATGCATATAATTTGATAACATTATCAGGAAATGTTTTAGATGCTATTGTTAATGAGATGACGCACAATAATTGATGTATAATAAATAGTTTTTGGTTTGGGGCTGATTTTATAAGGAAAGGAATGACAAATTGGGGAAAATTTTCATATTGGAACATAAAATTGTCTGTATTATTTTTGCATTTTACAATTTCTCTTAGATTGAGGATGATTTTGAAGATAATTGTTATGTGTATCATGTATGAGAAGGAAATTAAAATAGTAGCATTAGAATTTTGTGCAGAGTGATAGGCGATTTAGCTAAATTTCATTAAAAATTACTTCAAATTGAACAATTTATAAAAAAGTATGGTATTTACAGGCAAGTTTATTTTTTATTTTTTATTTTTAAATGCTATTTTACCATAAAAGACCAAAAAATCCTTAAAAAAACATTATTTTTAAAAAATTGGCTCCGAACGTAGGCAGTCGCCTTAATGAAGAGAAATTAATTCTGTATTTTAATTCATAAATAGGATGTTCTTTTATTTATGAATACTCGTGAGTGAAAATTTTCCTCCATTGTACGTTACAGAAATGTTTACTGCAAGTAAAAGCAAACATGATGCTTTAATACTTGATATTTTTAATCTCGTTAATTCTCATTAAAGTGTAATTGAACCATTATTAAGATTCGATTTTCTTTGCGTATCATTGTCCACTATATATAAAGATTCATTTAAGTGGTTATTGACTTAATTTTCTAAGAAAAGTATTAAATAATTAACATACAAATCAAATATACTTTTCAAAATAAAATAAGGAAGCAGGAACTAAAATTAAGTTTCAGGACTATTGTCTGTTCTATCATCTTATCTTCAGAGCTCTTGTAACCTTTCTAAATTTAATAATTAATTTTTTAAATATATATATATATAAAATTAGATTAAGAATAATGCCACTATTTTGCTGCCCCCGAATTTAATTTTAGCCATTTACCTCATTTGCATTCCGAAGCAGTCTTCACGGAAATAATGATAAATAACTGCAATTCATTAGAAAATAATTTAAGCGAGTCTCCAGCTTAAGCCTTAGCCGACATCTTATCTAAAGAACAGAGGGGAAAAAAATATTTCATCATCTCGCATAAACTTTTGCGTCCTGGGAAGAAAGTTTCCTAAGAAACTTGATCAATTTTCTAATGGTGGAAGGAATGCTGAACAGACCAAGGTAAACCTGGATTAAGAGTTCAAAAAAAGAAAAAATTCTTCTCGTCTAGATAATCTTTCAGTAAAGTGTTTTAACGCCATTACGTGATTTCATTTCATTAAGCTATTGAGACCTCGATATATTTTTACCGACAACATGCAATAAATATTTATATCCAGATGGGAACGTAATACATGTTGAAGCAAACACACACTCATAGATATTTAAGTGTGTGTTTGAATAAAATTATACACGAATGGCTTACTGCGACCATTATTACAAAAAAATATTAAATTGTGAGAAATATTAAAACCATAGTTGTATAACTAATATCACAAGTTCTACGGATCCTTGAATTATAAATTTATATTTTTATGTATTTTCTAAATCCAGACATTCAGACGATTACGTGTATTTATATAATATATATATATATATATATATATATATATATATATATATATATATATATATATATATATATATATATATACATAACTTAAAATACTCACGGCGCAACAGTCCGATGCCGACCAAGGCCGGCAGTACCCATCTCCGCTTTCGTAACCGTGGGCTTGGGGTGCTATACAGCATATGTCTCAGTCAGCTGGTCAACCTGACGTGGGACCCATAGAGTTTAGTTCCCGAGCATGCTTGGTCACCATTTTATCGACCCACTGAAGGGATGAAAGGATGAGTCGACCTTGCCCAGTCATAGGGTTGAACCCTGTGGGATGGCAGCTTGACGCATTTAACCACTACGCCACCGGGCTTCATATATATATATATATATATATATATATATATATATATATATATATATATATATATATATATATATATATATATATATATATATATATATATATATATATATATATCAAGTAAATTGTAAATAATTAAACAAAGAATTAAAAAATTTAATTACAGAAAGAATGCACTGACAGTCGAAAAAATTAACATACATCTGCCATTAGAGCTCCACGCAACATAAATGCAAGATTCTGTATAACCTCTTGAGTCCCACGGTACCCAATTGGGTACCTTTTTTAAAACATCCCCAGAAACATTAATTACCTTTATCATCTTCGAAACCGACGGAACCCAACTAGGTAAGGTCTATTTTAAGCGATTCCTGATAAATGGTACTACCAGTTCCAGATCCGAAGTCAGGATCTTCAGTTAAAGTGGCGGGAAATCTGAAAATGGCTTCTAGACGTACTAGAGGTAAGAAAACTATTTATTTTTATTCTTTAAACATTTTCTTTTACATTTTGTGTTATATTTATATAAAGTTTAGACCATAGTGACTATATAAACATGAATTAATACACATTATTTATATTTATTTGTGTTATTAACGATGTTCAAAAAGAAGGTACCCAATTGGGTACCTCGGGTCTCGAATGCTAAAAAAATTTGTTATTTTATTTTTTTAGTTCGTTATCTGACAGAAGAGGAAATTCAAGCTCTTTGTTAACCTTTATAGTCGTGATCCGACAAATCATTATCATGTAGAAGTAATCATAACTGTAGCACCAACTCTTATTTACATCTGGTTTATTGACACATTAAAATCTTGGTTAAATAAGTCATTTACAAAGTTTCGTTCCGACGAACGTTAATATACTCGTGAGAGCCGGGCTCATTATTCAGAGTCCGTTCGAGACCCTGTCTCTCCGTACGTGTGTTGACCCTTCCACTGTCCAAATCTATCTTCCCCCTTCGTTACCGGCGTCTCTATTTATCCATTCTTCTCAGCGGCTTCTCGAACCATCCATGACGAATTTTCTTTCCTGCAGACTTTTCCAAGGTAGAAGCGCGCCGCTAATGGATTTCACAAATCATTCTAAATGATTTGCGTCCTTTTTAACTATTGTCGCACTTCTCCAAAGGTGTATATCGTCACACCTGTTTGCGTTTCTTTTGGGCTCATTGAAGACACTATTACTCACGTTCATCAATTCCACTTAAGAATGGGAGGCGAGAGTCTGACACTCTTCTTGCGCAAAGTGTTAGACAATTATCAGATACTGATGATCCTGATTTCCTTAAGAATTTCGAACCTGAAAGTGAAGGCTGTGCACAATGGACAAGAAATAATTACTCCTGTAAAGGTACTACCTACTGCTCCAAACCAGAAAGGAAAAAGAGAAAAAGATCTGCCTCGGAAAAAAGGTTTGTCCACTGATGAACAGATAATCCCATTTTCTGGTCGTTGTGAAATGAGGCAATATATCCCATCAAAGCCTAACCCTATAGGATTGAAAAATTTTGTACTCACTACACAGGATGGGTTAGTTTTGGATTTTGTTATCTATACGGGTGCAGATACAGTGCCAACAGATGAAAAAGTATCTTATGGTTTAGGAGGAGCTATAGTAAAGCATTTAGTTAGTACAGTGCCAGAAACATCAATTTTTCATCTATTTATCGACAGGTTTTTCACAAGTATACCAATTCTTGATTACCTTAGTGCCAGAATTTTTTTGACTGGTATCGTAATGAGCAAACGAACTGATGGTATTGCAGCTAATTTTCCACAAGATCGACATATGGAAAGAGGCTCTTTTAAATTCTGAACTCATGAAGATGGAAAAGCCTGTTTAATCAAATGGAAGGACAATAAGTCGGTATTTATGTTGTCCAGTGCATTTTGCATCAACCCTGAAGGAATTTACAAGAGATGGAGCAAGGAAGCAAATAGGAAGATTTATTAGGAAGATATATTTCAAGCAACCTACTGCTGTAAAAGCATATAATACTTATATTGGTGGAGTAGATCTAATGGATAGATTTATTTTATACTATCTCATTTGAACACGCCCCATAAAATGGCAAATGTGTATTTTTGCACATTTCCTTGACATGGCAAAGTGTAATGCATGGATACTCTACACACGCCATGGCAAACAAAGTCAGGTGCTAAGAAAAGACGATCTATAATTGATACAAATCAAACTTGTAATTGCAGAAAGTTTAATTCTTAAAGAAACCTCAAAATTATTAGAAGAAGGCAGTTCAGCCAAAAATATGTCCAAAAAGTGATCTCCATACCAGGCAATAATATGAGGTATGACAAAATGGGGCATTTCCCAGTGCAGTCCAAATTTCAAAATCAGAAGAAATGCCATAATCCAGGCTGTAAAGGAAAATCCAGAGTTAGATGCATTAAATACAATCTATTTTTGAGCTTGCAAAACAGAAACTGCTTCTTAGAATTCCATGAGAAATAACTGATTTTTGTCTGCATATAAACCCAAGGTACCCATTTGGGTGCCACTTAATTAACAAAATTAAAAACTTTGAATTGAAATTTTTTGTTTATATTTATTTTACTTATTTTATATTTATTTTATTTATTTTATGTTATTTATGCTAGATAAAGTTAAAAAATGTGAATAAAGTGCATTATTTTAGGCTCGGGTCTCTAGAGGATAAATAATAGAATCAAAATATAATATAAAAAAACAAAAACAATCCAAAAAATATATGGAGGAAATCGACGTTTTAGCCATCCCAACTCCTTAATGTTAGGTTCCGAACCCGAAATTGACGATTTCCTTCTAAAACCGAGGACAAAGCTACATAAGACATGAACAAAGTCATAGTAGAGTAGGATCAGTACATCTCTAGTGTACGTGGGTTATTAATAACTTAATGGAATTATTATCAGCAGTAATTCAAATTGATAGATTTATGCTGATGCCTATTCGTTTTGCGCAGCTTTCTTAGGGAGCTTCCTTTATTTAAGTTCATTTCATTTTAAATACTCGTCACCAATTGTGTGTATTTTAGTCGTAGTCCAAATCAATAAAATTATTGTCAAAAAAATTAAAAGACAAATGGAAGCGGATATAATTCTATGTCTTTCTAGAACATTAGGAACTCTAAATGCGTAAAGGAAATATATAATGTATATTTTAATACTGATATAGTCAAAATTGTAATTAATTAATCTTATAGTATGTTTATATCTCTGTATTAAACAACCAAACAAACAAATGGTAAACTATTATGTAGCATAGTATGTATGAGAACCCTTCTTGTGTTTTCAGTAAGCTAGACTCATTACAAGGAGAAAGTTAGGTCATCTTCCTTGTCATACCTATTTATAAGCTGCTTCATCTCGGCCTAAAAAAACTGTGCTTCGATGTTCTTTTACATTAACATTTACTTTATGAGATGTATAATCAAGATATGGGTACTTAAATAATGACTGGTGTTTCTATGAGATAGATTGCGCTCTTTTATAATTAATAAGATTGAGAACAAACATTTTCGTGCTTGAAAACTTAAAGAATCGGCATTTAAACTCAGTTTATTATTTGCTTAGTTTGATATATATATAATAAATGTAAACCTATAAATACAAACCTATAAATTTGGTCAATATCTTTTGTCAATAAAGTTTTTATTTAAAGACCTATGCTTAAATTTCAAATTATTCTACGTCTTTTTAAATGAGTTCATTTATCGGTATATTTGATGTATTTAATTTCTCAAATATATTACTTAATTTTATCATCTGATACACTTGTTGGTTATTATTTGGGGATCATTTTATCTTTCGGATTGAATATTGAGACTTGCTTAATTCACATCTGTGATAATCACTACGACAGGTTTTCGATAACGACAGGTTTTCCCTTTCGTCGTCTATTTAAAAAATTGCTGTGCATATTACGTGCTAAAAGCTTTTCCATTGATGAGTTTAATGTGAATTCTGTATTTATTTCTGTTGTAAGCTGATTAACTAAAGTACTCTCATACATGGAAAAGATTTGAATTGTAAACAATGTAATTTCTTTTAAAACAAAAACGTTCCATGATGTTATGAAATTTGGTTGCAAAAAAAAAAAAAGTAAAGTTGTAATAAAAAAAATAAATGTTATTAAATAAATGTAAATGTCTCCTAGAAATTGCCATTACGCGATTCTTTGACGTAACCAGAGAACTTGAACTTCGCAAAAAAATATAAACAACATCTAAAGTACACACTTTCCAAACACTTTCCAATTATAAAATTACAGCATTTGAGCTTCAGTAGCCATACTGTGTTTTCTTGGATTTATTGCTTTTGCTGTTCTACTAATTTTCTTTGCTAGTTTTATGGATTTCTATCTCAATTATTTTTCTTTGACGTCATTCTGCCAAGATGATGTTACTGATACGTAGTTTGAATAAAGCTATACATTAAGATTACGCCTTCAAATAAGAACTGTTTGGGGGCAGTTGAAAAAGAAATGACTGTAAGCCAGTAAGTTTTTTTCTACTTCTTCGACTGCGAGCTCCAGTACTACATTCTTAACTTCTGAGTTCTTAGCCTTTGAGTTTCGATGTTAGTTCGATGAATGCATATTGAGCACACCGCCGTGTTGCTAATGGCGGCTGGCGCACGTAAAATCTGTCGTGGTTGCAGTGTCCTCCAAATTTTCAAAATTTACCTTTGGAGATGCGGGGTCAAGTGTACTGGTCTCGTCACTTGACTCGGTTAAAAATTACGGTACCGGTTCGTTAGCCAAATCGGACTCCGACCCTTGTGGTGCTAACTTAAAACCTGACCCTTATCACTCAGCCCAATATTCTATAATGACCTTGATTTGATGTTGCGGTCGGACAAGGGGCATAAACAACAACAGCAGCAGTATTTATCTAAAAAACTGACAGGAGCCAACACTAATTGAAAAACACCTTGTACAAACTGAAAAATAGTTGCGAATTTCTTCTTTTTTTAAATCTTGGATAATAATATTAAACATGAAGTTATTTAAAAATTTCACAACATGGAAAAAATTCACATATAGCAGTAGCTAAAAGAGAAAGTTTAAGCAAAATAGCTTTTTTTATTTTAAATATTTATTTTTTTAAAATTTTTATATAAAGACAACACGCATTGTTTAATCACCTAATGTGAAGTCGATGTTAAGCATCAGAAGAGAGAAAAAAATATAAAGAAAAGAAAATATAAAGTAATATGAATAACTGAAATTTAAAAAAAATACCTCAAATACAACTAATTTAATAAATTTAAAATATTAATAATAATACTTCACTATTCCCTATTAATTGCAATAATTTAATATTAATGTTCAAAGTTCAATTTCCAAAACAATATACTATCCACAAAAATATTATTCTATCAATTAACAGAAATAACCAAAATTCTTTTACCCATACTTATCTTAGTTTCTTACGTAAACATCACTTTAGTAACCCTAAATTATTTTTTTTCTTTTCTTATATAACATTTTGGTATGAATCCTCGCTGTATTGTTTCTACATATTCATCATTTGAATTCAATATCCCAAAACATACCTCTCATTATAATATTCTCTTTTCTATTTATTTATTATTCTTCATTATTTTTATTTCGAGAATTTTATGGGGCGGATGAACCATTTATGACATACAGCGGTTTTTAAATTCCAACTGTGGCCTTTTGGTACCCTAAGCCATATTCTAAGGACGTTCCGTTTATATAAAAACTGCAATTACGCCTTTAATTTCGACCTTTACCTCAGGAAATCTCGTATACTCAAACTCTTAACTATGTTTCATAAAAATATACTCACGAGGGTTCAAAATCAAATGTAATATTTCAACAATAAACAAAAAATATAAATTCTTAAAACACTTATAATTTCGATATATAGTAAATATTCATGTGGATTGCAATGAAATTTAAATACAAAAAACATAAATTACAATTCTTCACTTGAAATCAAATCCAAATTTATAATGGACGAGGAAAGAGAAGTACAACATGATTAAAAATAAATTAAAGCACTTTAAACATATATATGATTCATGTTTACCGAGGCCATATAACTAACCATATCAAGTTTAAATCATTATATATATATATATATATATATATATATATATATATATATATATATATATATATATCTATATATATCATCGAATGTGAGTCTATGGCATCTAATTGGAAAAAAATAAACGAAAGACAGAAATTATATTAATTAATTATTTTAATTTATTTTTCGTACTGCAGATCCCGATATTTTTACTAAGAAATCATATTTGCACTAATTTTCGTATGATATTATTATGAATTCAAAAATACTAACTACTTTCTTACGTGGTTTAAGGGAAGTTCAAATACACATATTGTGATCAAACTCTATATGGTGTTATGTCCGAATTTAGCCCTGTACAACATTTATTTTGTGATATATCTCTATTTTGTGATATATCATTCTTAGTAAAAGATACTAAAGCCTTATAATAATAGCTCCTGCTTACATCTTAATACAGCATTTTCGTGTTAATATACAAAAAATATCGCATCAGGGTAATAATATGAGATTGACACTATTATTTTCTGAGGCATTTATATACAATCGTCTCTTAATATTTCACCACATAACATAAAAAAAAGGTCTTCAAACTGCTACCTTACCACTCCTCAAAATATCAGAACTAAATGAATATTTCTGGTTCATTGTATATAAATATATCAAAAACTCTGTTTTATGTGAAAGAAGCGTTATTTATAAGGGTATTGCAGAAAATTAAATCCAAGGAATATGTATGACAATATTTATTTCATCCCCCTCCCCCAATTTGATAGAGTAAGAATACTGCAAAAATATTGTTTTGATAAATGAATAAAAAGTGATAGCTCAGTTAAAAATTTTAATATATTTAAATATAAAGTTCCACATAAAAGGACTTGGAAGACAAATAAAAATAACGGAAAGTGTCAATAGATGTCGTCTCATTTGTTTGCACAAACAGGAAGGATATTTGCTTAAAGGTATTATAAAAAAATTCCTGATTTCTAAACTATAACGCAATTTGAAAAAATGGTTAGATTTGAAAAGATTTTAAATAGTAAAACTCCAATGCTCTTTAATATAAATGCCACAAATATTACTGTACAATATCATTCCTTAAATTCACTAATGACTGTCACTATGGGTCTTACCACAAAGCGATATATTATATGTTTAAATGAGTTTCACTTCTTCTTAGACAAATCTTACTAACAATGATTGCCCTTCTAAATAAAACCGTATGTCTCTTTTGGCACATACAAAAAGATAATATACTAGGTCCTCTCACAATCAAAAATTTCCAGGAGGCAAAATTTATTTAACTAGATTTATATAGTGAATTTACACAGTGCAGTGTTTAAGTTCATCTGTTATTTCAGTGCGGCTTAGCGTACAACTAGTCATACTTTTGATGCAAAAAGATTTTTGGCATACATTTTGAATTTAAATTGTTCGTAAATATACAATCTATTCATTCACTACCAACGTTTTCAAAATGACGCATTAAAACATCATAGATCAAAATGACATATGTAACAGCATTTTATCTACAAATTTATAAAACATATATTTTAAAGATAAATGGGAAAGTACTTTAATATATATATATATATATATATATATATATATATATATATATATATATGTATATATTTATGTGTGTGTGTATATCGAATAATATATTCGATTCTGTTTTCTCTACTTATCACAAACGATCTCAGAGACATCGTAAATAGATGGCTTTGAGAGTTATGATTTATATCCTGAAGTATCACATGCAGCTAAAGTATTATTCAGTTCTTAAAATATGACAACAATTATATATTTAACGTTATTATCAAGAGTTCTCATGAACTGCACATTAATATTCTCTCTCTTTAGACATTTATGGGGATGACATCAAAGAATTATTATGCTTTAAGAGATTGTTATTTTAAGTAACTTGAGAGCTGTGTCTTCCTCGACATTTGACAAATGACTGCAAGATTTATTTTACATCGTTGAAAGATTCATTAGTTTGTTTCGCCATGTATATATTTCCATTAAATAAGATTTCAAATTCATCTCACCATTTTGTTGTATTTAGTTATGTTTAATTGTTAGAGAAGTATCATATCTGATTTGAATAGAATCTTTCTTAGTGGAGTATTTAAGTTAAAACAAAGTAAATATAATAAATGGTTGATCATTAATGTTTTTAAATCGTATATCATACACGTTATGATACTTTAGATATGGATTTTCATATTCTTTAAACTACAAGAAAAATATTAAAAATCTATTTTTAAAATTCCCCAGTCCATTAGAAATAATTGAAAAACATCCAAGCAGCACTCGAAAATTCAAGGCACTCTAGAATCAGCTGTTTTGGTTCAAATCTTAATGAGGCGACATAAGCCGTCTGTGTAGGGGTCCCATATAAAAAAGAAAAAGAAAAATAGAACGAAAAAATATTATAATTGATTGAAATTTATTTCATTTTATAAAATAGACCTAACTTTCACTTTATAATCACAATACTGGCAATATTAGGAACACACAACACTTGTACACCGGGTATGTGAAAAAAGAAAGTAAGAATATTAAAATTTTGACTTGGTTCGTTTTGTATACTACACTGATATTAATAGTGATAATGATATTAATAGTGATAATATTAATAGTGATTAATAGTGACATGCATCTGAATCCTGAGTGCTGTCTTCTTGTAAATGAAATATACAGCTCAAAGAGCTACTATCACAGGACTCTGAATGACGTTCACTTGAAAAATAATCCTATTGGGCCACCGTCTTCTTCACTCATATGTCTGCATGTAGCAGCTTGCAGTCTTAAGGCTGCTATGTACAAACTCCATTGGATTCGCTCACCTCAATGTTAACCTCTGGAGAAAAGTTGTTCACGGATTGCCGACTTGGAATTCAAAGATTTTTTTTAAACTTGTACTCCGTCATAGAGAAAGAAATTTTACATTTGTGTATATTTTGCGTTTTTTTTAAAATGCAATTAATATTTTAAAATTTAAATTATTCGGGGGAAAATCTGGTATAGTGTGTTTTAAACGCTCATAAATTCCTTCGGTGGACGAAATTTATAAAATGAATCCTTTAGCGCTTTGCAGAAATGTTCAGACTATCTGACAATATCAATTTTATTTGATTATCAGCATTTATGTATCTGTAAATAGTTGACAAAAATATATTTTAAATAAATAATTTGGAGGCAGCGCTTAACCCCCCTATATAGAGAGAGCCATTACAATCCCTCAAGATGTCAATCCTAATGGGGGTGGAATTCTCCAACTGTCATCTGGACTCCTCCCACCACAAGAGACTGCAAGAAGAGGAAGAGGAAAAGGAAAATATGATTTTTTTCTTAGTATATAACAGCCTTAATAGGAGTGTCATTCGTAATGAACTTGATGAAATTGTTTAAATTATTTCATAATACATTAGTTGGTTGTGAAGGATTCAAAGACTAAAAGTGAATGAAAGTGAATAGAGAATCATGAGCCCGAGGTAGACTATACGTAAAACGGGAAGTCCTTCCACGAGGTCAGTGCGTGGTATGCATCCTTGAGATGTCGCCCCTTTACCACAGTCCTTAGTCTGAAATTTCAAATACATGATTAAATTGTTTTATTTTTTCAGTTTTCTCTTATGTGTGTAATGTATGTATTTTATATAGTTGGCAAATAATTAAATAGTGATTGGAGATGTCCATAAAGCTGTCTGCATTTATAAAGTTGGTCTACTTGAAAGGAAGACTTTTGGTTTTTTTATGTAATGGTTTATTGGTAGAAATATGTGAGAATATAGAAAGTAATAGTGGAAGGTGCGCTACATATATCCGCTGTACACAATCGCCTGGCCAGTTGTAGGAAGTTGTCTAGCGCTTACTAGAGTTTGGATATCCTGAGAGAAGATCGTCCGTGTTTGTCTGTAGAACCAGTCTTGAACGACGTCTCGGATATCTGCATTGTAAGCAACCGGTGGCCCTTAAAATCCTTTTTCAGTGGACCAAAGATGTGGTATTCGCAAGGCGACAGGTCGATCGGGAGTGGTGGGGGACGAAAATCTTGTCCATGGCAGTTGATTCCATTGTGATGACCGAGTGTTCTTGAGCAGGTTTTAGCATATCCAGTGCTCACACATCCATTACGTAATTGCATAAACCATCTAAAGACTGTACACTATCAAAGACATTCATGTATTTACATATCCCTCGTACGACAATGAATTTAGGCCTCACTAAAACATTCTGCTGTTGAAACTTTAATAACCACTCCCTGGGCTTATTTGGACGAATTCATGCAACGACCGTGTGTAATCACTTTGCTTAAACACGTTAAAACAGCCCATTGACACTTTCTGTTCAGAACAGTTTTTTCTACTGCCTCAAAGACAAAGCCATTGGTTTTTAACCACTGCTGCTAGAGCAAAACTCTCACTTTTATTTAGGCCACCCTTATACAATAAATATTCGCACTTTGTCTGCAAGGTATTAGGATTTTAATTTTGTTATATTTGGTTCAATTGAAAATGTAATACTATTTTTATGATCCCAGTTAGAGAAATTCTTAGGTTAAGTGAAGGGTGTAGCAGACAGCATGAATATTTCAGAGGTACGAGTTAAGAAATAAAGGAGATTATATGCTCATTTATAGAGCGAGAGAGAAAGAAAGAGAAAAATCACAGGTACATAGGGATGAACAAGTTGTACGTAAATGAAAACAATCATTTCTAGTAAGTAAACGAATAAACACATTACATGAAAAACATTAGTAATACGAACAAAATTACACTCTAATGGTGTGTTAAAGTTTTTTTCATAATGATTTGGGCATACTTGGTTCGGAACTCATTAGAAAAATTACTTTTGAATATTTTACTGCTCATCTTGTCTGATCAAAACTACTTCAGTTTTTCAGTCTGATCAAAAGCGAAAACAGAAGATTTTGATAACGGGTTAATGATGATCGAAAGTTCAACTGATGGTGTGGGACATTGTTAGAAATAAGGAATGGAGAAACGATAGTGCCAATCACCAATTCTAAAAATGGGAAACATTGTTTAAGGAAGGATCAGTGTATCGGTAGAGCGGAAATAGTCGAAGAAATAGTATTATGTCAGGAAAATGAGAACCTTGATAATTTAGAACTAGAGAAAGCTTACATGGTAAACGAAGTTTCAGAACTTAAGAAATCAATCAGTTTAGAGGACATTAAAATCGATAGTAATGTTAGTCCAGGTCAAAGTCAGGAAATTTTGAATTTAATTAATGAGTATCGAGACTGTTTTGCATTGAATATAAAGGAGTTAGGTTGCACAAACTTAACGGAGATGAACATCGTAGAAGTTGAAGGAGCTAAACCAGTCTGCATGAAACCATACAAAACCAATGCTGAAGAACGTACAGCGATAAGAACGATAGTGGATGAGTGGAAAAAGTGCGGAATTGTTACTGAAACGAGATCTCCATATGATAGTCCAATTTTACTCGTGAAGAAAAAGACAGGAGAACTTCGATTAGTGACAGATTACAGGAAATTAAATTCTCAAACTGTTAAAGATAAATTTCCACTTCCTAGAATTGACGATCTTTTAGAATGCCTCAGTGCATGCAAATTATTCCCTATGCTAGATTTAGCGCATGGGTACTTACAAATCCCATTAACTGAAGATGCAAAATTGAAAACCGCTTTTATAACACCCGACGATACTGGTCAGTTTGAACGAATGACTTTCGGTTTAGTTAATGCTCCATCTGAATTTCAGAGATTGATGAATCAAGTTTTAGGTCCTTTACTAAACAAACAAGTTTTGTGCTACTTAGACGATATACTTATACCAGCAAGATCGTGGACTGAAATGATCGACAAACTTAGAAAAGTTTTTCAGTGCTTACGTAGGGCTAATTTAACGTTGAAATTGACGAAATGCGAATTCGGCAAAACCGAAGTCGAATATTTAGGGTTTTTGATAAAATCGAATGGTATGCAACCTGGACCGAGAAAAGTAAGAGCTGTATCGAATTTTCCTAAACCAACCAATGAACGTGAAGTGAGACAGTTTTTAGGACTAACGAGTTTTTTTCGACGCTTTGTACCAAAATATTCCGAGAAAGCAGAACCTTTGACCAGATTGACTAGAAAGAATCAGATATTCCAGTGGACGGAAGCTCAACAAGAAGCGTTTGATATCCTAAAAAACCATTTGATCAATCAACCGGTATTAGCATTATATGATCCAGATGCAGAAACTGAAGTCCACACGGATGCAAGTAGTAGAGGGTTAGCGGGAATGTTATTACAGAAAGGCAGGGATAATAAATTGCATTTAGTGTATTGTGTCAGCAAAGGAACGACAGAAATAGAAAAGAACTATCATTCAAGCAAATTAGAACTAATGGCTATAGTTTGGACGCTGACAAGTCTTAGACAATTTTTGATAGGAATTAAATTTACGATAATCACAGATTGCCAAGCTTTAGTGTATTTAAATGCCAAGAAAACTTCCAATCCTCAGATAGCGAGATGGAGTAATCTCATTCAAGAATATGACTTTCAGATAAAACACAAGGCAGGAGAGAAGATGAGTCACGTAGACGCATTGAGTCGATCACCAGTTGACCAAGCAGAAGAAACTGTAGATTCAGTTATTGAGAATAACTTGGAAGTGTGTTTAACATTAACGATAGATGAACAGATTCTCATGATTCAACACTCAGATCCAGAGTTACGGAAATTGATTGACATTTTGAAGAAGAATGCTAGTGAAAGAACAAGTGCGGAGAAACAGATAACTGAAAATTAAATCTTACAGCGTAATCGATTGTATCGCAAAGTTGAGAGTAAGAAAAAAGAAAGAATGTTGTATGTTATACCTAAAACGATGAGGAAAGGTATAGTAATAAAATTTCATGATCTCATGGGACATTTTGCAGTAGACAGAACTGTTGCTAAAATTAAAGAATTATACTGGTTTAAAGAAATGAAGCGTTATGTGAGACGGCACATTTCGATGTGTTTCGAGTGTTTACTTAATAAAGTCCCCAGTGGTAAGAGACAAGGACAATTACATCCAATTCGACCAGGAAGAAGACCTTTTGCAATAGTCCATATCGATCACCTCGGACCATTTGTTGAAAGTTCGAAAGGCAATATAGAACTGTTTGTAATCATGGACAATTTCACAAGATTTGTGCGTTTGTATCCAATGACGAGTACATCAACCAAGAATGTATTAATTGCGATGAAGAATTTTGTTGATGACTTCGGACTCCCGGAAAGAATTATCAGCGATAGAGGAACATGTTTCACGTCTAAAGTATTCGAAGAGTACTGCAGAATTAACGGAATTATGCACACCTTAAACTCAACGCAACATCCAGAAGGAAATGGAATGGTAGAAAGATCAAATTGAACCATTTTGTCGACGATTAAAACGAGCATGGAGAATCCAAATCACCGAGATTGGGACAAGAAAATCAAAGAGTGTGAAAGAAATTTAAACAACATGGTAAATAAGACTACGGACAAAACTCCCTTCGAATTACTTCATGGATATTCACCAAAATTCAATGACGGATTGATGAGGATGCTTAAAGACGAAAACGCTGACGAATGGGAAGATCCAGCCACAGTACAAAATAAAATTAGAAAAATAATCGAAGACAAGCAAGTAAACCTTAAAGCCAATTATGACAAAAAGAAGAGTAATTCATTGAAGTTCGAAACAGGAGAGATAGTTGTTATGCGAAGAGTACCCAAATCAACTGGAGAGTCAACAAAAACACAGCCAAAGTATCGAGGACCCTTGATTATTACCGAAGTACTACCAAGTGATACATATCGAGTAACCCAGTTGGAAGAAAAAGAAAAGGGACAATTCTTTTGTACAACGGCACATGTAGGTCAATTGAAATCGTGGAAATGCCAAGCTGAATCAGAGGAAGATGATGACGAGTATGAAGCGAGTGATGACGACGACGACATAAGTACTGCTGAAATTGGAAGTCGACGGAAGAGAAAGAAGAAATGATGCAGAATCGATCCAAAAATAACGAACTGTTATGCCAAGGACTTTCGTGTTTAAAACTTGTAATGTGCATTTTGTAAATATTAATGTTTTCTTTTATTTGTTTTTCAGTAGAGATTAGACTGTACAATTGTTACGAGGACGCAACAAGGTCAGTATGGCCGATTGTTGTCGCCAAACGAGAAGGAGCGAGCGAGCGTAAGTGTGGAGACGCCACCGTGGGCAGACGGGCCCCTACAGCGAGTGAGGAGAGAGTCGAGAAACGCAGTGTTGAGCAGACGTGCTCTGGCAGACGTGCCATAAGTTTAATTCATTGTTTATTATAAATGTTTTATGTATATGTTCGTCGGTATCGTAATAAATGTAGTAGTTGTCTAAAAGAAAGTGGACTTATTGAGAAGAGTCAGAGTGAATTAATAGAACTGTTAACCACCCCCTTGCCATCCTTGACGGACGTTGTTGTTTTTCGGATTCTAATACATGTTTGTAAGATAACTAAAATGACATTTCATTTTTACAGTGTGCACTTGAACTGTTCTATATATTAAGTTTTACATAGATAACATGTAATAATATAACATAACAAAATTATAACGAATAAGTAAAAAAATAATTACTTTAATTCATGGGAAGAAACTTTAACAGGGGGTTGAACACGATTTAAAAAAGTCGCAATGCAGTAAGAGATATCTGAGTAGTAGATTTCAAATACGACAATAGATATCTGAAATCAAAGATCCCCCATCGTTAAGGGATAGTGTTGTAAATTTGAACTTTCTGTCATTTTTTGTTTAATTTAGTTACTTTATTTGAATATTCTTTCTTTTTATGCTTCTGTCTGCAACTCTTTGCAATATTTCCGTGATATAATTGTAGTTTTTTTTTATATTTTGGGTCGTTTTTTTAAGGAAAGGAATGACGAATCAGGGAATATTTTCATATTTGAACATAACATTGCATGTATTATTTTTGCATTTTCATATTTTCTCTTAGATTGTAGGTCATTTTGAAGATAAATGCCATATGTATCATGTATGAGAAGGTAATTAAAACAGTAGCATTAGGATTTTGTGCAGAGTGATAAGTGTTTTAGCTAAATTTCAATAACAATTATTTCAAATTGACCAATTTAAAAAAAAAAGTATGCTATTTACAGGTAAGTATTTGTTATTTTTTATTTTCAAGTGCTATTTTACCATAAAAGACCAAAAAAACCATTAAATTAAAAAAAATTGACTCCGAACGTAGAATATTAATCTGAAAATTAGCTAAAACGTCTATCACTCTGCACAAAACCTTGATGCTACTATTTTAATTCCCTTATCACATATGATACATATGACAGTTATCTTCAAAATGGCCTACAATCTAAGAGAAAATTTTAAAATGCAAAAATAATACACGCAATTTTATGTTCTAATATGAAAATTTTCCCCGATTTGCCATTCCTTTCCTAATGAAAATAGCCCCAAATAAAAACTATTTATTATACATCAATTATTGTGCCTCATTTCATTAACAATAGCATCTAAAACATTTCCTGAAAATAATGTATATAATTTGATAAAATTATGTGAGATATCGGGATAACTGTAGAGATTTGTGCTAAAAAACATAATTCTGAGAAACACAGATTTAAAGTTGTTTGTCACTTCAATTTTGTAGCAGAAGATGATTTTTTAATTAGCTATAACTCTGATTCTAATTCATGTAGAATGAAAATTAAAACAGTTAAGTAATCCAATCTTTTCTCTTTAATGAAAATTGAGTTTCAGACAGAAGCATGAAAAGAAAGAATATGCAAAAAAGTAACTAACTTAAATTGGAAGAGGCACAATAATTGTTGTACAATAAATAGTTTTTTTATTTGCGGCTGTTTTTATAAGGAAAGGAATGACGAAATCATCGCCATGAGACATCAAATTTCCATTTCCTAGTTGAAAAGTTCATAATAATGGTTAATGATCTACGATGAAAAATAAACAAAAAGTGAACACAGAAAAAAGGATACTTAAAACACACAAATGGAATAGCAGTAATCAAAGCTAAATACAAACATAATTAACAGTTGTTTTAAAACACCTCTGGTAAACAATGTTAAGTTTCCAATGATTTGAAGCATAAATGTTAAGATTTTACTTACGGTGACTGATTACATTGTAAATGTCATTTCTTGCAAGAATCGTGTAATTCAATCTTTTCTCTTTTCAAAACTGTTTTGATTTTCTTTATACATCAATTAGACACAGAGTTATAGTTGTTTAAACAATTATCTTCTGCTACAAAATTGAAGTGACAAACAACTTTAAATGCGTGTTTCTCAGAATTATGTTTTTATCTCAAATATGTACGGTTATCACGATATCTCACACAATAATGTATATAATTTGATAAAATTCTCAGGAAATGTTTTAGATGCTATTGTTAATGAAATGAGGCACAATAATTGATGTATAATAAATAGTTTTTTATTTGGGGCTGTATTCATAAGGAAAGAAATGACAAATCGGGGAAAATTTTCATATTAGAACATAAAATTGCGTGTATTATTTTTGCATTTTAAAATTTTTCTCTTAATTTTAGGCCATTTTGAAGATAACTGTTATATGTATCATGTGTGATAAGGAAATTAAAATAGTAGCATCAAGATTTTCTGCAGTTTGATAGACGTTTTAGCTAAATTTTAGATTAATATTTTACGTTCGGAGTCAATAAAAAAAAGGTTTTTGGTATTTTATAGTAAAAAAACAATTGAAAATTTAAAAAAAGAACAAAAACTTACCTGTAAATAGTATACTTTTTTTTATAAATTGATCAATTTGAAGTAATTGTTATTGAAATTTAGCTAAAAAACCTATCACTCTGCACAAAATCCTAATGCTACTGTTTTAATTACCTTCTCATACATTATACATATGACAGTTATCTTCAAAACGACCTACAATCTAAGAGAAAATTTGAAAATTCAAAAATAATACATGCAATTTTATGTTCAAATATGAAAATATTCCCCGATTCGTCATTCCTTTCCTTATAAAAACAGCCCAAAATAAAAAAAAAATTGCAATTATATACCAAAACTATTGCAAAGAGTTGCAGACAGAAGCTTAAAAAGAAAGAATATTCAAATAAAGTAACTAAAATAAACAAAAAATGACAGATAGTTGAAATTCCACTTCACTATCCCATTGAAATAATATTTAAAGGAATAAATTCTGTTTTAACTATTAATTTATGAAAAATTAGAAAATTAACTAAATGTAAAATACAATAGTAAATAAAACATAATTTTATTTCACTGCCCTTCAAAAATATCCAATTATAACACAATTTCCTTAGCAATACAATACAAACAAAAGTGAAAACAGTATGTGACTATCACAGAAATATTCCAGAGTTCAACGGTAATCCGTATACTGGGAATTAACCCAGTAGAAATTAATTAATGAAAAAAAGAAAACTAAAGGAGCAATATTGAAAAATTATTTTTAAATAATTCCAAATGATTACGAAATAACAATATTCCATGCGTTCACTTACCTTGGTCATCTAGAATTAACATGCAATAGGTGCGCATGCGCAGTTCTTATGAATGATTGATTCCATCGTCTGGAGATGAAATATTATTTAAAAACTGTATTTATTTATAATTATTTTAAAGCTTCCAAACTAATCTTAGGATTATCTGAAGGCTTCAAAACATAAGTATACGATGTTTCAACCAGATTCGTCAAGAAATGTAGATTTGTATACGTTACATCCATACATACATAGAGACACGCTACTTTATTTATATAGATATATATTAACTAAACTACCTCAGTCATCTGGCTCTGACTGAGGGCAAACAAAACCTAGTTTATCCTCGGGGTTACACTCCCACGCATTGCCCTCTCTATCACACCATCGCAGACTGACTACCGTGGGGTTTACCCTCATCGGACCACCACGGCGTCGTCCCGTTCTGCCGTAAAGAGCGCCGTGCACGACAGGCTTTTTAGAAATATCACAGTATTATATATATTATTCGAAATATATACTGAGTATGTGAATACAGGTTTTTAAAACTAAAAATATTTTGACTCCTTCAAATATATGTATTGAAATATTCAATATTGTTAACGAAAAACGTCAAACTATTCGGCTTTGTTAAATGAAGAAAACCATCTTACTGCTTACAGCCGTCTTGTTTGGCTGTCAGTAATTACAGCAGGTTTTTTTTGTCGAACTTTTATTGTATACAATATCTTAGACGGGTGTCCTAAACCAGTGCTCCCCAACCTTTTTATCGCCGCTGACTGGTCAACGTTTGATAATTTTTCCGCGGTCTGCTGAGGGGGGAGGAGGACGTTGATTGTTTATATTTTAGATTTGTTTGATTTAATAATTTTGATTTCATTGTATTTAAACGTGCCTTCAAAATAAAATACAGTTCCCCAAAAAAATTAATATAAAGTGATTTAACATTTTAACTTACTAGAACGCTAAATCAATGAGAACACTGAACTTGTTTCTTTGCAACGAAACGGTTCCATCTGGGGGTAGAGACATTGCCACCCGAAGTGTGTTGCTTAAGTCCAGTTCATTCCTTTACTTTGTTTATGTTGCTTTCACTGCAGAAAACCCCGCTTCACACAGATAGATTGTCGGAAATGGCAATAGGGATTTCAGTTTATGTGCTGTGGTGGTAATCTCAGGGTATTCCGAAAAGGCTTTATTCCAGAACACCGGCAGAGTTGTTGTCTCGAACGTACTAGTTTTAAGGCCGCCGTCATTTGCAATCTCCAGCAGTTTATGTTCTTGCACAGACATGCTAGATTCGCCTGATTTGTTGACAAATGGATCGCGGATCCATTCCTTAGCAGTTCGTGGGTCTTTTGTGGTTGGGAAGTAGCGCTCGAACTCTTTTAAAGCAAAGACAGGTGATCATGCACCAACTGGGAGAATGAATGTTCAGGCTCAGTCCTGCCTAAAATCCCCACTAATGTCTGAAACATGTTCAAATTGCCTCTGTTCACACGCCGTCCCCACAACTCCAGTTTGGTTTTAAATGCAGCTACTTTGTCTGCCAACTTAAAAACAGTTGTCAGTTTCTCCTGAAGGCACAGATTGAGTTCATTGAACAGGCTGAATATGCCACACAGGTAAGCCAGTTTTCGACCCATACCTTGTCACTGAAATGTGCTGCCAGCGGTGACTTCTTTTCTGAGAGAAATATTTGCAATGGCTCTCGTAATTCAAATACTCTGATTAGCGATTTTCCTTTGGATAACCATCTGATTTCCGTGTATAAGAGAAGACACCTGTGATCTGCGTCTATCTCCTCACAACGCTGCTCAAACAGGTGCGAGTTAAGGGCGCGTGCTTTGATGTGGTTAATAACTTTAACGACATCAATCAATACGCTGTTAAGTTCCGGTGACATTTTTCGGCTTGCCAGCATTTCCCAGTGAATGAGACAATAAGTAGATTCACTCTCAGGTGCAACCTCCTTAATACGAGCAGTTAAACCAGACAGTCTCCCGGACATGGCAGCAGCTCTGTCTGTATATATACCGACACAAAAGAACCATTATAGTTATATAACCATCTAGTGACTTGGACATTTCTGCTCCTGTGGTGTTGGTTGGCAAAGATAGTGGACATAACAAATTCTCATGCATATCCTCCTGATACAGATATCGCACATAAACTAGTAGTATTGCATTTTGTCGATATTTGTAGATTCGTCAACCTGGAGTGCGTACCACGTTGATGTATTTATCCTCTCCAACAATTGTGTCTCAATGTCTTCGGCTATTTCCTCAATGCGCATAGTCACAGTTCTAGCCGATAAAGGCACATGTGCTATCTTTTCCACAGCAGCTTTTCCTAGACGTTCACGGCAAATGGTCTTTAGTGGAGGGCAAGATCAATTCTTCATCGACAGTGAATTGGTTTTTAGTCTTAGCAATACGGTTAGCCACCAAATATGATGCTCTAAGTGCGTTCTCCTTTATCGATGTGTTGGCCCTCATAAATTTCTCCTGTTCTCCATTTTTTTCTTTCAAAATACTGCAGGGGCTTCTCTTTTAATCCAGGGTGCTTGTCGTACAAGTGACGAAGCAGTTTTGAAAGTTGCATTGCCTCATTAGAGAGCTGGTCGCCGCAAACTATGCAGAGCGGTATTGGTGTGTGGGAATCACCTGTCCCGATAAATCCATATTTCAAGTAGGACTCATGGTATTGTCTATTAAATATTATATGTTTCTTTGATGTTGGAGGCTCTTCTTTTGACTCTTCACTGGACCTTTTCTTTTTCCCAAGGAAACTTTCTAACGACGTCTGTTTCGTACTAATTTTTTCTTATTCGTGGGTTAAATTTGAGCAAACACAATATACACGTGCACCAAGCACTGTTAAACATGAGAAAGTACCGGTGAACAGAGAGAAGAGCGATACACTCCGTCTCTTTATCAAAGCTACGACGCCACTGCCGCTTGCAGCCGCTCAACTCCAGACTCAGGCGGCTAGACTCTGCTCCAGAACAAATCTGATTGGTTGCTGAGACATGACGTAAAATACACCACAAGCAGCCAAAACGCATGCCTGAGCCTGCCGAACGCATGGCCAAACGCGATTTCTCGTGTTTACATTTACAGTAATGTGTTTGTTTTATTACTGATGCATTCCAGTTATTTGAAAGTTGTAATATTCGATAATGTTGATGTTATAATAATTTTGATGTATAAATGACGTTACGTTTATTTATTGTTCAATAAAAACGCTTTTAATTTCTTTATTTGTTTCGGGGTTTTTTTCTTTCAGGAAAGCGCATTTATTTTAAATTTTATGACTGCAATTTTAATTCATAATCTTGAAATGTTTAATAAACAATAAACTAATTTAAAATAATTACAAGATTTCTTCTGTCACAAAGGTATAAATTAGCACAAACCCGACAAAGTCGCACAAACCCGAGAGAAATACACCACAGTAAATAAAATGGAAATAATTTAATGTTCCTTGGGAGGCCCGGTACCATTTGATCCACGGACCGGAACCGGCCCGCGGCCCTGTGGTTGGGGACCACTGTCGTAAACTATCTACCGGTATTTAAAGAAAGTTTTCTCAATATTCTTTCAGATCTATGTATTTCTATATTAGACATAAATTTTTATTTACACGTTCATTTTCTCTATCCGTAAGTAAAAATGAAATCTAATAAACTGAGTCATTCACATTTTTATTGACCGATGAATAATTAAAATCCCTTATCCATTTATTTCTAAGCTAATTTGTTTACTGATAAACAATTAACCGTAGCTTGTTGCAGATATACTGACGTCTAGATAAGTGAACTAATCATAAATCCAAGGTATGTGTATAAATACCAGCCGTACAGTCTGTTTTCTGATTTCCAATAAAAGTCTACATTGTACTTATTGACGAAATTGGAATTCCTGAAATTCTAGGAACACTTCACTTATTGAACAGCATAACTGCATAAGGTTTTTTCCCCTTGGGTGTGAGGTATGAGCTACAAGAAAAATCCTAAAATATAACTTTATTACATACCGAAATGTTCAGTGATTTTTCTTTTTTGTGTGTGGGAAAACATAAATGAAAACGAATATTCTCGAAAAACAAGGAAATTACCATAAAATACATTTTTAATATGCGTGGCATCTGTTGATTTTTTATATTTACTACCTGCTATTCTGTTTCTATTTATTTCAGGCAGAGAAAGTTATCTACGGGTAATTTGACAATGTAGAATGATGCATGCATATATAAACATGTATTTTCTTTAATTTAACCTGTACACCAGCTTATTAATTTACGAATCTACATTATTTTTTTAATTCTAATGGTTCACTGTTTCCCATACGGCACTGTTTACATACTTAAATTACTAGACATACTAACAATTTCATACCACTAAACGAACTGAAATCCATTTTATTCATAAGAGCAATTTCAAATGCTTTATGAGGCGAAAAATAAATGATGTTCAATAATATCCTTGAAAGAAATTTTCAGCGATATAAAACACATAGCTATGCACCTTAGGGTATATTTGAAGTTTCCTGGTAGTAATTAAATTTTGAATTTCGACACATTCTATAAATATATCACACTTTTCTGTTAATGTTTATAATATAACTATCGAGTTTAAAGTTTTTGCAAAATTTGCTTCAATAAATCCTTTTTGTTTTAAAATCTGTTAATTCTTTATTCGATAAATAATTTATTGGCTTTTTGGGTTTACTTTAATGAAATCTAATAAAATGACAAAATTTAAAAAATTACTAAAAAATTTATAAAGAAATAAATTTTTCTATGTGTTAGAGATGAAATGTTTTCTTTTTATATTGAAATGATTAATTTAATCAATAATTTTTTAATCCATGAAATATGTGGCCATGAACTATTTGAGGCGTAAACAAATATTTTCGATGGATTCAAATGTTTTAAACGTCAATGTCGAAATTTCTTTCAATATTTATAAAGGAAAGATCAAAATGGTTTTTAAATGCTTTCACTGTATCTCATTAATTGCTATTATTGTCAATCCAACGTATATTCGCAAGAAGAAAAACTACACGTAGCGATATTTCCCAGAGAATGTATAGGATAACTATTGCATTTTTTTCTGGATGTATAATTTCCTTGAGCACTCTAATAAACTGCAATAATACTTACCTGAAATTCTGGGGGAAAAAAGATTAGATTAATTTAATTTTTGATTCATAAAAACACTGCTTTCGAAAACTTAAAAATATATATGCATTTATATATATTCTCGTAAAAAACCGCCGAAATATAATGACTTTAGATTTTGGGACAAATTAATGCATTAATGTTTTATTGGATGTTCTTCTACTGATGAAACTTGAGGGTCAAACGAAGTTGTAGTTTTGCGCATTTAGAGTTGCATTCCCTATCTCAAACTACACTGCTGGCCACTGTAAATGCAACACCCTGAAGGAAACATGCAAATAACATGAAATTTTCAACATGCATTAGCGGAGGTGAGATATGCAAATAATTAGATTTCAGCGCAGAGGCACATCACGCGCGCCTGTGGCGCCACTTCAAAGCGCTATTTAAGGCTAGAAGATTTCGACGATTTCAAGTTCGGCAATTATGTTTTTCTTGTGGTTTTTTCAAAAAAACGATCAATTATGCCTCGTCGAAAACAGCGATCATCTTTTGATCAAGTATCCGAGTTCGGCAGAGGAAGGATAGTGGCCTACCGAGATTGTGGATTATCTTTCAGGGAAATCGGTAGTCGTGTTGGACGAAACCAAACAACTGTAATGCGGATATGTGATCGTTGGATGCAGGAGGGTACGACGGACCGGCGTGTTCGATCGCATCCACCTCAGCGCACCACTTCACGTGATGACAGGCAAATTGTGCGCATGGCAGTGACGGATCGCTCAGTCACATCACGAACCATAGCACAGCACATGCAGTCTGTAACGCATCATCCAGTGTCTGCGCGTACCATTCGACGCCGTTTACAGCAGAGTGGTCTGCCCGCAAAACGCCCATTGCTTTGCCTACCCTTGACGCAGAACCACAGACGTCTCCGTCGCCAATGGTGCGATGACAGAAGGATGTGGACGGCAGAATGGAATGAAATTGTCTTTACTGACGAGTCACGCTTCTGTCTGCAACACCACGATGGTCGCATTCGAGTCTGGAGACACCGTGAAGAGAGGATGCTGAACACCTGCGTTATGCACCGCCACACTGGTCCTGCACCGGGTATTATGGTATGGGGCGGTATTGGATATCACTCTCGCACACCTCTAGTACGCATTGCCGGTACTTTAAACAGCCAGCGCTACATCTCCGAGGTGTTGGAGCCAGTTGTCCTTCCTTAACTTCAGGGATTGCCCACAGCCATATTTCAACAGGATAATGCGCGACCACTCGTGGCACGCATTGTCCAACGGTTCTTCGTCAATCGCCAGATTGAATTGCTTCCCTGGCCGCCTCGCTCTCCGGATCTTTCGCCGCTAGAAAACATGTGGTCCATGGTTGCTCTACGATTGACCCAGATTCCATCCCTAGCTGCCACAGCAGATCAACTTTGGCAACGTGTGGAAGCTGCTTGGTCTGCTGTACCCCAAGAACTCATCCAAAGTATCTTTGAATCAATGCCGAGGCGTGTGGCAGCGGTGATCTCCAACAATGGCGGCTACTCTGGCTACTGATTTTGGCAGGAACCACATTTCACAGAAGTCTAGAAATTTAATCATTTGATTCTTGGTCAACATGTTATCTACAAAATAAATTTTGTTGTGATATCTCTTGTCTTTCTTGGTGTTGCAATTTGGGTGGCCAGCAGTGTAGAATCATTATTATAACTATTTATTTGGTTTATTCAATGTTTAAATGAAGTTTGTAGTCCTTGTATTACAGTTTTTAATGATGAATAATAATTCCTACAAGTACACGTTTGGAAGAAGATATACTTTACAAATTTATCAGACTGCTAAATTTTTATGCTGTAAGCACGGATTTAATTTACGTACATACACACTAAGGAAAAATATTGAATTATGCTAAATATTTTCTTTTTAGGAAAAACAAAACTTTTGTAGTTATTAGTTTAACATCTGAAAAAACATCGTTAAGTAATTTTTTTATTTTTTTATTTTAATTTCATCAGCATTTTAAGCTCCTATACATTGCGAATATTGCTCGCCAGCAGTAGCTGTAAACTGTGACGCTGTCTGGGTTTGAGTAGTGTAGAAGACTATCTATCTCTTTAAAGTAAGCACTGCTAATAAAAAAATACTATTAGAACACAATTGGAAATTATTTATGGTATTTTTTATTAATTTCTGAAGTATAATCATCAGTAATTTTAACTGAGCTCTTCTGTTTTATTTTTGTTACAGTTTATCACTAAGGAAAGATTGTTCATTTAATTAAAAAAATAATCACCATTTTCATTGCATACGATGTCATATTAAGGTATCCGTACACCTTTAAAACGGCATTTTCGGTCAAAATATCGATTTTTTGTTGCAATAACATTAAAGCTTAATATTTCTAATTCTGTTTGAATTTATAAATCTGGGGAATTTTAGTACGAAAATAGTTATTTTTAAAGAAAGAAATGTTTTAAAGTATTTTTAGTATTTTCTCAAAATATTTTTTTTATGGAAATTTCCTGTAACAAAAGTTTAAGTTTAAAATGCCTTAAAATTTTGCATATTTTACATATAAGCGTTTATAAAGGGAACAGACTCTGCTTATAATTGCTCATTAATTAGGTTTTTTTTGTTTACATAGATGTGAATTGCATTTGAGAGGAATATTTAGTGATTTTTCTGTACATCAGTACTTTAATTGGTACAGACTCTGAGATGAACAGAGTATACTCCTGAGAATTCTGTATTCCTAAGAGAAAGTTATTGTCTTCATTCTCCAATTTATAAAATGGTTATATATTTGTTTCTTTTTGAGTTACCATGTTTTACGGAAATGTCAAATTTTCTCCAATTTTTTCCCCCCCCCCCCCCCCTAAAAAAGTAATTTAAATGTACCAGCTAAATTGCTTATATAATGTTTCCAAGTTTTAACTTACATGTAATTATAAAAATAGATAAAAATACAAAATTGATAAAAATTCAAAATATCCCCACAGAAAGTGTACGGATACTTTAAAACTTTTTGGTTTAACAAGCGATATATGGCAATTATATTCGATCGCACGGCATTTTATTAGATTTTGCGAAATTTCAGTGACTTTTAATAGTTTTTTGGATTTAAACAATACAGGTATTTTTAAGATTCTAGGTTTATGTTATGTTTGAGACCAATGGAATTCAAAGAATGGGAGTTCAGTTGAATGGGGGTTTTCAGATGGAAAAAAAGGGCCTTAAGGTTAGGAAAAAGCTTTTGAGCCTCATTCCTGATAGACGAGCAGAACAGTAGTACATGAAAAACGAAAAGGGATCTATAGGCAAAGTCTGCAACAAAAATTCATGGTTCAAATATTCTACACCATCAAAAACAAAATAAAATGAAATAAAAGAGTCAAGATAACTATACTTAGGGCTCTGTTCTTAGCCTTAAAAAGGAAGAAAGGGGATGAAATAAAAGACATATTAGTTTTCAACATCACTTTGATAGCTAAACTATCAGAAATGTTTACTCTATATTTCTCATCTTAAGCTCTAAATCAAATGAACTTTTGAAATAAAATAACAAAATTTACCGATTATTATAAATTTTATTATGAAGAAATACATTTTTTTCCAGTTTTAAATATCAAATATTTTCTTTTTATAATGAAAAGATCAATTTAATGCGTATTTTTTTTAATTTGCGAAAACTCTGGGTTTTAACTAACCATTTCAGGCGTAAACAAATCTTATGGATAGATTAACATATTTAAAACTTCAATAACGAATTTAATTTCAATATTGATACAGGAAAGATCAAAATGATGTCGCTACATCTCATTAATTGCTATTATTTACTATCGGACTAAAATTCTTATGAAGAAAATCTACACAGGGAAGTTATTTTGCACAGAATTTTAAGGATAACCATTCCATTAAATTTCTGGGTATAATGATACCAGAACATTGTACGAAACTGAAATAATAGAGTGAAACAAGAAAAAATCAGTATTGTTATAAATATTTAGAGCTTAAGTCTTTAAAGAATTATACATCGAAAGTTTTGTACCTATGAGATTATATGTAGCTATAAAAAACTAAACAGACTAATAAATCAAACAGAAAAAGTATTGTATGAAGTACAAAGAAATTTGACATTTTTCTGTTGCGTAGAAATTGTTGCAACTGTTAGTCTCGAAATGATTTCATCTAAAAATAGTTTGAAATCCTCACTTGTTTATACCAATAATACACACACATATTCTATCCGCAAGAAAATTTTCAAGTAACAGAATGACTCTATTTCGATATGCTCAGAATAAAATCATGATCATCCGAGAGTTTGATTAATAAACTGTTTCTCATGAAATCGTCGAAAACAAAGTTCTATTATATTATCTTAAAGACCCAGTCAGTGTTCTATTCCGACTCTAATCTTTGGGACATTTTAAGTCCCTTTACCTTTCATTTATTCTGTATTGTTCAAATCGGATTTGGATTTTGGTACACTTGAAAAGAAACATTTATTTTGTTGAACTAATATAAAATTCAGCTCAAAGAATTACTAAATAATGGTTCTTGTATCATTAGTTTCATCTTAAGATTCAAAATTATTATGATACCCTATTTGCAAAATGAGAAATGAAAATTGTACGTTAAAAGAATGTTAATTTAATGTTAGACTATACAGGATTTAGTAACATTATTGTCTAGATTCGTACTCCGTTTTGTTATACAAAAATATTTACAACTGGTTCGTGTTAGTACTCAACAAAATTTTAAGGACATTCTACACTACAAAAGGGAAACTATTAACGAAAGTTAAAAAGCAATGAATTATTTTATTTTTATTCATATTTTAGATATAATTAACTAAACATTTTCCTGAACTACTTCAATTAATGTAACGCATTAATTAGTAGTATTTTGAAGGGATATCAATTCCCATTCTACCTAATTACTCAATATTAAGTTGTAAAATTAATCTCTAATTATTCTGATTAGGCAAAATTGCTTGTTCTATTTCCAGCATTATCTCCCGCGATTCATAACTAATCATGTAATCCATAACTGATTATTTAATACAGAACTGCAAGAAAGATTATATTTCATATTCCTCTCTGATAATTAGACGTGGATTCCATTGTATTTTGCTCTGAACAATGACGTTGATATATATTTTAGCAAAAAGAGGGTGTATATTTTCTTGAATATTGAATCTAATATTGAAATTATATTTACTTAAAAAATTCCAATTCTTTAAAAAAATTTCAACATTCAAATCTCTGTAACGTAACAAATTTTTTTCAGTCTTTCTAACGTAATCACTTAATTGTGCATATTTCCACAGTAAATACATGTGAGTACCAAAAATTATTTAAAAGTGAACTTCGGATTTACTTTATTACACAATCTGTACGCTTTTAATAAAAAGCATAGATTTTATTTATGTAGTAAATTAATGTACACACATATATATATATATATATATATATATATATATAGATATTTAAAATTAAGATAATTAAAAGGGCAGATGTGACCATTTAATACTCCTCTAACCTGAAATAAGATAGACATATATAAATAAGCAAAAAACGGAATTGGAGGTGGTATAGTTGATGACTGGGGGGGGGGGGGGGTTGTGACCCCCAATCCCGGTTAAACAGGTTTTAAGCCAGGCAACACTCCCGGAGGTCGGCTATAACACCAAGACAGTAATAAAAAATTATGAAGAGGAAAAATATTTTAGGTGAAATAGATAAGTTAAACCAGATAGTTTACTAATGTAGTCAACTAAAACATAATTACAAGATGAATAGAATGAAAAAAATCTTAATACTAAGTTACAGAAATAGAATAATACTAATTAACTAAATAATTATTCACTAACATATACGCTATATATATACAAAATACTTAGCTCCCACCAAGCAAAGAGACACGAAACCCTTGCACACTCACATTTTATAGACATAGTAGGGATAAATATCGCCGTATTAGGGAAATTTTTTTTTTAGTGTTGCCAACTTATTTTAAAACGATTCATACAATCTTTATTGTCTAAATTAAAAAACTGGGTTAGAATAGATACGAGGAAATTGACTGGAAAACCCTGGTCAATAGCTATAGTTAAGAATTTAATTATACTGACGTCCATAGTTTTTTTGTTTGAATGTAAACGTTGACAACGTATTAACTGGTTAGTAGCTATATAGCGTTTAATATTTAAATGTAGAGCATTATTCCAGTTCATAATCCTAACAGTTTTAAAGTTGTAAAACTCGCGTTTATCATATAGACAGTATGATATTAGATTTTGATTAACATTTAAACTCAAGTCTAAAAATACCAAATTTCCATAGTTATCTTTATCAGTCTCCACTAGTTTAAGATTTTTAGGGTAAAAATTAATATCTATTTCATTTAAGTTTTCATTAAAACATATGAGTATATCATCTACATATCGGAAAAACATAAGTTCATTTAGAATCATTACACCTCTTTCATAAAAGTGAAGGTATATATCTGCTAAAGCAGATGAGCATCCTCCACCCATTGGTATTCCATGTATTTGTTTAAAGAAGTTACTACCATTATATAAAACTGTTTCATAAAGTACAAGCTCTAATAACGCACGATATTTATTTTCAGTTATATACGTCTTTAAATCATATTGATCGTATAATCCATGAATAATACTATAGAGATCTTTTAGGTCGATAGAGTTGAAAAGATCCGTAAAATCGTAGCTTTTAACGTTTGTTATATCACCTTTACCTTTTATCTGTTTAACTATTTCTAAGCTATTATTGATGAAATAGCCACCCTCTTTACTTATTTTTTTATAAACTATTTTAAGTATGTTTAAAAGTTTATTATTAGCAAGCGTTAAGTATGTATTGCAGCCCACAGTAACAGTTCTAAATTTAACAGGCGATTTATGAAATTTAGGGATTAAGACTAAATAAGGAAACCTAAGATTTTTAATATCATAACTTGCACGACGATATAACGCTTTGATACGATTTTGTATAGCACAAGACGTAGAATCTAGTTTTTTATAAACAGTATTATCATTATAGCACTGTAATAGTTTTTCACAATAGAAGTTTTTGCATATAAATGCATAGTTAGCAAAAACTTTATCAACATAAGTTATAGCAAAATGATCTTGTAAAGCAGTTATAGCCGGTTTTAAGGTATTCAAATTTACATGAAGATTTTTTGGTTTAGTTCTCAGATAAGCAATTTTAAAATCACTTAATTAATGAAATTTCCACTGTTCGAAAGTACTAACAGGTATACTATGCTTTATAGCTGTTTTATAAATAAATTCATCAAGATTACGTTTGAAAATTTGGAATACATTCTTTTTATAACCTATGCGAAAACCAGTACCATAATTCATTAAATTAGACATAGCCGTATTGTCAGTAATTTGAGTATTTCCTGTTATAATGTGGTTGTAGTGTTCATTGTAACCGGTCATATTATGTTTACAATTACAAATTTCAGGAGAAGCATCAACAATATTTTTAGATATATTATTATAGTTGAAAACATAGCGACCAAACGGTCTACTATATTTGAAGCTATTAAATATTTTTTTATATTGTTCAAAGGAAAATATTGCATATTTTGATTTAATATAGTAGACCGTTTGGTCGCTATGTTTTCAACTATAATAATATATCTAAAAATGTTGTTGATGTTTCTCCTGAAATTTGTAATTGTAAACATAATATGACCGGTTACAATGAACACTACAACCACATTATAACAGGAAATACTCAAATTACTGACAATACGGCTTTGTCTAATTTAATGAATTATGGTACTGGTTTTCGCATAGGTTATAAAAAGAATGTATTCCAAATTTTCAAACGTAATCTTGATGAATTTATTTATAAAACAGCTATAAAGCATAGTATACCTGTTAGTACTTTCGAACAGTGGAAATTTCATTATTTAAGTGATTTTAAAATTGCTTATCTGAGAACTAAACCAAAAAATCTTCATGTAAATTTGAATACCTTAAAACCGGCTATAACTGCTTTACAAGATCATTTTCCTATAACTTATGTTGATAAAGTTTCTGCTAACTATGCATTTATATGCAAAAACTTTTATTGTGAAAAACTATTACAGTGCTATAATGATAATACTGTTTATAAAAAACTAGATTCTACGTCTTGTGCTATACAAAATCGTATCAAAGCGTTATATCGTCGTGCAGGTTATGATATTAAAAATCTTAGGTTTCCTTATTTAGTCTTAATCCCTAAATTTCATAAATCGCCTGTTAAATTTAGAACTGTTACTGTGGGCTGCAATACATACTTAACGCTTGCTAATAATAAACTTTTAAACATACTTAAAATAGTTTATAAAAAAATAAGTAAAGAGGGTGGCTATTTCATCAATAATAGCTTAGAAATAGTTAAACAGATAAAAGGTAAAGGTGATATAACAAACGTTAAAAGCTACGATTTTACGGATCTTTTCAACTCTATCGACCTAAAAGATCTCTATAGTATTATTCATGGATTATACGATCAATATGATTTAAAGACGTATATAACTGAAAATAAATATCGTGCGTTATTAGATCTTGTACTTTATGAAACAGTTTTATATAATGGTAGTAACTTCTTTACACAAATACATGGAATACCAATGGGTGGAGGATGCTCATCTGCTTTAGCAGATATATACCTTCACTTTTATGAAAGAGGTGTAATGATTCTAAATGAACTTATGTTTTTCCGATATGTAGATGATATACTCATATGTTTTATTGAAAACTTAAATGAAATAGATATTAATTTTTACCCTAAAAATCTTAAACTAGTGGAGACTGATAAAGATAACTATGGAAATTTGGTATTTTTAGACTTGAGTTTAAATGTTAATCAAAATCTAATATCATACTGTCTATATGATAAACGCGAGTTTTACAACTTTAAAACTGTTAGGATTATGAACTGGAATAATGCTCTACATTTAAATATTAAACGCTATATAGTTACTAACCAGTTAATACGTTGTCAACGTTTACATTCAAACAAAAAAACTATGGACGTCAGTATAATTAAATTCTTAACTATAGCTATTGACCAGGGTTTTCCAGTCAATTTCCTCGTATCTATTCTAACCCAGTTTTTTAATTTAGACAATAAAGATTGTATGAATCGTTTTAAAATATGTTGGCAACACTAAAAAAAAAATTGCCCTAATACGGCGATATTTATCCCTACTATGTCTATAAAATGTGAGTGTGCAAGGGTTTCGTGTCTCTTTGCTTGGTGGGAGCTAAGTATTTTGTATATATATAGTGTATATGTTAGTGAATAATTATTTAGTTAATTAGTATTATTCTATTTCTGTAACTTAGTATTAAGATTTTTTTCATTCTATTCATCTTGTAATTATGTTTTAGTTGACTACATTAGTAAACTATCTGGTTTAACTTATCTATTTCACCTAAAATATTTTTCCTCTTCATAATTTTTTATTACTGTCTTGGTGTTATAGCCGACCTCAAGGAGTGTTGCCTGGCTTAAAACATGTTTAACCGGGATTGGGGGTCACCCCCCCCCCGCCCCCAGTCATCAACTATACCACCTCCAATTCCGTTTTTTGCTTATTTATATATGTCTATCTTATTTCAGGTTAGAGGAGTATTAAATGGTCACATCTGCCCTTTTAATTATCTTAATTTTAAATATCTATATATCGTAAATATTTTTGTGAGCAGCTTAGCGCCTAAAATTTATTTACTCTTATTTGTTTCATATTAAGTAATTTACATTTGTAAACTATATATATATATATATATATATATATATATATATATATATATATATATATATATATATATATATACCTACATACTTACATATACTTACGTGAGTATGTAAGTTTTATTTCTAAGCCTGACAAAATGGGAATTGCAGTTGCCAAGATGATAACTACAGTTATTCAAACCATTACGGATCATTACAACTTTAATTCAGTAATTAAAAAAAGATAATGTTGACACCAAATTTTAATCAAAGGGGACTCAGATAGAAGACATAAACAAAAAATTATCTCTATAAAAACTCCCTGAAATTAATGACTTTGAAGTATAGAATTGACAAAGTTAATAAAATGGATACAGTCTTCTTGAGAATCTTAAGGAAACCTTCCAAATGTGTTCGTGGGACACTAACCGATGGCATGTCTTTGTAAAGGATAAACATCGAAAAACAAGAATTTCTTATGTTAAGACCAGTTAATATAAGGTGACAAAAACTGTTAATCAGGGTTTGAGAATGTACTGTTGGTTATTTTTGCCAGTCATTCTTATATATTGCACCAAACCCGAGCGACGGGTAGAAATTCTAAAAAATGGATTTCAAGTACAGAAATAAATATGCCAGTTACCGCAAATCGAATAATAGCAATTTATCTATCATTAAATCTTCAGTACACTTTTTAACATCTTGCAGAAGAGTATACAAAATAAAAACGCTGAATCTTCGCTGGAAGCTAACAATTCCAGTACCTAAGAACTTTTCTTTAATATGGTGGGACAAAGACAATAATTAATTACAATATAACGATTATTAACAAGTAGCATACCATCTTTAACTGCCTTCTCTCTAAGGACCTCGTCTCATACCAGCCGAGAATAAAACTTTTACAAGAAGAATATCACCTGTTGTAAAACCTCAACCGATCGCATTCAAACCCACTTTAAAACTGAACTTTTTATTCCAGACTCCTATTCACCTAGGAAACAAAACCCGTGTTGCCACACCGCGCAACCAAACCATTTTCCAACAATAGACCCAAGAACAGGATTTATTACTTACTCCATGGTAGACGCGTGAACATGCTAAACCATTGCCTTTACTTATCGTGTACTCCAAAACATCGCATGCTGGCGATAACACGCCAAGTTGGCTCCGAACTCGTAACAATATTATAGTTTGTTCCGATAGGGATTTAGGGTGTGACTTACCTTTAGCTACAAACGTTTCATTCGCAAAGACCATTGGTCAATTGAGGTCTAATCAATATTCAGGGCAAAAAATCCACTCCCTGCTTGAGTTTTGAAATCAAAATTGTATTAAACTTGGTAGAGTACATGGTCATATTGACAGATATATGACCTTTCAAAGTAGTACAGGAATAGTATAAATTGCTCATAATCGACATGAACGTCCCCGTACGTTTCATGATTAATGATACCCTCTGACGTCTTTAATGAAAGATTTAGTATTTTTGTTAGTATATCAATAGATGTAACAAGCACAAAACCATTAGAAAATCATCCGAGAATAGACGGAATACACACTGCTGCAGGTAATGTTTACTTGGTATTCACCATGCGCAGCAGGTAATATCGGATAGATACAGCAATAAACGTGATGGATCACTCCTTAAAATTTGTCTTCATTCGATAACAGTTATATTCCTCGGAACTTTACCTCAGGATATAATGTTGGCTTTAAGGAGTTTTGTATGAAGTTGCTAAGACATGGAAATTTAAATTATAAATATCCAGTAGAATAATCGTACTGTAAACTTAAACATTCGTGAACTATTTTCGCAATAGTATCAGCGTATGAATTAATTGGCTTATCTCTTATTTCAGAGCTCATCTATCTACTTCCTCTGTTTTAGTAGTCTGCCTGACGATTTCAATACATTCCCTTTCTTTGAAATCACATTACGAAAACTTTACATACGATTGTATAATTTGTTTGCAATGATACTCACAGATTTATTTTTCAAATAAAATTCTATGGTGACCCCGCGGTTGAAATACGTTAACTTAAAACCATTCGCTTTTTTTCTATCATCGCATATATAGAAGTCTATTCTGTTAGAAGGATCCTCTTAAATCATATTTTTGAAAGATGCCATGCTACTTTTTGAGTAGAAGTCAAATTTAATAATGATTACGGACGTGGTCTGTATTAGGACTAAGTACAAGATATCCTACTCTATACAAAAGTTTAAAGCTACGTGTAGCCCAGCGTCACTAGAAACCATTGATAATAACTGAGGTTCATACACAAAGCTCGAGTCTAAAAGCTAAATCAATGGAAATATGTTCCTTGGTTGTATTAATTTAGTTTTCTGTTAGATAATTAGAAATATTGAAAGCAATGGAGAAATAGACCTTCATAACTGATGTCATAATGTTATGAGAAGCATTGAAATACTTTTTAATCGATGGTTTTAAGTTTATTGAAAATGGCTTGCTGAAAAAACTTAATGTATATCCTCATCGCCAAGATAGTAATATTTTCCAGTGAAATGTGTATCACCATTTAAAAAAAAAGATTATAGTATAGGGTTTAGGATGTTAAACTTGTACCTAAATTTCTGAAACCGAAACCAAAAGAAGACTTATTGTGTGGTGTAGAATCAAAACCGATAGCAGTCTCCATTATTTTTTTTCAAAACTGAGTTAATGATACTTACCAATAGCATTCCAATCAGTCAAAAATGAAAATTTGGGGAAAAGGGCCTACTGATAAAAATTAATTAGTTTATTTTTCTAAAGGTAACTTAAAATTAAAATCTTCAAAAAGGTATAAGATATAGTTTTTTCCCTTTACCGAAAAAGGTCTGATGGAGATTACCACTTTTGATCTTATGCCACTTAGTTGTTCCTGTTGGATTAATCTCCCAATAAGTTGTGTTGGCTTAATGTCACAATAACTTGTACCTAAATTTCTGAAACCGAAACCAAAAGAAGACTTATTGTGTGGTGTAGAATCAAAACCGATAGCAGTCTCCATTATTTTTTTTCAAAACTGAGTTAATGATACTTACCAATAGCATTCCAATCAGTCAAAAACGAAAATTTGGGGAAAAGGGCCTACTGATAAAAATTAATTTGTTTATTTTTCTAAAGGTAACTTAAAATTAAAATCTTCAAAAAGGTATAAGATATAGTTTTTTCCCTTTACCGAAAAAGGTCTGATGGAGATTACCACTTTTGATCTTATGCCACTTAGTTGTTCCTGTTGGATTAATCTCCCAATAAGTTGTGTTGGCTTAATGTCACAATAACTTGTACCTAAATTTCTGAAACCGAAACCAAAAGAAGACTTATTGTGTGGTGTAGAATCAAAACCGATAGCAGTCTCCATTATTTTTTTTCAAAACTGAGTTAATGATACTTACCAATAGCATTCCAATCAGTCAAAAATGAAAATTTGGGGAAAAGGGCCTACTGATAAAAATTAATTAGTTTATTTTTCTAAAGGTAACTTAAAATTAAAATCTTCAAAAAGGTATAAGATATAGTTTTTTCCCTTTACCGAAAAAGGTCTGATGGAGATTACCACTTTTGATCTTATGCCACTTAGTTGTTCCTGTTGGATTAATCTCCCAATAAGTTGTGTTGGCTTAATGTCACAATAACTTGTACCTAAATTTCTGAAACCGAAACCAAAAGAAGACTTATTGTGTGGTGTAGAATCAAAACCGATAGCAGTCTCCATTATTTTTTTTCAAAACTGAGTTAATGATACTTACCAATAGCATTCCAATCAGTCAAAAATGAAAATTTGGGGAAAAGGGCCTACTGATAAAAATTAATTAGTTTATTTTTCTAAAGGTAACTTAAAATTAAAATCTTCAAAAAGGTATAAGATATAGTTTTTTCCCTTTACCGAAAAAGGTCTGATGGAGATTACCACTTTTGATCTTATGCCACTTAGTTGTTCCTGTTGGATTAATCTCCCAATAAGTTGTGTTGGCTTAATGTCACAATAACTTGTACCTAAATTTCTGAAACCGAAACCAAAAGAAGACTTATTGTGTGGTGTAGAATCAAAACCGATAGCAGTCTCCATTATTTTTTTTCAAAACTGAGTTAATGATACTTACCAATAGCATTCCAATCAGTCAAAAATGAAAATTTGGGGAAAAGGGCCTACTGATAAAAATTAATTAGTTTATTTTTCTAAAGGTAACTTAAAATTAAAATCTTCAAAAAGGTATAAGATATAGTTTTTTCCCTTTACCGAAAAAGGTCTGATGGAGATTACCACTTTTGATCTTATGCCACTTAGTTGTTCCTGTTGGATTAATCTCCCAATAAGTTGTGTTGGCTTAATGTCACAATAACTTGTACCTAAATTTCTGAAACCGAAACCAAAAGAAGACTTATTGTGTGGTGTAGAATCAAAACCGATAGCAGTCTCCATTATTTTTTTCAAAACTGAGTTAATGATACTTACCAATAGCATTCCAATCAGTCAAAAATGAAAATTTGGGGAAAAGGGCCTACTGATAAAAATTAATTAGTTTATTTTTCTAAAGGTAACTTAAAATTAAAATCTTCAAAAAGGTATAAGATATAGTTTTTTCCCTTTACCGAAAAAGGTCTGATGGAGATTACCACTTTTGATCTTATGCCACTTAGTTGTTCCTGTTGGATTAATCTCCCAATAAGTTGTGTTGGCTTAATGTCACAATAACTTGTACCTAAATTTCTGAAACCGAAACCAAAAGAAGACTTATTGTGTGGTGTAGAATCAAAACCGATAGCAGTCTCCATTATTTTTTTTCAAAACTGAGTTAATGATACTTACCAATAGCATTCCAATCAGTCAAAAATGAAAATTTGGGGAAAAGGGCCTACTGATAAAAATTAATTAGTTTATTTTTCTAAAGGTAACTTAAAATTAAAATCTTCAAAAAGGTATAAGATATAGTTTTTTCCCTTTACCGAAAAAGGTCTGATGGAGATTACCACTTTTGATCTTATGCCACTTAGTTGTTCCTGTTGGATTAATCTCCCAATAAGTTGTGTTGGCTTAATGTCACAATAACTTGTACCTAAATTTCTGAAACCGAAACCAAAAGAAGACTTATTGTGTGGTGTAGAATCAAAACCGATAGCAGTCTCCATTATTTTTTTTTCAAAACTGAGTTAAGGATACTTACCAATAGCATTCCAATCCAATACCATTTCAATACTATCTACAAACAAGATGTCTTAAAGTTGTGTAAAATGTCAGAAATGTCAAGTTTTTTCTTTAAATTCGTCATTTTAAAGTTTTATTTTTTATTTAAATCTGAATGTAATATCTGAAGGTTGACTTTTAGTTATTCCTTATAAAGAGATTTAGATTTAATTTCCTCTTCATATAAATTTGTCATATAAAATCCGCTTGTTTCAGAGAAATCATACAGATAAATCAGCAAGCAATATCCGCTGGTACAATTAAAATCATCCTCTGGAGTTTATCTCAAATGGCAGGAAAGAGTTTAGATAAGCGCAGTCGCTGATAATACAAACCCTCGAAATAGGTGTGTCATTTATTCATCCAAAATGCTTAGGTTGTTTCCCATAGGACTTATTTCGTAATACTAGATATTTAAAGATACTGCTTGTCAGTCTGACTTATAGAATTTGAAAAGGGTAGAAACTTTATGTTCCTTCATTTAACAAACAAATTCAGCTATTCGTAAAATGACAACTAAAATTTGAAGCACAATTATATCTGTGAAGAATATATGTATTTCTTACATGTTAATTGAACTTCACAAATCTTTATAGCTGAATAATGACATACGATGCATAACTAGGAGTAAAATTGATTTATTACTTCTACGCCAGTCAAGGTGGTTTCTTGACTCTATGCTACCCTGCATCAGCGTTAGGCCACCTTAGCATGAAGTTTGGAAATCAGTTTCATCTCCACGCACGCTCGCTTTCTTCATACAGCGAAGATATGGGCAAGCAAAACAAGCCTTATAGATCTAGGATAACTTAACTTTATTTACATCTTATTTACATTTTATAACGAGTACAAAATGTTACACACGAGCATCTTAAAAAACGTTCGCTTCCTTCTCACTAAATCGTTCTCGTTCTTTTCTGGTTCCACTCCACTCTCACTAAAGGGCGTAAGATGCTACCTTTACACTAGAATAGTACTTTTTTTAAGTTAAAATCAGTGTTAAAGTGTAGTCATGACTTTTAGTTATGCTGCGTTATTGACTATCAGAGTACTACGAGGTGTGGCTGTTAAAGTTTGCTCTAAAGTTTGAAATTTTTTAAATGAGTTTCTATGGTTTTTATTAAACTTAAATTATATTCACAATGCTAAATGCAGTATTTAGAATGATCATGAAAATTTACAGAGTAAGGTATTTTTTGGTTTGTTACTAAAGTGTACCTGAAAATGTACAAAATTTTGCATCGTAAAAAAGCACTTTGTGTTCGAATTGCTGTATAAAAATATTTATTGACTAAAATGTTTTATTCTATGTTACAGAATTTCAAAATACCCCATTAATATGTGGTAAAAAGTTTATGGTAATACACAAGTAATTAAAATAGTTATGGATTTGAAATTAATGGCCATATTTTCTGTGTTTTCGTTTGTCAAAGACGTCCCAGTCCCCTTAAATAACGAGACTAGTGGTTAAAAATATATTTATCATAACAAAATTACATATTAATTTTTATCCACTTCCACATACTTATCAACCCTTTGCACAGTTAAAGACGAATTTTCCATTGTTGGAAATAGTGCTGCAGTATCGTTGCCGTTTTATGCTTGACTTTATCCACAGAATGAAAGGGGGTCCTCCTGCAATGCGGATTTTACCTCAGGAAACAGGTAAAAGTCATATGGAACTAAATCCGGTGAATTAAGGGAGTGTTACGGCTTCTTATCGGCCAGAAAGGGCTTTCGTGACAGCCTCTTTCCTGACAGTAAAGCCATCAGGTCCTAATGGAGTATCTACGCGTTCTTCTTCAACAACTCGGGACTCGTTCTCTCAGCTTGGCCAGAATTTGAAGTAATTACTGCTGAATAACTGTCTGACTCTGTGATACACCTTTAACTACAATCCCACATTGGTATTGAAGGAAAAAATAAGTATTGCCTTCCTCCTCGACTGTGTCACATTCTTCCTTCCCTTGTCGTTCTCTCGTCTCTCCGCAAAACATTTGTACCATTCAGACACTCGTGCATATGACACCATTTTAGACCTCTTGCTTTAATTTCAGATCGGGCTCTCAGTATCGTTTTTAATAGCTAGACCTCGCGTTTATAATGAGCGGGGAGAGTAATACATGCATAAACTAATATCAACTTCTTCACAAAATCTGATTTTCGTCTATGATAGGAAATTTTTAGGCCTTCATTTGATGTACATATATTTATTAAAAAGTTCTGTAATGACCAAACATCCTTTGGTATTGACTGTCTTTTCCACGCAACACATTTGTCATAATTTTCGTCTCATAAAAATGCACTAGATGTAGAGCAGGGATTGAAACCGCATCATCTTCAACCTACATAGTCTTCTTATAAATATTGTTGTGACTTTTGGAATGAATTTCAAAGGTATTTTGAAAGATATTTTAATAATCATATGATATAAAATGGAAGCAATACCTACGAACATAAAGCAGCAATCATTTTCCAAAATGACTACCATTAGCCTTCACACAGTCCTTTTGTCTTTGAGGCCATTCATCCGTAGAATCAGTAGAGCTGTGTCTCCATTGGAGAAGCTATACCTGCTACCACCAATGAGTGCTTCAAGCTTTCAATATTGGAATGATGCGTATGGTAGGTCATGCTCTCAATCTCATACCAAAACTTGAATTCCCAGGGTTTAAGATCCGACTCCTAGAAGGCCAGTTAGCTGGTTAGATAATGTAGGGCACATTCGGATGAAGCCACTTTGAGTTTGGCCTTGTGGGCAGGCGCAGAATCCTTTTTCAGGCTTCACGTCCTATTTTTGAACAAAGTGCTATGTAAATTCTTTACTATGGGCTCCAATACAGTGTCCTGGTAATCTTTGGCAGATGTTTTCATATCATTCTCGCAAAAACGCAGCTTCGAAGTGTTATCGTAGCACCCATTCAACTTCTTTTCCGAATTGTAAATTACCCATGTCCAGGTTATCAGTCCAATAAATATCAATATAATAAATATCATGAAGTATCAATACAATAAATATCATGGGCATTCTTATACAATATTCTAACAGCTAAGTTATCAAGCTATGTCGTGAATCAATTTTACAGGAAAATAATAATATTATCAGATTTTCTTTTGAAACTAATTGTTATTGTGATACAAATAAATTTCAAAAACCTCCCATTTAAGTAGAAAGAGTATTGTGTATCGATTATCCCTTCTCCAAGAAAAGCAAACAAAATAATAATATATTTCTTTTTCAGTAGTATTAAATGGTGCATAAATTATGGCTTTTCAATACCGAAATTAATTCTTAAGGACGGAGGGTAGAATTAATAATTAAGGAAAAACTTTAAATTTTTGTAACCTAACTGTTAGGATCAATTAAAATTACGTTATATCAGAAAAAAACATAACGTATTAATTTAAGAAAGTTATGTTCCATTGATTTTCTCGACTGATTAAATTAATTTTATAATCTCTCAATTTTTCAAAATGATTTCTAACTGAATTGTACACCATACCATAACTCCGGAAATAATTGTAGACAGTTATTAATTTTTAATTTATTTCACCTGAGTTACCTCTCACACTTAATCAGAGGTATTCATTAATTCGTTTTATTTACAATGAAGCTCTGTTTAATTCTTCCTTAATTGTTCAAACATCCTAATGCAAAATTAATCCCATAATATTCCATTTCGATGACATTGCTTATTAATAAGTCAAGCGTTCACTTCAGTGCATCACTGATGATCAAGTAATCCTTAATATCTATGTTCAACAATATTTGATCCTGAGAACAAATGTCTTTCTAATTTGATTTGTATAATTGAACTTTGCTTTAAAATTATTTCAAGAACTAATAGCAGGGTTCTAGGAAGTAAATCGTTCCCTCTCACTACTGGACGCGAAATTCATGAATTAATGACATCATTATAATTATTTGAAACAGTAGTTTCACTCATTTGAATTACTCAACATAAAATAATATGAAAATTGTTTTTAAAATATTCTATATGACTTTATGTAACTAAAAAATTATGTATAATTTCTATGAAATTTTCTCCGGAACAGAATTAAGGGTCTTCAGACGGCATTAAGGGTAACGGCAGTTTTTGTGACTTTCTCAGATTCCTTTCCTATATTGAAGAGAGATTATATCTTATGATAATGTAACCACGTTATGATTACATTTATAATTTAAGAATATTCAAAATATTTAATATTTCAGACTGATATTGGTAAATTTATATGTTTTGTACGAATTTGAATTTATTTTGTATATTATTAAATTCCATGCTAATGTATTTTTTTCTTAAATTCCTACATTTGTATATTCTTCATAGAACCTATCCTCGAATGTTAATTTCAAAAAGAATTGTTAATATAAGAAAGCATAGATTTATATAATTGTACTATACCTTTCTTTAAGATAATATAAGAGAATGTACGATATAAGAGGTGTCATTCTTAAATAATATTTTAGAGAGTACAGATGTTGCTAAACTATACAGGTTTTCCAGGTTATTCTTTATGTTGATTTTCGAATTCCAAAAATATTAACATACAAGTTTAATTCCAAAATTCTAAAACTAAGTTCCTGTTGAAAAATTATTTAATACCTTTTTCATGAAAAACCATTATTTGTTTAAAATTATATCTAAAATTTATATTAAAGAAGATTTTCAATTAAATATAATAGGCTACAGTATCTTACGAAGAATAAAAGAGAATGCAAATAAAAATTCACTTGCTACCATTAAAAATGAATTTTTCCCAGCTGAACGTTACGTGTTACAATAAATGAATTTAAAGGTTGACGAATGCAATCTGTTTTAAATGTATAAATCATAACAACTTTAAATTTTTTATTTAAAAAAATGTCCTATAGAAACTCCCACACACATACGTTTGTAAACAATGGTGCTCTCGTAATAAAGTATCAACAATTTCGCGGTATATTGTGCGAATGTCTCACGACAATTGCCTCCACATTTAAAAAACCGTAAACCAAAGTTGGATTAAATAAATGTGACTGATATGAACTTTATAAATATAAATGTTATTTATACTACTTTGCAATTTATTAAATAACTCATTTCTTCCTACATAGATTCTTTGACTAATAAACATACTAGTGAAATTAAATTGGTTAAAAATACAAGTTTTACGAAACAACACAATTCAAAGGTATGCCATCAAACATTTAATCCCAATTTAACGATTATAAGGAACTTTATTCAAGAAACTTGTTGATTGCGTTAACACAATCCTACTTCAATTCTAGAATAAAATATAAGAAGTATCGTGCTAATGAATATAGGGGAGCAGTAAGCGTAATTGTTTCTGTGTACAAATCACAAATGTGAGGATCATTCAATGCTTGATATAAATCGGGAAATGTCCTGGAATTCGGGGGTAGAAACGGGGAAAACTTAAGTTGTACCACCAGTGTTGGAACTAGATGACGGATGGCGTCATACTCTTCCCTTCCGATTAAGAAATAAGTGAGAATGCTGCTTCACGCTCTCTATGACGCCACACACACACACGCCGAGGATGTTTTTGCATCGTGCAGAAGAAGTTGAGTCAGAAGTATCTGGCATCGGAGTCAATGATCTTTAAAAGGAGGCGTTGTTCGTGTAGTGTTGATGTGACAGCTGGTGTGAGTGTGAAGCAGTATAATACCCTTTTGTAATATATTTAGCTGCAGAATTTGCTACAGCATAAGGTTTGTGTGCTAAGCTATATGGTTTTCCCGTCAAGAAAGAGAGGAATAAAGGCTTTATTTCGACTATCAACCCAGTTGTTACAATTCTTCGCGTGGTGTATTCTTTTAGGTAAGCCACTCTCATTACTCGTCACCAGTATATTTTTACAGAACTTTGACAGAATATTTTTACAGAACAGTATATTTTTATAAGTAGACCCACTGCGTCCTATATTTTTCTATATATGTTCCTGGCCAGACCGGCTAGAATCGGGTAGACGAGTGTCCATTTAGGTGGGAGGTACTAGATTTCTTACAATCAGTTTTAGTCAATGACCTATCACGTTATTTTTATTTACTGCCTGGGAAAATAGTTACTTGTAAATGTCTGATTTAAAATCTGTTTAATTTTTTCTTCCAATCATCTGTTCCTATTCCTTTATTCTATTTTATATTTCCATATTCTAAGTTTTATTTCCTTACACAAAACCCTTATTTATTCATTTCTTTTTCTCGTGTTTCTTTTTGTGGCTACAAAATTTCTGACATCCTCTCCTCTAATAAAAGAACCCCTTTCAAGCACTGGTTCTCAGCAGACTCTGAGAACGTTCTTCCAGAAATGTCTTATTAAATAAAATTTATTAAGGAAAATAACAAATATTTCTATTTATATGAAGCTTTTATATTAAATTTCTTATTACCACAGTTGAATGATCATAACTTTTGGGAGAAGTCGATAGCGACAATAGAAAATAATATTTCCCAGTTTGATGAAGAACTATGTTAAATAGTTTGAAACTGTCCACGAAACTTATTTTTCATTATGGTCTGTTTTCATATTCTAAGGAAATTATTTAATTGCATAATCTTGATGACAAATTTGGTAAGAAAAGATTGTAATACATATTGTTTATTTATCTACTTGTTTATCAGGCATACGCATATGCGATACTATAAAGCGCCGAACTTCCAGAAATTAATGTATAAAAATATCTTGACAATTTCTAAATTATTACTATACAGGATAGTAAGTTGGTAGTACATTCAAACACAGCAGAATACCTTTATAACAGAATGCGTTACGATATAATTCATTTTTGTAAAATATGCATGATGTAAAATTTTTCCAGAATTATGAATAACAAGAAAAGTTTTAAAATATCTTCTATTATATTTAAAAAGAGCTATATGTTTTATATTCCATATATTTATTAAGGTAAATATATTTTCTGAGAGTAGATATTCACTCTTCCATATCCCTTATATGAAGTAAGAAAACTTCCGATGTGCTGGAGAAATATTAGCCCTAAATCTGTTACATTAGGATTCATAAGTGACATTAAAACGACAAAAACTGTTACTATGTTCTTTTTATTAATACACAAGCAAAATAAAGTTAATATCTATTGATGTGGTGTGAAAACAAGAGTTAAAAACATGAGTTTGGACCATAAATATTCATTTGAATAAGTTTGCCTAGTGTCAACTCGATTTCACATGAAACTCATGTGCTGAATGCTCATAAAAACAATTGCACTGTGACAAGTAGAGATAAATTTTCATTTGTTTGATATCATACTTTTTAATCACTAACAAGTTTCTCTTCTTTTGTGCTCTGTAACTTTTTTCACCCTTTAGTAAAAAACTATTGTTCGAATTTGAACAAGAATCGATTCCGATAAAACATGAACTTCTAATTGAAAATATTTTATACAATGAAACAAATTACTTAATAATTTTCCCGCCAAATTAATATCGAATATATCCTAAAGTACTCTTTTTGAGATCTATAAGCCTTTTGGATGGGTCATTCGAACTTTCTGTTATGGACTAGAATAGTTAATTTTGAAATTGCTTTACTTGGATTAGAGGTGAATAATAATGGAGAAATGTCTGATTTCGAGGGAGACTTGTTAAACAAACTCCTTATTATGGATTGTCAAAAGTCCATCACCCATTTCGTCTACTGGGAATGCATTAGATTATTTATGCATTCATACCGTGTTATTCTAGTGAAACTATTTCATATTCTGCAAGGGGAAAATATGTCAAGCCCAAATAAAGGCACATCGAATTACCAAAACATGTAATTCGCATCCTCTTGAATAGTTTATTAATTCGTGAAGCAGGTTGTATTCGATAAAGTCAAAATTTAATATTGGTCTGCTAGAGAAAAAAAACCTTATATTCGTTAAATATTCAAGTATAAAATTCCCGAATATAAACCCCATCTATGATTAGAGTAACAAATTAACTATTACATTATGCTTTTTTCAATTGCTAAAGCTTCGAAATATATACAAATAAAATCAATATCTAACAGGTTACCAAAGATATTTTGTGTGAAACTGAGTACATAATTTGTTTAATATTGAAAATTTGAAGAAATAAAAATTATTAAAATAATACAATACAATATAATAATACATTGTTATTCATTTATTTACTTCAATGATTTTGATTCAAACGAGCACCATGGAAACATCTGATAAAATATGGTGAATCTTGGCAAGTGCGGACCAAAGCTTTCAAAGTTGAAATTGGAAGGACTGTATAAATTTGGTTTGAGCTGATAGAAAAGTGAAAAGTTTTGCAGATTATACGTGAAACATTCTTTTTCAAACGTTGCATATAAAAGCTTTCAATTCAGAAATTTCGAATTTTGAGAACAGAAATTATTTGTAAGATCCAGACTGCTCCGCCAAAGCAGAGTAAGTATATGGCCTTTATTTATTGCCTGTTTTTATCTGCAGCGTCATTAGGATAAGTGCAAGTAACCTGTCTCTTGACGATTCTTCTCCTCTTTGAAATTTTGGAGTTGAAGGAAGATTCGCTGAGTTATACATTTTCCCCCGTTTCCGGTCCAGACTAGTGAAGCGTACGGTAAAAGCAGAAAATAGATAACAATGGAAAAACTATTTTTGTTCATTTAAATCTATTTTAATGATAAAAGTAGCAAAGAACAGTTAATATGCCAGTCTAGAAACTGGGATACAGGATATACTTTCTCATAAAAATTAAAGAAGCAAAAAGTGCACTTAATATTATTGCAAGTTATATTCCGAGAATTCTACTTAAAAAAATAGCTTCGCCTTTTTGACTTTAGGAGGAAGGAGAACACAAAAATATCCCTTTGGTGAACTGATGTCATTCTTGAGTGGGGTCTTAAAAATTGTTAAGTAGTTAGAAGTTAAGCAAATCTTCATGTATTTCATTATGGGGTCATCACTTTCAAAAAGCTATGACTGCACCAACCAAGTGCTTCACACCCCCCCCCCCCCACAAAAAAAAAAAAATTACTAGGGTCTGTAGTCGTTGACGATCAGGTTCTCAGTTGTTTAAAATTTGCGACCTATTTAGGATTGACTACCATCGGTTCCATGAACGAATCCCAATTTTCAATTTGATTGTCAGAATACCTGTCACTGAAAAGATTGCCATCCGAGCTGTCACTTTCCTCTGTTTTTTATTCTTTTTTTTTCTTTTTAGTTTATTATAATCTTTTGTGTCTCTTTATATGCGATAATAAAGACCCATGTGTAATAAAAATGAAGTAATAGATGAAGAAATAACGAACATAATTAATAGTAATTTAAATCAAGGGGGATATGCTTACTAATCTGCATTTGTCCCATTGATTACGCCGCACTTAACCTAAAATGGAACTTTCGTGGGATAAGTACAGACCAGCGGTTAACGATTAAAAATTAAGAAGTAGAGGAAACAACTGATGACACAATTAAATAATATCCAAGGAGTTTTCATACCACAAAAACGTCTTGAAACAGCTTCAACTAAGATGGATGATCTTTGATAAAAATGCTATATTCACCTCACTAGTGCAAGTGAAATAAACATGTGATAATTTGTAACTACATCCAGATTCAAGAGTTAGAGCTAACATACTTTCATGCCTATCATGTGAAAGAGCACGTCTTCAACTTTACATTTCCTATGAGGGCACCACTGCAAGTTAAAAGGCCTTAGAAGTTATGTGGAAGTTACGCACTTACCCTGAATCACCTTATATAAAGTGAACGCTTTTCTAGAAAATCTTTTTAGACTCTCATAAAAAGTAGAATTGAAATCTATAGTTAAACATAAATTAACCTTTATCTTACGGAGACCATATTTCTAATTTCCTCTATAAAACGGGAATATTTTACGCACTTCTCATCTCCTTCATTAGAACGGTCATTGCGGTGAGCATTGTAAAGTGCAGTTAATTGCTTTCTCACGAACGGTGGCATACGTTAAGAATTTTCTCTTTCCCTACATCTGGAGCTACTTTTAACAGACAAACAACTACAGATGCGACCAAAAAGGATTGCTATATGTAGCGTCTAAAATTATTTAGGAATTGTTTACAGGGACAATCCCACATAGTGCTCCTCGGTCTGACGATATAGCATTAATTCATAATAATAAAAATATTAAATATTATCATTTTTGAAATATTCTTTTAATTTATTGTAAATTTAAATAAGTATTTATTGCGCAGGAGTTTTACAAAAAGTTTCCTTTAAGTCATAGTGCACATTGTGTGAACAATATAGTAAGAACTGAAATAAATGCAGCTGCGTAAAATCAAGCAAACAGCTTGATTTATGGGTTTGAATGACAGCAGTTTTGAAGAAATAAAGCATATACTTTACAATTTCGCAGGTTCTTGCTCTTTGGATTGTCACCTTTACGCAATACTAGTTTCGTTGGCTGCATTTTTATGGAAGTCTCTACTAAGTCAACTTTGGTTACTCCTACCAGTAATAGAGGAACATTTCAAGAACATGTATACTTTAGTCAAGACTTGATACCACACCCACTTGTTCGCTATTTTTTAATCATCATAAAAATGAGGCATTAAATTATAGGTATGCATTTTATAACTAAGTATGAGAATGTATGAAAGTTTTAAAAATACTTATTGCAAAATCTTTATTAGGATAATAAAATGATAACATTCTGTTAGGTAAATAGATTAATGTTAAATTCAATATGTGAAATAATTCCCCCCCCCCGTACTAAATGATATTAAAGGAAAGTAAAATATTTTCAAATTTCAAGAAATACTGAAATATTCATTTTCCTAGCTATATTGCTTATGTTTTGAATCCTTTTAAAAGTGATGTCTTTTGCGGGTGTTGTATTTTTAATTATAAATGATTTTTGTGTATTATTAATCTTTTAATTTGCATTATTCCAACTCAGTGGAGAATAGTTGTCTGAAAAGGAAGGGGAACATACAAATTTGTGTGATTCAGTTAGAGACAGCATCGACACGTCAATTAATTATTAAAATTCTGTTGCACAGTTAAACTCTAATTATTTCCGCTTGTCGGAATTGTTTGAACGGGTTATGTATAAGCTTCTGCTTGTCAGATAATCACTCACTGGTCACAAATACTTGAATGGGTTAAATTCGGCTTTCATAAATTGCTCACGAGTTGCTACACCTTTTAAATTTTTCTTTTAATTAGTAGAGCTGAAAATTACTTTTATATATTAATTAAAAATATATTCTGAAATTATAAAATGCTTCTATAATAGAAAGATAAGAGGAAATGCAATTTCAGCAACCAAACATAAAGTTTTAGATTTCTATGAAGAGCGGGAATTTAATTAGTTTTTTCACGTGTTGCGGATAAGATATTTAGATAGATATTTTGTAAGATATTTAGATTCTGCTAACATGAGTCTAAAGTCTCTTATCGTAACTTGTATATTACCATTTAAATCTAAGATATAAAATGGCCAATAATATGTTTCAAAATTTAACTTTTGAAATGTATCGGTAATATATTTTAAGAAATTCCTGATTTTTTAAATACAAGTGATTATTTTACACTACAATATATCAGCTCATCAGATAGAGCTTAGATGTTGACATGCCAGTAATTATCGTTGAACCTTTTAGATAATTACAAAGAGCTAGAACTTTGTTTCCACTGACTCACTAATCAAAATATGCTGATCTTTATGCATGTTTCTTTTATAATACGCTTCTACTAATTATTTTAAACGAAGATATTAAGCAAAAATACTATTATTGAGGGAAAAAATATCAGCAGTTTCAGTTCACATCAAAGCATTTCGAGTTCGTATATTTTGAGATTACATGGAATGCTATTTCTTGTGATGATAATTAATAGTTTAGAAATAATTAACGTTTATATTAATATCGGGTATTCAGATAATTAAATTGGTAAAGTAAGTAAGAAGTAAGTAAATTTTAGTAACGATTGTGCTTTGTTTTAATCAATTTATTAAGCCTCTGCTAAATATATGTAAGGGTTATACTTGTGGTGATCAGATATTAATTGATTTGATTAATGTCATCGCATTTGGAGAAGTGTGCGCAAGTTTCTCTAAATGTTTTGACATTGAGAAGAATTAAGTTTGAAATAGATCATCACAGGTTATACCTTATTATTGTTAATATTGATAAATTAATAAGTCTTATTTATGAACCTTGTGAATGGCTGGTATATTGTTTTTTTATTGTTTTTTTTGGCCGGCGGTTTGTAATTTAAATGGTAAAAGTCTTAGAAATATTCTTTGCTTTCCTTCTTTCCTTAAAAATGACCCAGCGCCTAGCAACAGCTTTCATAGCCTCCCCCACTATCGGTAACCCGATACGTCCGCTCTACGCGCCCTTTTTCAAACGGGGAGAAATCGCAGAAGAGGAGATGCATGGCGCGCAAGGATACATCGCCGGGTGGATGGCCAGGCCGCCATGAAATTAAAATAATCAACAGGAACGAGATGAGGGGTGGAAAAAATAAATTGTATAAAGAATTGCAGAGTGCAAGAGTGCTACCTGTGGCCTTCCCCCCTCATTTCGGCCATTAGAATTCATGGAGCACCAAGGAACTACTTGGAATGGAGGATGGTTTCACCGGACTGATGGAAGTGGTGACAAGGTGCTGACTCGGAGCGCGGGATTTTGAAAACAAGGAGGTTTTTGGAGGATGCTGAAACGGGGAGGGAGGCGAAAAAAGACAGAGGGAGCGGGGGCTGAGGCTCTGGCCTCGGGACGACGCTAAGATCCCGACGATGATGTGACGGCGACGGGTGAATTTCTTTTCCTTTCCTATACTTCTGTAAATTCTATCCATAGCCTCTCTACCTTTGATTAAAGCTGCAGCAGAATCATTAAGATTAGATTTAAATGTAAAATTAAATTTAAGATGAGCAATTGCATATAGAATAATTCAGGTTTTTTTTTTATATTCGCCAGCCATTTCATTTTGAATTGTCATTGTATATATTTTATTGTGTTGCGAGGATATAGATGTTGGTTTTTACAGTAATTGTATTTTTGATAATTTAATATTGGTATTTCGAAAAAATGTTGAATAGAACTGATTACCAGATTGGTGGTAATATTGTTAATGTAATCGGAAGGAATAAATTTGTTATGTTAAAGTATATCTTTGTCATGTCGGTCCGTGCCTTTTTAGTAAATTTTCTGATTTTCAGCTTTAGGTTTTATTTTTATTTCAGCAGATATGAAGCTTTTTCTTTTAGGTGAGATAATTTTATTTCTAGGTGTTCTCCAAGGTTAAGTAAATTATTAGATTTAATTTCATTTTTTTTTGGCTCATTAATCACCATAGTGATGCGACAGTATTGAACTAGTGTTAATTATAATAATTATTATATGTTTATGGGTTATTGCTACACACAACGCAACTTTACCATCCAACTTAAAATGTACTAACCACTAACGGCCAAATGGCAAATATTGTTGTATTTAAATTTAACTGAAACCCACCTTAATTAGTAAGTTTCATTCCTACCTTCAATTCATTAATTTATTAATCAGTAATTAATATAATATTTTTAAGTTTTAAAATAAAACACCCCCCTAAATACACAAAGTTCGTTGCCACACTATTATCCGGCCACAAATATTGGGAATTTTGAGGAATGTGGTTTGAGTACTTACGGGACGGGGATGTTGATTTCTAAAACAAGTAACATATTTGATACCTGTCCAGCAACCTTTGTTACATTGGCTAGCCATAACATGTGTACAAAAATTCCAAGACTTTGACGTCTATGCACAATTACAGCTTTCTACTTAAAGTATGCTATTTCTTTCATCAACATAGTATCAACACAGTGCCAACAATGAATGACAACCTCTCTCTCCCTTATTACTCACCATATACACATCACGCAAGTGATCCTCAAACTAATTAGTGCCAAAACGGCATTCTAGAATGATTCGAGATCATTCGAGAAAATTACAAAAGCTTTGTTTTTTCAAATGAATAGTTTCAATAGTTTCATGGTACGTGAAGTCATGGTTGTAACGAATTAATATGAGTGGTATTGATTATACACATGCTGTTACATTTAGTGTACGAACAAGACAGAGATTTATTGTCAAAACTATTTACAATTTGATTCTAATATATTTTCGGGCTATAATCAATAAGAGATGCTACAATAGCACCACCTTAACTTTCTTCTCTACTAGTTTCCTTTTTCGGAGAAAACCTAACAAGGGGTCATAGGCGGAAATGGTAAGAAAAACATTCCTCTTTCACTCAAGGGATCGGGTTTAAGACCCTCCGTGAGCACGAGGATCACCGTTATGAGAGATGAAATAGATGGAAGCGAGGAATCCCTCTGAAACTTGGCACACGAGGAACTTGAAATAGCCTTGCTACAAGTTTCAAAAACAGGTTCAAGGTGAAATGGAACTAGAATTGGCGACATGAACAGGATAAATGACATAGAAGAAAGAAATTAAAAATGAACATTGAGGATGATATTCCACTCTATAATGTTAAATAAGACATTTTAAAAAAAACTAAGAACTCCTAGAGCTTAAGGAAATATTTAGAGATTTTTGCATTGGCGGACATGTTTGTATTCAAATAAAAAAGTGCTGCTGCAACACATAACTAACCAGCAAGTTTTAGAACTATTAGCTTTTATTTCATAAACCACTTTGGGCAATCATATTTCCTGATACATTTATTAAAAATTGCATGCTTTTTGATGAGTCTTAAATTAAAAAAATATTTTAAACCCTTTTCTTGTTATATTTCCTCTAATTTTTCGACTTCATGAAAATATTTCCTAATTTTTCTTTCTTGCATGTAAGAAATTTACTATAAATCAACATTTCTGATAAATTTGTGTGTTAGGCAGAATTTTTTCCAACCCACTATCCTTTATTAACACATTAAAAATTATAAATGTAATAAAATAAAATTACCATGTTATGATCTTCATATAAATGAGAATCGTTTCTCTTGAATGAAAATTAAACTTAAATTTGACTCGTTTTTAATAAATTACATCAACGGAAATTTTGTCTTATTCAGTTATGACTTCATGAAGTTACCTAGCAAAAAGTTTTTGGAATACAACCGAACATCTATAAACCTTCTCACATGGAATTTACCACACTGAATGTCAGAAACTTTCTTTCACAGTTCAGAATAATCTCCAAAAGTTACTTATCTTTAATTAAAGCAAACATAGACAATTTAATATTACTCTCCTCTCTTAAAGAACTTTATATCATACAGATATTATCAATGGATAGAATGTTTAAATAATCTTCAGCTTGGCTCTCTTGAGGAATCATTTAGACAAACTCCTATTAGGACTGCTGTATTTGGGATTTTTAAATCTCAATTTTTATGATAAATTTTACTCAATAAAAGGAGTACAATGTTATGTGAAGACTAATCATTTTCTTTAAAAATAAAAATTTTCCCAGTGCGTTCTGTTTATCTGAGCCCCATTCATCTTATCTGTAAATATAATATATTGAATTGATATATACGTGTATTTTTTAAGTATGTTGAGAATATTGTTACAAATTATTTTGAAAAGGGCCAATATGTTTTAGTCCATAAAAGTTTGAATTTATTATTAGTTATTTTATTGAAATTTACTTTACTTAATTACATTTTGAGTTCTTCAAAGGATAAATTTCATATTATTCTATATTTTGGTAAATTCTTTTTGTACTGCTTTAAAAAAAATCTGGTTTAAGCGTCAATGGACTACCCTGCTTGAATAGGATAAATGTGGGTTAAACTTAAAGCACAGCCAACACGATGGAAATGCCTGCGAGTTTAACTTTATTCCTTAATAGTGCCTTACAATGTTCTTTTGAGAGTGATAAAGCATTGTACTAGAAAATATCACGAGGATATTTTAAAATAATCATTTTTTTCAAAAATTAGTAAACTATCTCATGTCATTAAAGTTTTTGGATCAATTGAATACCAAATACAAACCAAACCTTCAACATTCCAGACTTATAACTTTTCCATTCGGTGAACAGAATACATTCATTTACATAAATTAATTAATTTATGTAAATGAATAAATGTATTCATACATTAATTAAAACTTGTTTCTGCACAGCTTATTTACGATTGTAAAGCTTTTGGGCATCATTCGATTTTTGAAAATTTTATAGTTGGAGATAATTGAAATTATTTTTTTACATCTTTCTGCTTTCTAGAGTGAAATCGCTCTCTAAAACTTTTTACTTTTAATATTCCTTTTTATAAATACCGTACATACATACCTAGATTCTATCTGTAATTGTAAATCATAAACGCATATATTTAAATTCATTTTTTAGGTCTTATTTGTGATGCATAAATACACAATATTCTATCAAAATACTCGTATTATCTATACAGAAAAAGAGCAAAAAATCGAAAGAGAAAATAAAGGATCTGTGTTCTCGATAAGATTTCAAAGATATTTTAATACATAGTATACAAAAAAGGAAAGAATAGAGAAAATATTTGAAAAGTTTCCTCAAGTGAACGCTCTCTTACTAGATACCTTTCACACTATAATCATTCACACGTGAATTTCTCTGAAGAACCGGATACATTTCTCATATGTTGTCACAAACTCTTTTGAATTCACATCACTCTTCACGGCAGCAAGTAAAAAAGAATGAATACTGAAGGTTAGAGACGATTTTCAAGTAGATACAGATGTCCTTTAGAATAAATTTTCCACGATATCGAATATGCATTTGCTGTCATATTAGAAACAAGTAGATTTGACATGATCAAAAAAAAGCAAACCATCTCCCTAGGAGTCACATTGACACACCCTCCAAACTGATATATATATATATATATATATATATATATATATATATATATATATATATATATATATATATACATGTATGCAAGCATGCATACATACACACATTTTATATATATATATATATACGTGTGTCAGAATTTAAGTGGGAAAAGAATGATTACCTTAAATTTAAAGGGGGCTTGAGAATTAAATTATATTCGTGGCGTAATTCGCGTCTAATTGTTCGTATTTCAAGACGCGAATTGGGAAAGGGAAAATCCCCTTTTCATTATGTAATCTTGGCGCGCCTCTGGGTTTTGCGGTCGAGGTGGAAACATTATATATTCTCCTTGAAAGATGTCTGGTTTGGGCTCTGCGCATGTGCAGGGAGAGTTGACGAGCGGAGATGCCCGCGAATTTTTGTCAGAACGCGGGATTTAATCGTTGCTGGTGGACGTGTGTCAGCTGTGTCCCCAATTTGAAAATGGCGAGCGCTCAAATATGCGATACTTGAATCAGTGGTTTCTGGAAGGAGAAATAAATAAGACTTGATTTCGTTGGAACTATGTTTGTTTAGTGGATTTACACTACTTACCACTCGCCACCAGTATTAAGATGATGACTGCAAATTAATGTGAGAACATGCAAACCACACGCTTGTCATATATATATATATATATCTGTGTATTATTCTCACACTTTTAGAGTCCCCAATCACCTTGTGATAATCCTAACATCACATGTTTATCGAGTTGTCTGAAAATCAAAGAACCAGCCTCAAAAATTTGAAATACACTGCTGGCCACTGTAAATGCAACACCCTGAAGGAAACATGCAAATAACATGAGATTTACAACATGCATTAGCGGAGGTGAGATATGGAAATGATTAGAATTTCAGCGCATACGCACATCACGCGTGCCAATGGCGCCACTTCATAGCGCTATTTAAGGCTTGGAGATTTCGACGATTTCAAGTTCGGCAATTGTGTTTTTCTTGTGGTTTTTTCAAAAAAACCGATCAATTATGCCTCGTCGAAAACAGCGATCATCTTTTGATCAAGTATTCGAGTTCGACAGAGGAAGGATAGTGGCCTACCGAAATTGTAGATTATCTTTCAGGGAAATCGGTAGTCGTGTTGGACGAAACCAAACAACTGTAATGCGGATATGTGATCGTTGGATGCAGGAGGGTACGACGGACCGGCGTGTTCGATCGCATCCACCTCAGCGAACCACTTCACGTGATGACAGGCAAATTGTGCGCATTGCAGTGACGGATCGCTCAGTCACATCACGAACCATAGCACAGCACATGCAGTCTTTAGCGCATCTTCCAGTGTCTGCGCGTACCATTCGACGCCGTTTACAGCAGAGTGGTCTGTCCGCAAGACGTCCATTGCTTTGTCTACCCTTGACGCAGAACCACAGACGTCTCCGCCGCCAATGGTGCGATGACACAAGGATGTGGACGGCAGAATGGATTGAAATTGTCTTTACTGACGAGTCACGCTTCTGTCTGCAACACCACGATGGTCGCATTCGAGTCTGGAGACACCGTGAAGAGAGGATGCTGAACAGCTGCGTTATGCACCGTCACACTGGTCCTGCACCGGGTATTATGGTATGGGGCGATATTGGATATCACTCTCACACACCTCTAGTACGCATTGCCGGTGCTTTAAACAGCCAGCTCTACATCTCCGAGGTGTTGGAGCCAGTTGTCCTTCCTTACTTTCAGGGCTTGCCAACAGCCATATTTCAACAGGATAATGCGCGACCACACGTGGCACGCATTGTCCAACGGTTCTTCGTCAATCGCCAGATTGAATTGCTTCCCTGGCCGCCTCGCTCTCCGGATCTTTCGCCGATAGAAAACATGTGGTCTATGGTTGCTCTACGATTGACCCAGATTCCATCCCCAGCTGCCACAGCAGATCAACTTTGGCAACGTGTGGAAGCTGCTTGGTCTGCTGTACCCCAAGAACTCATCCAAAGTCTCTTTGAATCAATGCCGAGGCGTGTGGCATCGGTGATCTCCAACAATGGCGGCTACTCTGGCTACTGATTTTGGCAGGATCCACACTTCACAGAAGTCTATAAATTTAATCATTTGATACTTGGTCAACATGTTATCTACAAAATAAATTTTGTTGTGATATCTCTTGTCTTTCTTGGTGTTGCAATTTGGGTGGCCAGCAGTGTATTTGCGAGAGGGTTATGAGGAGATATTTATGTCCAAATGTCAGAAAAGTGTTTGTAGTTTTTGTTTGTTTTTCGATGGGCAGCTGGTAGTACAAGGCAGGTGTATTGAATAAAGTGGTCAATCGGCGTACTTATTATAGCGGTATTTTTGGCGATGGATTAGATTCATAAATCAAATCACAGCAGTTTCCTGTTTAAACAATTATATTTTAGAAAGCATAACAGTTTGTTTTCCTCGCTTTGATATATTTACATTGGCATGTTGTGTTTATTATAATGGTTATTGTTATGAATGAGAAAATGTGTAGAAAATGGATAACTGGATTATGAGATATTTTTATTCAAATATATTTGAAAATGAGCATGAATTTCATATTTTAAATACATTCCATGAAATGATCCTGTATTTGATAATTATAAAGAACTTGGGTTTGTAAATATTTAATAATGAAAGAACTACAATAATTAAAGAAATCTTTAATACCGATTTTTCTGATCTACACTGCTGGCCACCCAAATTGCAACACCAAGAAAGATAAGAGATATCACAACAAAATTTATTTTGTAGATAACATTTTGACCAAGTATCAAATGATTAAATTTATAGACTTCTGAGAAGTGTGGTTCCTGCCAAAATCAGTAGCCAGAGTAGCCGCCATTGTTGGAGATCACCGCTGCCACACGCCTTGGCATTGATTCAAAGAGACTTTGGATGCGTTCTTGGGGTACAGCAGACCAACCAGCTTCCACACGTTGCCAAAGTTGATCTGCTGTGGCAGCTGGGGATGGAATCTGGGTCAATCGTAGAGCAACCATGGACCACATGTTTTCTATCGGCGAAAGATCCGGAGAGCGAGGCGGCCAGGGAAGCAATTCAATCTGGCGATTGGCGAAGAACCGTTGGACAATGCGTGCCACGTGTGGTCGCGCATTATCCTGTTGAAATATGGCTGTGGGCAAGCTCTGAAGGTAAGGAAGGACAACTGGCTCCAACACCTCGGAGATGTAGCACTGGCTGTTTAAAGTACCGGCAATGCGTACTAGAGGTGTGCGAGAGTGATATCCATTACCGCCCCATACCATAATACCCGGTGCAGGACCAGTGTGGCGGTGCATAACGCAGCTGTTCAGCATCCTCTCTTCACGGTGTCTCCAGACTCGAATGCGACCATCGTGGTGTTGCAGATAGAAGCGTGACTCGTCAGTAAAGACAATTTCATTCCATTCTGCCGTCCACATCCTTCTGTCATCGCACCATTGGCGGCGGAGACGTCTGTGGTTCTGCGTCAAGGGTAGACAAAGCAATGGACGCCTTGCGGACAGACCACTCTGCTGTAAACGGCGTCTAATGGTACGCGCAGACACTGGATGATGCGTTACAGACTGCATGTGCTGTGCTATGGTTCGTGATGTGACTGAGCGATCCGTCACTGCCATGCGCACAATTTGCCTGTCATCACGTGAAGTGGTGCGCTGAGATGGATGCGATCGAACATGCCGGTCCGTCGTACCCTCCTGCATCCAACGATCACATATCCGCATTACAGTTGTTTGGTTTCGTCCAACACGACTACCGATTTCCCTGAAAGATAATCCACAATCTCGGTAGGCCACTATCCTTCCTCTGTCGAACTCGGATACTTGATCAAAAGATGATCGCTGTTTTCGACGAGGCATAATTGATCGTTTTTTTGAAAAAACCACAAGAAAAACACAATTGCCGAACTTGAAATCGTCGAAATCTCCAAGCCTTAAATAGCACTTTGAAGTGGCGCCACAGGCGCGCGTGATGTGCGTCTACGCTGAAATTCTAATCATTTGCATATCTCACCTCCGCTAATGCATGTTGTAAATTTCATGTTATTTTCTTGTTTCCTTCAGGGTGTTGCATTTACAGTGGCCAGCAGTGTATTTAAATGTTAATAGCAATTTAAGCAGAAAATCGTTTGAATTTGTTTTTAGGCATGTAAAATAGACGATAATTAAAATTCATTATTTAAAGATATTGATTAGAATATAATCATTAATTTGCAGTCTATTGTAAAAAAATTGTGCTTCTTTCGATCAGATGGTTTTGTGCATGCATTCCATGATAAGAATTTATTTTAATAGGTCAATGAAAAGCATGCACATTTTATTTTGTATAAAATTTAGGTTTGAAATCACGTAAAGAATTTGAATTAAATATCTTATTAATTTCTTATTAATTCTTTGAAAGTAAAGAATTTGAATTAAATATCTTATTAATTCCTTTAAAAGTTCATTAGTTTCTAGAAATTTTAAAGGTATTATTTAATAGAGCTTGCATCAAATAGATTTTTTCAAGAAATATTTTAAGAATCCCACGTCTTTGAACTAAAAAAATATGCAAAATATGATTCCGTTTTGAACGCTTTTCAAAGTAATATTTTAAACACGAATGCATTTTTAAAGTATTTTAATTTTAGTTGTACAAAACTTGTAGATTCCTCTGTTTCATTTTTTTTCTTTCATAAGAGCGATAAATACATATCATTAAGTAATTCCAGTTATTTTTTAACGCTAGATTCATCGACTTTCTAATTACGACTAGGAAATTACGAAGTACTCTTATTTAATTCAAAGAATTTTTTTCAAATATCCGGTTTTAATTCATTTCAAATCTTAATCGTTTCCAATGCTTTATTACACTTATTCCTGATTCAAAAAAACTTAAAATGGAAGAATCAAAACTAAAATTAAAGTTTTTTTAGACATTCTTAAAGAAATTAATGGTATTTAAATTTTGATCAAATATCTTTATTTCACAACATCAGATTTTTTCTTTATGTTTCAAACTAACCTTAGGTTTTTTGTTATGGAGGTTTTATTGTAAGACCTCAACTATAGTTTATAAAACCATTGGAATATACATTCTGATTATGGGGATTTATTCAGGTATAATGGATTCAATTGGCCAGTTGGTAATCACAAATTATATACATAATATAAATTAAATTTTTCTTGTAAAAATGAAACATAAGGCATGTATAAAAATACAGCAGAGAGGTATACTTTAATTTAAATGAAAATAAATACATATTTGAGTAATTTTGGATACGTAAGGGATTGATAAAGCCATACGATTATAATTTTCTTTGAAGATTTGTTGACAAATGCAGCGACAAATTAGAATATAATAAATTTTAATAAAATAATACAAAAGTGGCTTCATATGAAATACGCTTTTACACTCATTCTCCTACTACAAATAATGGATATTTCTGAATTTATACTTTTCATTTAAAATTGTGTGTATGGATTTATCATTATTCATAGAAATTAGTTGGGTTATGCTCGTATAGAACGATCAATTTTTTTGTAAAGCTTCGATAAAAATATATATATGCCTGGAAAATGACATAAAAGTTCATATGACATTTTTCATGTGTACCTATGAAATATGCAGATTATTTTAAGTAAAATGAATCACTATTCAAATTATCTAATACAAAGCTTGTAAAACATTTTTTTTTTCAATTTTGTGCGAAAAAAGCAATTCCTTCTAAATGTTTAAAAGGAGTTCTAAATACTGTACTGTTCTATCTCCGAAAACAATTAACTTCTTGGTTTAATAACGTCAAATTAAAACAATCAAGAGATTTTTAAAATTAAAATATTATACTGTGTAAAAAGTGAAGATTTTATAAGATATAAGTGGTTTCAATTTGAATCCATTAATATCATCACTGTTTAGATTACTTTACGCTGTGAAAACTTAGTTTCTAGATTCGATATAAACGCAGTTAAATAAGGAAATATATTGCAAAATTCGTTATAAATTATTTTTTGTAGGACATTCCAATATTGCGCTGTACAGGTTTCAATTTCTCTTTCAACTGTAGTAACCCCGAAAGCTAAATAGCACTGTACACAGTTTGACATCCTAAAATACTTCTATATATGATCAAAGACATAAAATATATCAATGGTATCCTTATAATGATTACAGTTTTAGTGGCTGCTGAATTATTTTGTTTATAATAATATTAAATGCAGGAGAAGCATTTCACAATGTGTTTTCTGACCTAAACTTTTAGATTAATTTTACATTATCAGCACCATACAGTCAAAAATGCTCTCTATTTCAACAGTTTGTTGAGAGAAAATATTGTGTAATGTCCAAATATCTTTTCAAAAGACACAGCTCATCGATTTTACTATGGACTAATCAGTTTTAAGCAATAAATTAGGTACTAAAGTTACTATTTTTTAAAAAAGAAATAGGTATTGAACATCACTGGCTAACCCATGCTTTAATTTTGGAGGGAGGGGGGGAGCGAGTTCAACGGAAAAAAATATTTATAATGAAAATTCAATATTCATAATGCAATTTCTATTTCTTTGGGAGGGGGGCGGGGGCTGGGTGCGCCACTGTTGAACGTAGTCAGTTGGCATAAAGTTGCATAATCTATATTTATGGATTTACTTTTTTGCATTTTTTTCCATCCGCTTTACCTATATACCAAATTAGAACTATTTCAGTATTACTTTGAATAATAAAAAAAATATTTAGTTAAAATATTTCTAGCTTTTCTTTCTTAAAATGAATTTTCTTTTCATTCTTTCGAGTTTCTCAATGTATCTCATAAGAAGTAGTTATGCTTTAAATACCTCAAAAGCACAAAACTTACCAAACTGTATATCTATGCTATATATATATATATATATATATATATATATATATATATATATATATATATATATATATATATATATATATATATATATATATATATATATATATATATCTGCAATTTACTCTAATACAATCAGTTTATTACCATTCTCAATACGTCATTAATCTAAGTGTGACACTATTAAATCAGCTTTTAAGAATATTTATTAATTTTAGAATATTTCCCATCGTATAAGGAACCATTCTTGTCATCATAGAATTTATAAAAAGTGTTAAATTTATTCAGTGTTTGTTCTTATGATCCCTGTAGCTGTTATTCATGCTTTTAGTCTTTTTTCAGTTCATCAAGAAGTAGCTTTTCTTAATGTAGAAGTAGCTTTTCTTAATGTTTCTTAAGTTTTTCATAAGGTGGCCCCAGGTAGCCTAGTAGTAGTGCTTTGGCCTTCGGAATGGGGGTGCTGAGTTCGATACACCGTTCAATAGCTTCTTGCCTAGCCGGGTAGGGGCACGTTAAATCCTTAGACTGCAAAGTCCGTCAACGAGTCACGGGTGGGGGAAGGCACAAACCCTCTAGATATCTCACGTGGGGGTGGTCGATCAAGATGGAGATGGCTCCAAGAAATCAATGTTGACTCACCTGTAGGGTATTCCCAAATAAAAAGTACTCAACAATTTCCGCGGATCTCTGCGTTTGTTACAGACAAAGTAACTCCGCATTTGACAATAAAATATTTTTCATCAGTTCGATATGAATGTACAAATGGTTAAACTTAAAATAAATAACATTTTTAGTTTAGCAGGCTGTGCATTAATTTTAGGATGCCATTGCATAGAAAAATACACTAGGAGAAGACTTCATAAGATGACAGATTTGTGCTCTAGACATTTAAGTGGCATTAAGGCAGATGTTAATGTCATTTTTTCATGTTTTCGTCAAATTAAAAAATAGCTTTTCTTGTATATTATAAAATCGCTCAATTAATTTTTTCAAACCAAATATTCTTGGTTTCTCGAATTCAAAATTTTCATTGAACACTAGTCATATACTTGAGGTTGAATCAGAGTATTTAGTTAATACTCATATTCAACCTCAAGCATATGACTAGTCTTCAATGAAAATTTTCAATTAAGGACTATATAGAGAATCTATGCTCACTTCTACCCAGACTTGGGTGTATATAATTTGAAGTAGCACTCTATTTGAATTATATACAAACACAGTTTATACATGAAATAATGTTTATTGAATTCGCTGCACATATAATTGGCTTTTACAGCAATAAGCATGCGTACTACTTGTACGGAATGTAAATACAGCTTTTAAGGACAATATATTTTTATACTCACGAACAGTAAGTCAAACCAGCAGTACTGCCACGTAAACTTCTGGCCCGTAAAGCACTAGCGCAGGATAACACCTTTTTCAACCTTAACAACGTCCCTTTTTCATTAATGACGCTGCGTGGTATTTATACTAAGCGCGTATGCCAAAATTAGCATATCTGAAGCAGCTTCTTTAATTCACTCAAAAGTTCGATTCTTGTGAATCGAATCTTGTGTATACCTTACACTGGCCTCCCTCGAAAAAAAAAATTAGGTAACTGAGGTCTGAACGGCTTCAGTTAACTAATTGAAAACGCGTGCTGGTCTGACTTTTTACATAATGGGTGGCAAAGCCAAAAAAACCTTCCACACGTTGTGTGGGGGAAAAAACGCCACTACCATTTTACAAAACTAACCCCGAAGGGTCCAGGTGACACCATTACACAGTGGATTTGCAGAGTTGCGGATACTGGGCTGGCCAACTGCGCCCTAAAATATCTATTTTAATTAAAAGTGACAACACAATTGCACAGCATGACATTTCTTGACTGCATCTGCTCTCCCCCAATTTATAATGTACATGTGTTATGATTTGCGAAGTTAGTATGTTAGTTGTTTGTTATCTGTAGTTAGTATGTATTTTTTTTCTTACATGTCCCCTTCAAAAATTTATAAAACAACAGTATACCGTTTTTTTTTCAGTGCCTCACCACTTCCCCTCAAAATGTTTACACAGTATATACACTGGGGAACTTCAAACCAATTTGGTTCGATTTTATTAAAGGGTGGGAGTTAGAATAAGAAAGTTGATACAAGACTTGTTCCTCATGAATGCAGCAACTTCACTGCACCAGTTTGTCCAATCCGTGGAACCTCTCTTGATGGTCGCAGTCCTAGTAAAGGGGTTCGTTGACCGTGTGGGCATCCTTCGTGCAGCAGGTCGTAGGTCCTGAGGCGCTGGTCCGGCTTGACGATGGACAGGAGGTCTCTTGGGAGGAGGCCAACCTTGCTGGGCGGCTGATATCTTGCGTTCCCTGTACTTATGCAAAGGAGCTTTAAAATTGTCATTCTTCCTTTTGATAACCTTGTGTACCTTATCAGCGACGCATTCCTCCTTTGATGGAGTTTTTGTAGTGCACACTTTACCTTTCTTCGTACTTTTGCTTGTATCGGTATTAAATTTTAATGCAGATTCTATTTTTTCAACAACCTGACTCTGCTTTTCGTATTTGTGCTTATACGACTTCTTTTTTACCTCCTTAATTACTTCAGTATTAGCAATTTTAATGCTGGAACCTGAAGGCGCTTTTTCACGTTTTTTATCCCCCTTAACTTTAGTTTTATCCTCTTTTGACGAAAAAGTTTCTTTGAAACTTGCGACATCAGAATCGTTATCATTTAAATTCTTTAACACTGCTTCAGTTTTAGGAAGATTAAGCTTTTCGTACTCGTGCGTTTTATTGCAAACTTTCTCTATAACTTCCGAAGCATCAGCTAAACTACCTATAGTATAACTCTGTGTCAACTTTTCATCCTGATTCTCAGTCTGGTTTTCATGTACTTTATTTAAAACCATATTATCAACCTGGCCTACACAATCCCCATTCGGCTGGAAACTTGAAATAATATCATCACCTAGCAAGTTCCTACTATCGTTTAAAGAATTTTTATTGTCGTCAACTAATAAGTATTCACTAACTTCCGTAACGCATACTTCGTCATCTACTAAATTTCCTTCATTAACAGATGTGTGAATATCATCTAAAATATCAGGTATAGCATCAATAATATCAGGTATAGCATTAATAATATCAGGTATAGCATTAATAGAAGTGTCCGATGATTTATTTTCTAAACCACTAGCATTAGTATCGGCCCTATTTTCAGAAATTTGTACTGGAATTACCTCATCATTCCAGCTAGACTCACTTTCTTTATAAGCCACAAAAATACCCTGACTTTCACTATTCTCAAAATAATGATTACTGCTCGGACAAAATAATACATTTGACCACACAGTTTCAACAGGTTGAACCATATTATGTGAATCAACTTGCCAGTGCAAGTAAGGTGCTTCCATATTTTCTTTAAGTGCACTAATTTCATTATAACGCCGTGCGCTTCTATTATTTTGCCTGCGGTACTGCTTACGCTGCTGGTTTGAAACTCGAGAAAAATTTTGGCGCGGCTGTATAAAACTTCTCGTACCTGGATGACGGTGAGGGGTAGCGAAGAAATGTCTATTGTCATATTTAGCTAAAGCTTGAAGGAGGGTAACCCTGCTTGTAATTGTTTGATTATCTAAAAAATCTTGAACACTTGGCTTCAAACGTTGGATAACTATTTTTAAGATTATCGCTTCCGTCATTCCCTCTAAATATTCCTCACACTTGGAAATCTTTTCCATAGCAAAATCTAATGCAGACTGACCTTCACGTTGCCTTAGCGAATAAATTTCCGCTTCAATTTCACTTTGATTAAAGGTCTTTGGAAAAACACTAAGAAACTGTTGCTTGAATGACAAATAGTCAAAAATCAGATTACTGCTTTGCATGCATGTGTACCACTGAAATGCACTACCTCTTAAAGCGGCTAGAGCAATTTTAAGTTTATCCCCCTCTGGGGTGCATTGTTGCTGAAAGTAATGCTCAATTTTCTTTAGGAATTGGCTTGAGGGGCCGCCATTGAAGGTGGCTTCGAATGGCGCAATTTGCTGAACCATAATTACCCGAGGAAAATTTCCAGCAGGATTTTGTTCTACAACACTCATTTTTTAAATAGTATATAAGTACTTGCAACAATTTTATCAATATACGTACACAGTACACAGTTTTAAATTTCAATTATGTTGTTCGTTACAAATTTAACGCTAACTACCAGGGTATATATATTTTCCGGGCGCCAGTATAGAGAATCTATGCTCACTTCTACCCAGACTTGGGTGTATATAATTTGAAGTAGCACTCTATTTGAATTATATACAAACACAGTTTATACATGAAATAATGTTTATTGAATTCGCTGCACATATAATTGGCTTTTACAGCAATAAGCATGCGTACTACTTGTACGGAATGTAAATACAGCTTTCAAGAACAATATAATTTTATACTCACGAACAGTAAGTCAAACCAGCAGTACTGCCACGTAAACTTCTGGCCCGTAAAGCACTAGCGCAGGATAACACCTTTTTCAACCTTAACAACAACTCCCTTCCTCCATTAATGACGCTGCGTGGTATTTATACTAAGCGCGTATGCCAAAATTAGCATATCTGAAGCAGCTTCTTTAATTCACTCAAAAGTTCGATTCTTGTGAATCGAATCTTGTGTATACCTTACAACTAAAATATTCAATTTGTTGCTGTAATGACTCTCGTAAAATAGGGATTGTTTGCACGGGAAAATTCCAGGAAGACCAACCAACGCGCGGTTTGTACGCGTAATTGATTTCGACGGCTGCAGACAGACAGTCGCCTGCGACATAATGGCCGGAAGTGCTACCGACAGCTCACAGAACAGTTCGCCAGCTATAAAAAGGAAGTTGGCGATCGAAGGTGTCTAGTTGTATGGGAACGTAACTGAATGAAGAAAGGCGGCGGTTTCCAGACCTTTCGAGAACGTTCAGCGGAGGTATATAGAGTCTCAGAACGCGAGTTAAAAAAGTCAGTGATTCAGAGATTAAGTTATTCTGAGTGACGCTGGAGACAGAGCCAAGGAAATACTGTCGGGCGTAGATAGACTTGAATGAGAGCAGCGACAACCAAAGTCTGACCTTTCTTGTCCATGCCCTCGAATTTAATTTTGTTTAATATTGTAAATAGCCTGTATTTAGGCGAGAAATGCAATTAAAGCATTAAAAACAAAAATGCTGGCAGGCTTTTATTTAAGGCAAAGTCCTTACAGACTGTGTGAAGTTAAAATTTGGTGTCAGAAGCCCTAATAGGTATTAGGTTGTTTGAAAGACATAGCTGCCTCTACGGATATCGACGAAGAGCCTGGAAAATTACAGGTAGGCCGATTCTTTTGTAACAGATTCTGACTTTGGTGTAAATTTTGAAATAGTGTCAATTTTGAATAATGTTTAGTGTTATTAAATGCAATAAGTCTGAATTTTATTGTGCGAGAGATTTGATAAATGAAATCAATTTCTGAAGTGAAACGAATATAGTTTCCGATATTGAGATTTTTTTAAATGGTGAATATGAATAATTAGATCTTTTAGTGCTAGATTAAGAACAGATATTTTGTTAGAAATCTGATAAATGAAATCAATTTCTGAAGTGAAACGAATAGTTTCCAATATTGAGATTTTTTAAATGGTGAATATAAATAATTAAACCATTTGCTGTTCGATTGAGAACAGATGTTTCGAAAAAAATTTGATAAATGAAATCCATATTTGAATTGAAACGAATATGGTTTCTGATATTGTGTCTTTTTTAAAATGGTGAATATGAATAGATAAACCATTTACTGTTCACTAAGAACATATATTTTGTTAGAAATATGATATAGTAATGAAATCAATTTCTGATTGAAACGAAAAAAGTTTCTGAGTATTGTGAACTGTGTTTCTTTTTTAGATGGTGAATAGTTAAGCCATTTAGTTTTCAGTTCAAAACAAATATATTTATTTTTCTAAATGCTAATGCTGTTATTATTTATCTGTATTTGAGGATAAGTGAATTTTTGAATTGAATGTAATTTAACAATTGCATTTAGTACAATTTTTTCTGCTCTAGAGTTGTAGTAAATTATTTGTAGTCATTTTTGGGTGAGTTTTGGCTTAAACCCTGAAACAGAGCATTGTAATTTGATGTTACTCGGAAATAATGTAAGCTAAAATATTTAATTCGAATGAGAATTATATTTCGTTGTTGTTGTTTGCAATTGATATGTTCTTACGGTATTAAGAATTCAGTAAAAGTGTTCATTGGTTTGAATTAAGAGTTATTGAATTATTTCTTGAATATTTCGTATTAGTCAATGCTAGTTGTTGTTCCTAATTTGCTAAGTTGTAGGTGATATATTTCTGTTTAAATTGATTAGATTGAAACTTGTTAGTTCAGGTTAGGACCCTTACCATTTTAAGGTTGTAGCTGATAGTAAAGAGAACTTTGTCGTTTATTATAAACATAGAGATAGTCTAAGAGTTAGTAAAATGTCTTTTATGACTCAGGCTAGAAAAGAGGATTTCCTCGAACTTGCTGATGAGTTAGGAGAGGAAATTGCAGCTTATCATACGGTATTCGAAATTAAGATTATTTTAGCTAATGAAAATTACGTAGAAGAAGCTAAACTCTCATTGAAACGTATCATTGAAGGACGAATTGAAAGAGAGAAAGAGGCTAAGGAAAGAAAAAACAAACTTCGACAAGAAGACAAGGAAGAGATAATCCGACAAGAAGAGAAGGAAGAGATAATTCAGCTTCTCAAGATTACTCCAAAATTTGAAGAAAAAGGGTCGAAATGAGTCTTTATGTAATAAACTTTGAAAGAAGAGCAGAGCCGAAATGGCGAGAGTTCCTAAGGAAAATTGGGTTCCTTATTTATTCAGTGCCTTACCCCCAGAAATTTCAAATATGATGGCTAGAGAATCGCCGGAACAGGCAAAAGATTATGGTTATGTAAAAGGAATCAGTCTCCAGAGATATAAAATGAAAGCCGAAAAATTGAAGCAAATGTTTTATTGTCATCTGAAACTCTCAGACAAATCATGGAGAAATTACGCTCATGAACTTATTTTAATGAATGGATTGCTGACTTGGAAATAACTACATTTGAGGAACTTGGAGACTTGTACGTAAAGGAACAAATGAAGAGTTGTGTACCTGGCGCAGTGAAGGAACATTTTTTTGGAGCAGTGGATGCAAATTAATACTCCATAAGAGCTAGCTTAAAAAAATAGATCAGTTATAAATCTTAGAAGACAGTTTCAGAACAAGAGAATTCCCAAAGAATCAGAAGTCCAAAGATAAATTTAAGAAATCATTTAGCAATAATCATAAATTTAAGGAAGAGACGAAAGAAACGAAAGATTTGGAAAAAGAAACTTCTAGTGGAAAACAATAAAGAATTTTTGAAAGGAGAAAACAGCTCCGTTTTTATGAATGTAGATCATATGATCAACTCAGACCACAGTACCCCAAACTTGAAAAGCAGCAATTTATAGCGGCGAATGAAGTTACCAGAGAAGAGTTGCGTGGTTTGATGTCCCCTTCCATAAGTCTGAGTGTTGTAAATGGAACGCCGCTGTCACTATTGCGAGATACTGGAATAGTATCGATTTAATTTGTAAAGAGTATCTTGAACCCCACATGCATACTAGAGGGATCGTTTGGATCAGCTCACCTTTAATGGTTTCGCCTGTTCAATTACCTGAAGCTGAAGTGGATTTAAAGTGTGACTTTGGATGTGTAACAGCAGTCAGAGAAAGATTTCAAGAACATTACCTGCTAGGTAATAGAACTGCAGCTCTGATCGAAAATCTGAATATCAAAAAGGGCGTGGAAAATCAGGCAATAGATGCCGTACAAACACATGCCAGGAAAGAAAAATTTTCGAAAGACGAATCATCATCATTAGAAACTTCATTAGACGTGAATCATAAAGTCATCTCCAGCACTGAAGCAGTAGAGGAAGTTACTGCAGATTAGAGTGAAAATATTTTTCCTCTCGAGGAAAACGAAATTGATTTTCCAGACCGATTGAAAATATCAGCTGATGAATTTAAGAAAGTGCAGGGTGAAAATGATGAGCTGAAATTGCTTTAGCATGGCCGAAAAGAAGACACCTGAAAAGAACAAATATATAGTTCTGAATAGTATGCTATTCTTCAAGAAGAAAGATAGCAACGGAACAATGAGGAATCTATTGATAGTTTCTGAGAAGTATCGTGAAGGACTGAAGAAGTTGTGTCACGAAAGAACGGTTCATTTAAATGCAGACAAAATGGCAGATGCACTGTTTAAAAACTTTTACTGGCCAAATTGTTACCTAGACGTAGAGTTACGTGAAGGCTTGAGATAAATGTCATAGCGATAATACAGGCAAAAAGCATCTTAATGCGGTTGGGTTAAGCCGAGTACCAGGCTAGGCACATAATGAAAAGAAAGATAATTGAATGTGTATTATAAATGTATTGATGATACACATTCAATCACAAATGTATGACTGTAGTCTTTTTTGTGACCATGTTGATATTTTAATTTCGTATGTAATGTCTAGTGAAAGTGTAATTAAATTTATGGAAATTTTGCCATTGCGATATAAATTAAATTGTGTTATCTTGTGTTTAAAAAAAAATTAATATTGTTGTTTTCCTTATTATGTGTATAAAAGTGTGTTCTAATTACGGATGATAAATTGTAGTATATATCTGTAAATTTTTTCTCATGGAGGTAATGCCATGAGAAAAAAAAAGTCTACTTGTAAGTCGGTTAGACTAGCATTTACCCTCGTAAAAAGTTACAATCACCATAAATGAACTGGCGAAAGGGCCATGTTTTGTTTTGTTTCACAGGTAGAGACTTCTACAGAAAAAATCTGGAGGAGGGAGGAATTAAACTGCAACGACTCCCAGAGAATAGAAAATTTTTTTGCGCGGGGAAATTCCGGGAAAACCAACGAAGGTGCGTTTTGTGCACATAATTGATTTGGACGGCTGCAGACAGACAGTCGCCTGGCGACATAATGCCCGGAAGGGCTACCGACAGCTCACAAAAAAGTTCGTCAGCTACGAAAAGGAAAGTTGCCAACCGGAGGCGCCTAGTCGTCTGGGAACGTAACTAAAAAAAGAAAGGTGGCATTTTCCAGATCTTTTGAGAATATTCAGCGAAGGTATATAAAATCGTCGGACGTGTGTTAAAAGTCAGGGCTTAACATATTAAGTTATTCATAGGGACTCTGGAGCTGGACACAAGAATTTACTGTCAGGTCAAGATGAGTTGTTGCTGCGCTCTTTCAAGCTTAAGTCTGATCTTCCTCGTCGATGCCGTGAACAGACAAATTTAATTTTTTTATAATGTGTCTAGCCTGTATTTAGCCTACAAATGCAATTAAATAGAAAAAAATGGCTGACAGTCTTCCATTTAAGGCAAAGTCCTTACAGTGCCATGCATTACCTCTTTTATACATAACAGCATTTGCCAATTCCAATAACTTAGTATTATTTCATAATTCCACTATCACCTTTTGCCACATTAAAGAACCAATTTTAAGTGTGACATATCAAGTTAAAACATAAAAAGGTATTTTTCGGACATATCAACATCTGCCATAACGCTACAGATTTGAACCATTTGTCATGATGTAATGAAAATTTGAAGACTTAGTTTTATAATGTTCTATGCTTTTTCAGTATTTTATGTATACACGTGTTACGTGTTCTAGCCTTCTCTTGTTTCAACACCCTCAATCTATACATTCATGCTTCCCTTTTCTCTGATTTATATATTTTTGTACATGTATAGATTTCGGTTTTTACTATAATTTTTAATATTTTTTATTGTGCATAAAAGTGTTGAATTGAAATCCAGCTTAATAAAATGATGAGAATGGTATTCAATAAAATATAAGATTTTTTGCAATTGTATACAAAAATAATAAAATTAATAAATATTAATTACTATAAAATGATGCAAAATAATATTTAAAATTGAGGTATTTGAGCCTGATGCAATTAGAATTATATTTTCTATTCCGTGCTGTTGATAATTTGAACTAGATAATTGAAGTGCAGTGTACTACTCTTGAAATGTCTAAATGAGAATTAAATTACAATTTTTTAAATTTTTCAATCAATGTTGCAACATTAAATTTTATTTAGATAAAATGCGAGGGTGCATTCGGAGTTATAGCATTAAGTTCCGTAATGAAACAATACGGGGTAATATACGTACTATCAGTTCTCAAGTGTATACTTTAAGTGCTCATAAAATTTTCTTCTACCGACAGACATGTTATTACGATTTGGGGAGCGCGGATATATTCACAAAAACATTGAATGTCGTTTACATTCTTATGAAACATCCAAAATTTTGGACATTTAACAACTTGCAATGCTATACAACAATAAGTTGGTAAAAGAGAGGAAAATATCCTCAATACAAAGGTTATGTGCTATTCCAAATTTTAGTTTTAGTAAGTGCTACAGTAGTTTTTAGTAAGTGCTACAATTTAGATCATGTCCTTATTTTACTAAGGAACTCTAAAGGCGGTGACTTATTTCTAAAAAAACACTGTAATGAAATGTAACACAAGTATTTGGTTGTCAGTGCCTAAGAGCGAGCGACTAGTAGAGCAATGGTACTCCATTGGACTCGCTTTATTTCGCTAATCCCTTTCATCGTTGTATTATAAGTCAGTGCACCTTTTGAGACGAGTATTAAAAATGAAGAAATATAGGTGCACTTGATTTTAAGAGCGAGCATTACATTACAAAGTTAAGTTACAAGTCAGTTCCATCCTTAACATGTCACAACACCCCGAGAGAAAAGCATTATCTGAACATAAAATTTCATTCTTAATTCGAAAATAAAACAAATTAATATTACGTTTTTATCTTCCTTATTTGCCTATTACATATAAATAATTATTCGATAATGATAGTTGTATAAAAGTACGAAATACAGCTACGAGTAATTAGGTTTTCCAGCTGTATGATTCCTCGCAACATTGAAGGAAATATGTTATTGCTAGTGGAAAAGACTAAATGTTTGTTTCTTTTTATTCAAAGCATCCTATTTCTTGCATGCCATCTTCTATGATATATTTCGTCACAAATCAGCCTTTCCCATTTATTCCAGATTTTATTGCATTTATCTCTCAGCACAGATTCCGAGAAAAGCAGGAAGAATAATTTTTTTTGATTAATGTCATCGTAAAAAATATAGTTTTTCGTGCATAAATACTTAAAGTCAGTGATTCACTGAAGTAGAAATTAAGCGAAATGAATATTCTCATTTAAGAAGTATGTTTCTGGAAATAAGAAAAAAACTAATGGAACTTGTAGAGAAAGTTTTATAGCGGGAAAATATATTAAATGATCTAAATATAACAGGGAATATTATATTATGCTTCATATACAATTGCAGTTATTTTATTATGTTTTCCATTTATGCTTGTATAAATAATTATATGTAATACTTTATCTATGATTTTAATATAATAAAACAAATTTAGTACATATGCTAACCTTTCCTTTACAAACAGATTGCATCGTAAAACTATTATTCAATCTTATTCTGAGAAATATTTAATTTTTAGAAAAATCTATCGAAGCTTTGTTTACAGACTTTCATATAAAAAGAAAAAAATTATGTTCTGATAAAATTTTTTGAGGCGTTAATCTTTAGCAGTCTTTATCAGTTGTATATCGGCCCCTCAGATCGTATTTTGTTTAGCATCATGAGATGTTGACTAACGTTTGGCCGTTATTTTATGTTTCGTCAAAGAAAGTGATGTTATTTCACTTACACCCGTGATTCTTAAACTTTTTTTCGACCAGGAACCTCTCGGCAAAAATAAAATAAAATGGTTTGATTTTCTTAATAAACAAACTATTTGTGATAGACAACTTTAATAAAATTTTACAATAAAAAATAATAACAAATTTCATGTCAAAGTAAACTTAAGAGCAAACATAAAATCCTATGAAATCTTAAAATTTTAAGAGATATTTGAATTGCATTATTCGCTTTTGACTAGATGTAAAAAATTGCTGCGACTCAGAAATTATATTAGGGATTTCTAAACAGAACTGGAAATTTTTCGTACTCGAAAAGTCAGGAAACGGAAGAAATACAGGAATTGTTCGAAACTTGAACAATTAATTCAGAGCCAAAAAATCGTTTTCCCCAATTTTTATAAAATTATTAAATTATCGATTGTTTTGAAGCGATGCAATCATTATTTTTTCATCGCAAACGTCACTGTCCTATACGGTGCTCTCGCCATAAACAATCCAACAAATTCGCGGCGTGGAATTTGAAATATGCAACTAATCTCAGATATTTGATTCGTGCCGAATTTCAAAATTCATAAATTTTCCCCTAAAGATGATGAAGCAGTTTTACTATTCGTACCATTCATTTCATTGAATTATGTGGATTATAAATATTAGTCACAGTAAATTACCTGGTGCATGGTTTCATTAAATAGCAGATTTAGTTTTTCCATTGCTCCATATTGCTCAATGTCAATGTATCCTTTAACAGAAGAAAGTAAAGAGTGTCAAATCGTTCGTTATGGATAATGTTTCAATCTTCGCTGAATTGCCATATTACAAATTTACGATAAAGAATTATTTGTGCATTTTATATATATATATATATATATATATATATATATATATATCGATCGGTTGAAAATACAAGGTTATTTTATGTACTTTTTGAAAGAGTTCGATGAAAAATCGATTATTCTTCATTAAAGCACGTAGTTTTTACTAATAAAACAAACCACTCTTTGGTTATTCATAGACTTTTCTTAAATTTAAGAAAACTTAATAATATAATATAAAAAATAAAATACAGTTTAATAACATCTAGTTCAAAATAATTAAGTTAATTAAACACTTCATTTATCGAATGAATAAAATGATTGGAATGATGAAAATATAAATTCGTTTCTGAGACGAATGTCGTTATTTTAGCATGTTAAAAAATTTTTTTGAAAGGAATTTAATTAATTCAAGTACGGGTTACCATATTTTAATGACATTACTAATTATCAAACTCAATTCGTATGTTCCTTAATCTTTGAATTTCGGGAAATAAGCATTTGAATAACTGTTCAATTAGAATTTTTTCTTTTTTTTGCAAATAAGTAATTAGGTTTTGATCGTAAAAATGATAGCATAAAAAGGAAAGTAGATTTTTAAATGTTATTCTATATAACCGATTTTTTTTATATAAAATCTTATAAGTTTCACGCAACGTTAAGTTTTTTTTTAAAAGAAGCAACTTTGAATTACGTATCATTTTATCTACAAAGACCTTTTTTACGGGTTTAGAGCAAATAGTCTCGAAAAATTCATATAACAAGTTTCCGAATGCTTAAAAGACTTCTAAATTTATTTTCTTCCATTGAAAATCCCAGTCTCTCTTGTCTCACACTAACAAGGTGAAAATATTCTGAAAATCTGTTGCTTTATCCTCTTGGATTGATTTTTGCTTTTTGTTCTATTTTAGATGCTAGAGAATCGGTAATGCAATTCAACAAAAATATTTTTTGCAAAGTAAGGGGTTTACTGTAAAACGAAATGAAGGTTAGCAGAACCACTTTTTTCTCTAAATTTTTTTGCTTCTTTGGAAGAACTTGCCACATTATTGGGTGGCAAAACTTTTTTCCTTTATTTTTATATCTTTGGGATACGGAACATATCTAAATAAAGGGTTTAGTTAACGGATAAATATTTTAATTACATATTGTATATATATCCATTGACATAAGTTTGTACAAATAAAAGTGTAAGGTGATCAGAGTATTTGCATTAATTTAAGGGAATCAATAATAAAAGTAATTTAAATTTGTTTCAAATCTACAGGTTCTGAGTATGATCAAAGAGACATGAAAATCTTAATAAGGAAAAATATTTCGATATCGCTATAAATACCCATAAGAATTAAACTAAGAAAGCAATTAATTTATCAGTTTATGACCTCAAATTCCTTATTGTATAATTTCTTATCCTCTTCTGTGTTTTCAGTATTTTTCTTTGTAGAACCATGCCATAAATATAATCTGTAAAATATTTCTCTTTTGAGAATAAACCTTACTAGAGTAATTGTTATAAAGTTATTTATATGCATGAACGTGACATATTCTTCCTATTAACCACTTTTTTCTATTAACTAAATTTCAAGCAAAATTTTATAATGGATAGTAAAGTATTAATTGGTCTCAGACGTTTGACAGGAAGAAGCTTCAAAATCGAGACAAAACAGAAAAAATCCCATTAACAATATAAATAAGTATAGAAAAAAATATAGGAAAACAAATAAGTCACATGCTGTTGAGAAACAAAAGGAATTACAAAATGTAAAAGAACATAATAGGGAAAAACCTTGTGATCCAGATTATAAAATAAAGGAAACTGAATCAAAATAAATATCGGAAACAAAAATAATTTCGAAAAAGTTCAAGGCGAAACAAAGCTTTTGCTGGAAAAAATAGTTTTCAAATATTTCAAAAGTGTTTCTAAAGTCCTACTCATCAACAGCGAGACTACTTACAAAAAAATAAGAGGAACACTGCCAATTCCGCATGCCCATGGACAAAACTAGAATAATTATCTCGGTCGAAGAAAGTGAAGCAATCAATCCAAAGCATTATACAATGAGAGGTTACACGGCGATCGATGCGATATTCTGTAATCAAAGTTTACGAACGAGAATCTATAAGACTATTTATAGATTTCACTAAACTCTTAATAGTAGAATATGTTAAAAATCTGATTATTCAACCTTTTTACAAGTTAGAAAAAAATGAGTGAGAAGTTTTAACAGCAAAGTGATGCGAATTTAAATATTGTAGCCAACAGTTATGTTTGAGTGCTTATATTTTCAAATAAAGTTTTGAAGAAAATGTTGTTTAGTATAACCTCATAATTCAGCATACGTTCTTTCAAACTGAAAAATTTGTAAATTTAGAATAAAACCAATACGTGATCGTATATTTAATTTAGAATCAAATGATGTCTAATTTCCCCATGGGGAACAAGAACTAAGTAATATATACTCAAAGCTTTGGCAGTTTTTTATTCTGTACCTTCCAATCCAGATCTGTACGATTTCGAATGTTTTAATGCTGAAAAGTGTGTTTACCCTGCACTAAAAGTTAGGTAGACACAAAAGGAGAAAAAATTATTAAGGTGTTCTATACTACTAGGAAGTTATAATTACGTGAAGGGAACATCCAGTAAAACCAAAAGAAATCCAAAGAAATACGATGAGAGTGGGAAAATTCCAAAAATTGAGATCGACGATTTTGCGGATTCAGAAAATCTGTACTTTTGTGGATACATTCGTACTATGACCAAGTAGTTAAAAATGCTGTTCATAAAATAAGTATCTGTTCTACATACTCGAAAAGACCAATTTATCAGGCAACAATTAGGAAGTTAGAAAAACATTGGGAAAACACTCATTGTGATGAATGTCAACAAATAAATATATAAATAGATGAGTTTTTTCTCATTGAACTGAAAATTTGCAAAGTGCTACCAAAGTATTTTTAAAGGTGTGTTCTTTACATTTCCGTTTCAAATATTCAGTTTCAATCTGTACTGCGCCGGATCATTGAAGCACTTAGTGGACAAAACTTCAAGGTGCTGTAAAAATATACGAGAGGGCATACAAACAAGTAAACATCTCTATGGCGGCCATTAACGTTTCTGAAAAAAGTGGCCGATTTGAGGGGTGGCGATCAAAAAGAGATTTCTTCCATAGCATGGCTTTATGGAGTCTTTGAAAAATATTTTCTGAACAAAATATTTCCGTTAAGAGAAGTTTCACTGCGTATATTTATGAAGAAGGAGATGTCAGTGTGTTATCAATTCCAATAGGATTATTGTTCTTAATCATATATTTACATAACATTTTATTAAATACAGTGGCGTTTCTCTGGCATTTCGGGGTATTTTAGGAAAGCAAATAGATTGAAAATTATGCCTTGTAGAAGAAAATTTCTGTAAGTATAGCGAAGCCCTTTAAAATGCTTTAGAAACTGTTTGCAGTACAGTCGTCTACACCTTAAAACCTTATCTTTTAAAAACTTAAAACAACAGTCATCAGAATACCCTTTGGTTACTGTAAACAGGAAAATCTGAAAAAAAATTATATAGCTCTATTTTCTTCTTTCAAATTTTTATGATTTAGAGAGAACTATCCAGTACAACTACTTAAATTACAGTTAATTTCGTTACAAAACTTTACGTATTCCCTCTTTTGGGGACATATGGCGTAAGCCCTACAAATTCAAATTTGTTACTGGTTTATACAGACAGTTTGCATATACGTATTTATATTACGTCATTTCATTTTTTTGTTTTACCTATTTAACGTTATCGCAATAAGATGACATTTTAAAGTTGGATTCCTTGACAGTAATAAAAGAATCTAAAAATGAACAGTTTGCAAATTTTTGTAAAATTATTACACTTCATGAGTAATTACAAAAAAAGAGATCAGTATGCAATGAACTCGATTCCCACGACAAGTGCTATGGAAAGAGAAAGAATAAGCTCAAATAAAAAAAAGTCAAATAAATGATAAACCTTAGAAAGACCTGTCTGTGACTGTAAGAGGATGGAATTCATGCTTTCACAAACTATTCCCTTATACGAGTAATTTCATTTTTATTCCAAGAAATCAAAAGATTTTTTTGCTCCCCTCTGGAAGAATTGTTTTGAAATTATTTTTAATTTCTTACCTATTGCAAAATGTTCTAACCAGTTGATAAATGCTCTAACCAGTTAATGCTCTAACCAGCATCTATTGATAAATGCTCTAACCAGTTATCATAAAGAACGTCCTATTTAGGTATTACCGTGAATTGGTAAAAATAGGAGGTGAAAATGTTTGAAGCGTATGTATAATTATTTCTCTGTGATGAATGTTTTTTCATAAAGAATTCCAAAATGTGTCCTCTGGATTCGCAGTACTCAATATTCATATAATTTTCAATATTATTATTAAAATCCTAGAGAAGGATTACACGATAAGAATTTTTTAATGGCGTCGACTGATATCTTATTAGATATTTCCTTATATTTGGATGGTTTCCTCATATTTAGAGAATGAACCCAAAACTTACGATTCCGAATTTACTTGTTCTCATTTTTATTATCTGTTATTCATCAGGAACCTTAAAGCAATCTGGAATTCTCATCACTAGCAACGTTTTGATGGATTTCAACAATGAGTATATATTGTATTCTGATGCCGTCATTTTCCCTTAAAATGTATTGCATATGTACGCAAAACATAAACAAATAAAACAGTTATTTCCCTTCAATGTTTGGATAGGAGTGACTTATAATGGAATTCTTGTTCTCTCTGAAGAAGGCGAAACAATATAACACTGTGATATATATATATATATATATATATATATATATATATATATATATATATATATATATATATATATATATATATATATATATATATGTATATATATATATATATACACTATCTGGCCAAAAGTATCCGGACATCCCCGTAAAGAAGTGGATCAGGCAGGTGACGTAATTTGATGCGTAACCGAAAGCTATAAAAGTGTTGGTAGTGGTTTTTCAGGTCATATTTATGCATTTGTGAGAAAATGGGTAAGTCAAAGGAGCTTAGGGACCTTGCTCATGGCATTATAGTGGGATGCCACCTTTGTGGGAAATCAGTTCGTGAAATTTCGGACATTCTACAGAAGCCAAAATCCACTGTGAGTGATGTAATTGTGAAGTGGAAATGTCGAGGCAGTGAAACTGCAGAAAAACGAAGTGACAGACCGAAGAAAATTAGTGAACTCAGCCGTCGAACTTTGAAAAGGGTAGTGAAACAAAATCGCAAGTCCTAGTCGATTGAAATCCATCAGGAGTTACAAAGTTCAGACGTTAGTGTTAGCAGCAGGACTGTTCGTCGAGAGTTTAAAAAACCTGGGATTCCATAGTCGTTCAGCCGCTCACAAGCCGAACATCATTCCCCAGAATGCGAAGCGTCGATTTCAATGGTGTAAAGCTCACTGTCATTGGACTGTGGACATTTGGAAAAATGTTCTTTGGAGCGATGAATCTCGCTTTAAGATCTGGCAGTCCGGTGGACGCATCTGGGTTTGGCGGATACCCAGCGAGCGCTTCTTACGTGACTGCATTGTGCCGACTGTTAAGTTTGGTGGTGGCAGCATCATGGTTTTGGGGTGTTTTTCATGATTTTCCCTGGATTCCTTAGTTCCTGTGGTTATAAACATGAACTCTGAGATGTATGTCGATATTCTGGACAATGGTGCTCTCCCAACTCTATGGCAATATTTCGGGGAAGGTCCATTTCTCTTCCAGCAGAATAACTGCTCCATTCACACATTGAGACTTGCGCAGGCATGGTTTGAAGAAGTGGGTGTTCAAAAACTGGACTGGCCTTCCCAGAGCCCCGATCTAAATTCCACTGAAAACCTTTGGGACGAATTAGAGCACAGATTTCATAGCCAGCCAAATCGACCATCCTCACTGCCAGCACTCACTTCAGTTGTGATGGACGCCTGGAAGTCCATTCACATGGACACCTATCAAAAACTGGTGGAAAGTCTCCCCAGACGTGTGCAGGCTGTCATCGATGCAACAGGAGGAACAACATCATATCGAAAAATGCCTCAGGACTCTCCGGGTTCGTACCACTGGGCATCCGGATACTTTTCTCCAGATAGTGTATCAATGTTGTATTGAAAAATAATACAAGGCGAGCAATTTTTTGTACTTTTCTATGATTTAGAGGTATTAATGTTCGACTACAATTCTTTAAATATCTTAATAATAAGCTACTGCATAAAATACACAAGGATGATTCAAAATGAAAACCTTAAAAATGCGTTAAAAGATGAAATATCGTTCAATTGTTGCCACGCAGATACTCATGATCTGAAAAGTGGCTGACAAGTGGCAGCAGGATTCAGGAGAGTTACACGATGACTCGGCAGCAACGGAAAGACGGCTTCGATTGCAACACGCACTAAACATGACCAAAGAGATAACACTCGTGAAATTTAGAGGTAATAATGCTCAGTATGGTGAAGTCTTTCTGTCACTGCAGCCAATGGACAAGAAAATTTCTAAACTACATTTGTTCTGGACAGGACTCTCCTCGATCACGGAATCTACACTGAATAGTGACGCCAGAGACTATTTAATGCAATTGAATGAAATTCGACCTGTAACAGTGAATGAATTCCCGCCTGTGGGAATGGGATCAGCCCACCATATTGTCTATGATGTCTTGAATCTCAAAAAAAATATCTGTAAGAAGGGTACATATCTAGCTCAATGCAGAATTGTAAGAAAGACGTGTTGATGCATGCTAGGAACTTCTATGGGTCTTTGAAGCTGAAGGCGATAGCTTCCTATGAAGAGTTGTTACTGGAGATTAAATCTTGGCCCACTAGCATCAATCGGAATCCAAAAAAAGTGGGAACGAATGTCCCCATAGATTTTCATGAAAACCGAACACAAACACCGAAATTTTATGCTGACTCTCTTTTGGGGCGAACAAGGAGTAATTATGGAGCTCTACATACACAGTCACGAGTGCAATACCCTAAAGAATCACCTACGTCCTGCAACCAAGACCAAATGACGTGCACTTCTGAGTGTAGGTATTTTGTTGTAACATGCTAATGCTCGACTCTCAACTATTGCAGCCATTCGAGATCTGAGATATGTGTTTTCCACAACCGTTGTATTCCCCAGACCTATCCTCCAGTGATTTTCTCGTGTTTGCCCCCCCCCACCCCCCAAAGAGACGATGGTTAGAAAATCCTTCAAGTGAAAGCAAGAGGTGCCGGAGGGGCTACAATAACGGACTAAAGAATGTTTTCAAGGGTATCTATGAACTTTCAAACCGCTGGAACACTTTTGTTGCAAGTCATTCAGACTATGTAGAAAAATGATGTAAGTGTGTTCCTTTTCTATTCAATAGATTACAATGTAAAAAAAATATATTTAAGGTTTCCATTTCCCTTGTCCTCGCCTGTTAGGAATATCTGTTCAGTTACACAGTTGAAAGTTGTTACAAATTTTATAATCATTTTATTAATGGCACAGTTTTACTCGTAAATCCCCTTGAATACATAATTATAATTTGGTATCCGTGGCATGTAATAAATTAGATATACTCTGCATTTTACGTTTATGGTGGTTTTCATAATTTCAAACAAGCATATTTCATGGAAAATGAGAATTAATTTTAAATAGATAATCGAGAAATCAGAAAGAAAGTAATATCTTACATTTTCAACTCTAAAGAAATACATACCATCGAAATCTGTTAAATATAATAATTTTTGGTTTTATTACTTGGTTGGAAATGGGTACCATGTCAGTATATTTAACGTATGAAAGAGTTCTTAACGTGTAGAATTATATGAGAAATGTCATTTCCCAATTTTAGAGAGAACATGCCAGCCAACACTGCAATAAAACATTTATGAGAACCGACAGGTCATTCGTCTTTGATATCAATTCAGGCAAAATTAATCGAAAATTTGGTTGAGATAGTATCTTTAAAATTTCATAAATCACCTGTCTCTCAATTTCTATCATATTCTATTTTTACAGTCCTACAATTTTGATTAAAGTACGCTTGGAGAAAAACAACAATATGAGAAGGAGACAATTTTCGATTTAAGAAGGCTTTACATTTGTGCTTTTTACAATTAGTTCTTTTCAGGCATTTCTTCTTTCCACGAGATTCAGTAACTCAATTGTATAATACAACTACTAGGTAATGGTATGAGATATATTGTAATCCATTTCCTCCTATTTATTGGTAAAATTTATTCTATATTTACAATTTCCATCTTTTTAATAACTGTTTCTAGATTGGTTATAAGGGTTAGAGTTTTACATCAGTTGCACATATACAAGGTGGGTCAAAAGTGACGAAGTGGTCAAGAGTTTTAATAAATTTAATTAGGATTTTTTAAGATTTTTCTTTACAGATTTTATAATGATGACCACGGCGATTACATATGGGAAAATACACGTCCAAAAGTAAACACACATTGTTAAAATTTTACTATCAAAACCGAGGATTCCTAATTTTGGCACAACGACCAATTTCGACATTTATTTTGTTGTTAGGAGAAACAAGGTTCAGTAATGTACCTTCCAGGTTAGAAACGAAACCACAGTTGAGCATGAGCTGAAGAAAGTTGCGAAAGACCAACATGAAGACGGTTTGATTTGTTTGGTGCGCCACGGTCAGTTTTTTGCATCACGAATGCTAATTAGACCGAGACCTATTGCTTAAAGCCGATTCAGAACGGCAAAAAACGTTCATATCTAGAGTGGGACTCTAGCCCACACACTTTGGTACCAAACAACAGCGTCCTAGCCATTCGGCCATCTTCCATCAAAAGACGGTTTAGAGAGATTGGAGTCACTCTGGCGTATTTTAAAGATATTACTGTATGAATTCCAGTTGGTACAATAGCTGAAGCCACCAGATTATGCCTACAGGCCGCAATAGGTAGTCCTCCCTTTGTGAGCTTTGGCCTGCACTGTATTTAGCTAATAAATTTATTATAAAAGCTTTTTTGAAAGGAAATTTACTACATTAAAAAACTACATTAAAAAACCCTGTAGCTGGTTCACTCTTCTAGAAGAACAACACTTCCTGCATCACCTAACGTCGGGAAACGTAAAATCCCACATTCTGGTAATTTCCACCCTTTTAAATTGGAAATACTGTTCAGTAGAAATAGCCCTAGATGTTTACTTTCGCCAATTAACTCCAAACCGGCAACTGAACATCAGCTGTAGTATTCGTTTAAAACGTCTATCTAATTGTTTAGTAAAGCAGAAAATAATACATATTTATAAGAATATTAAAGGATTTAACTACATCATTTAAATAACTAACAGTCCCAAGAGAACAGATGGAATAAAAATTCCACCGAACACTCGTTCAAATAATTTTTCAGATAAATGATATGAAACGAATTCAAATTAATGAAATGTTTCCAGTATTATCACAAATTGAATTTTGAGGGAATTTTGCCATACTTAAAACTTTTAATTCTAAACGAGTACATTATTATTTGATTAAATAGAAAGAAAAAACAAACAGTATGATTCTAGATCTTCGTCATATTTTTATTTATAGTAGTATTTAATTACATACTAGTCAGTTCCATTGTAAAAAGTTAATTTTACATAATGATTACGTCCCCATCTTATTGTAATACAAAGTGTTTTGGCATTAAAAAATATTTGTTAACACTAGTTAGACAAGATAAAATATTGTATTCCTAGCTGATTTATATGAATTAAAAATTTACAGTATGAAGGAATCACAAAATTTTAGCTTGGTATTAAGCGTTTAAAACGGAGGATTGTTCGTTACTGATTAAATATATAATTTTAAGGAAGTATATATACTAAAAAGATAATTTCGTATAGTACGGTTATGTATTTCAAAAATAGATGTTGCAAAAAGTGTTTGATCAAACATGAGATAAACGATCAGAATTCAGAATTTTTTCAAATCTAAAACACGGAAAATCCAGAAATCTTTCTTTTGATTATTTTTTCTTGGGGCACAGTGCATTTTAAAAAATTTTGATTGCTGCTTATTTAAAATATTCTTTAAAAGCCTCACATATGAGACATTTCAATGTATAGAGTATTTTCACCTCTACCCTAACTTGGGTGTATATAATTTCAAGTGGCACTCTAATGAATTAGATTCGAACACAGTTCTAAATTAATAAAAATGTTTACTTAAACTTGACACATACGCTTGATTTTCAGCATAAATGCTGCGTATTACTAGTACGCGCTATATAAACAATTTTGCAAGGCATATTATTTCAGTATAGACAAGTTGCAAAGAAATACAATTTGAAATACTTACAATACATAAAAGTCAAACCAGCACCGCTGCTCAGTAGACTTTGGCCCCCCACAAAATAACATTCTTCTAACAAGAACTCTCGTAGGTTTGAATCATTCTATCTAAACGTCTCAAACGACAATTCGCATAACTCAAGAATAATGAAACCAGGCTTTCGACTCACTATTTCCTTCCATCTCGATACTTCGTTTCATCAGCTCTACTCCTCCTTTCACTTCCTTTCACTTCGTTCCTCCTGCCATCTAGCTACTTCGTATTTACACCAAACGCATATGCCGCAATTAGCATATCTTAAGCGGATTCTTTAACTTTATTCACATAAAAGTTCGATTATTGTGAATCGAATCTTATGTAAACCTTACATTGTCCTCCCTCGAAAACAAATTTAGGTAGCTGAGGTCTGAAAGGCTTCAGCTAGTTGAATGAAAACGCGTGCGGGTCTGACTTTTTACATAATGGCAAGCAAAGTCAAAAAACCTTCCACAAGTTGTGTGAGGGAAAACACCACTCCCATTTTACTAAACTAACCCCGAAGGGTCCAGGTGACACCAACAAACGGTGGATTTGCAGAGTTGCGGATACTGGGCTGGCCAACTGCGCCCTAGAAAATCTATTTTAGTTAAAAGTGTCAACACAATTGCACAGCATGACATTTCTTGACTGTTTGTAGGTGGTCTCCCACAATTCATAGGGCACATGTTTTATGTTTTGTGAAGTTAGTATATTAGTTCGTTATCTGTATGCAGTATGTATATTTTAAGCACTACATGTCCCCTTCAATATTTTATAATACAACAGTATACCGTTTTTTCAGTGGCTAACCCCTTCCTCTCAAAATGTTTACACAGCATATACAATAGGGAATTTCAAACCAGTTTGGTTCGATTTTATTGAGAGGTTGGGATAGAATAAGAAAATCGATACAAGACTTGTTCCTCACGAGGTCAGCAACTTCCTTGCACCAGTCTGTCCATTCCGTGGAACCTCTCTTGATGGCCGCTGTCCTTGTAAAGGGATTTGTTGACAGTGTGGGCATCCTTCGTGCAGCAGTGCGTTGGACCTGTGGTGCTGGTCCGGCTTGACGATGGACAGGACTTTTCTAGGGAGGGGGCGCTTGCTGGGCGGCTGGTATTTTCCGCTTCCTATACTTGTTCACAGGGTTTTTAGAATTGTCATCCTTTCTTTTGATAACCTTATGTACTTTATTTGTGATACGTTCATCCTTTAATGGAGGCTTTGCAGTAAACACTTTACTTTTATGCGTATTTTTGCTAGTATCGGCATTAGATTATAAAGCAGATTCTATTTTTTCAAACTTATACGACGCACCTACGTGTTCAGTTACTGGATTCATCTCGCCATTTCTGATACGTTTACAATTTCGTTCGCAGCTTGTTTCATGTTTTTCAACAAACTGACTCTGTTTTTCGTATTTGTGCTTACATGACTTATTGCTTACCGACTTAATTACTTTAGCATTAGCTGTTTTAATGCTGTAACCTGATGGCGTTTTTTCTCGTTTTTAAACCCTTAACTTCAGTTTTATCCTCTTTTTACGAAAAAGTCTCTTTAAAACTTGCTTCATCAGAATCGTTATAATTTAATTTCTACAATACCGCTTCAGTTTTAGGAAGATTAAGCTTTTCGCACCTGTGCGTTTTAATGTTAACTACGTCTACAACTTCCGGAGCATCAGCTGAACTACTTACACTACGGCTCTGTAACAGACATTCATTCTGATACTCGGTCTGGTTTTCATGTACTTTATTTAAGACCATATTATCAACCTGGTCTAAAGCATCATCATTCGGCTGGGAACTTGAAATAATAACATCATTACCTAGCGAGTTCCTAATACTGTTTAAAGCATTTTTATTACAGTTAACTGATAGGTGTTCACTAACTTCCGTAACACATACTGTGCCATCTACTAAATTTCCTTCTTTAACCCTTTGAGGGACACCGTATGCACAGTGCAAAAGCCTAAATCTAGTCTTTTTTTTTACTTGCAATCAATGTATTCCAGTTAAATGAGCAGAAAATTGCTTAGTACTGCCATCTGTTATCAGTTTAAAGAAGTAAAAACATTTTCCAGCCATAATTCGAAAATTTTTCAAGATTCTTTAGGTTAAAAAATTTCGGGGGAAAATCTGCACCATGCAAATGATGGGAGTTGGTGCCTCTGAAAGGGTTACCATATGTGTGAATATCATCTAAAATGGCATTAATAGAAGTATCAGATGATTTATTTTCTAAACCACTAGCGTTAGTCTTGGCACTACTTTCAGGAAATTGCACTGGAATTACCGCATTATTCCACCTAGGCTCACTTTCTTTATTAGCTACAAAAATACCTCGATTTTCGCTATCCTCAAAATAGTGATTCCTGCTCGGACAAGTTAAGACATTTGTCAACACCGTTTTAACAGGTTGAATTATATCATGGGAAACAACCTGCCAGTGCACATAGGGTGCTTGCACATTATTTACTTTAAGTACACTAATTATAACGCCTTGTACTTCTGTTATTTAGCCCACGATAATAATTTCTCTCTTGGTTTGAAACTGGCGGAAAATTTTATCGGGGGGGGGGGGGGGATAAAACTTCTCGACCTCGAGTGAGGGTAAGGGGTAGCGAAGAAATACCTATTGTCATGCTTAGCCAAAGCTTGAAGTAGGGTAGCCTTGCTTGTAATATTTTGATTGTACGAAAAATCGTGAACACTTGGCTTCAAACGCTGGATAACTATTTTAAAGATTACCGCTTCTGTCACCCCATCAAAGTATTCCTCACACTTTAAAATTCTATCCATAGCGAAATGTAACGCAGACTGACATTCACGTTGTCTTAGCGAATAAATTTGAGCTTCAATTTGACTTTGTTTAAAGGTCTGGGGAAAAACACTAAGAAACTGTTGATTGAACGACAAATAGTCACAAATGAGATAACTGCTTTGCATACACGTGTACCACTGCAATGCATTACCTCTTAAAGTGGCTAGCGCAATTTTAAGTTTCTCTCCCTCAGGGGTGCTATGTTACTGAAAGTAATGCTCTAACTCAAGAAAAAATATGCTTGAGAGTCCGCCTTTGACGGTGACTTCGAATGGCGTGACTTGCTAAACCATAATGATGCATGGTAAATTTTCAGCAGGGTTTTACCTTAAATCACTCATTTTCTAAGAGCATATAAGTATAATATCAAAATACTTTCACAATTTTATCAATATCAGAGTATAACACAGTACATAGTTCAAACTTGAATTACGTTGTTCGTTATAAATGTAAATAGAATAACCAGGGTATACATAAACTTTCGGGCGCCCGTATAGAGTATTTTCACTTCTACCCTAACTTAGATGTATACAATTTGAAGTGGCACTCTAATGAATTAGATTCGAACACAGTTCTAAATTAGTAAAAATACTTATTCAAACTTGACACATAAGCCTGATTTTCAACATAAATGCTGCGTACTACTAGTACGAGCTATATAAACACTTTTGCAAGGCATATTGTTTCAGTATAGACACGTTGCAAAGAAATACAGTTTGAAATACTCAAAATACTTGAAAGTCAAACCAGCGCTGCTGCTCAGTAGACTTTGGCCTCCGAACACAAAATAACTTTCTTCTAACAAGAACTCGCGTAGGTTTGAAGCAACCTAGCGAAACGGCAATTCGCATAACTCAAGTATAATCAAACCAGGCTCTCGATTTACTATTTCCTTCGATCTCGCTACTTCGTTTCGTCAGCTCTACTCCTCCTTTCACTTCCTCTCACTTCGTTCCTCCTGCCATCTAGCTCCTTGGTATTTACACCAAACGAGTATGCCGCAATTAGCATATCTTAAGCGGATTCTTTAACTTTATTCACCTAAATGTTCGATTTTTGTGAATCGAATCTTATGTAAACCTTACAAATGTAACTCTACTTTCCGTTGGACTTTCGAGAAAGAGGGATATTTTTTGTAGATATTTTTTAACAAGATTTAGACAGATTACATCTATAGTTGTAAGTCGTTTTCAAATCATACTCGTCAAGAAATTATCATGAAAATAAAAAGGGTTCTTTTATAAAAAAATCTATATAAAATTTAGAGCTGTATTCGGAACATTTTTTCTTTGAAATAGACGCTCAATACTGTAACCATTACGATTATAATTCAAATTAGGTTCGACAAACCCCGACACACCTTCATAAAGCATTTAAGAAATCTAAATTACAGCTAAAAAGACTTAAAAAGATTTTTCAAGCTTTCATTTTTTTTAATATGTTAATAATAAAACTAAGTAAATTATTATATATTTCAAAACAAAGCTGTTACCTTTTTTATCACGTAAACCTGATTCAATTTCGAACCATTAATTCTTAACGCCACAAAAAATATAGATTTAAACTAACAACAAAGCTGAAAAATAATCAAATAACACGTCCACTCGCAAAGAAACATGTTCTTCAACTGAAGCTAGGAGCTGCTGGATGTTACTTATTCTCCTGGAAATGATGTGATTCATGCACCAGTTAGTCAGAAATGATAAAATCCACTTTTTACAATTTTGAGAAATTTTTCATTTCTCAAAATTGTAAACCCTTTGGCCAGGTTTTTGCCTCAAGTACTCTGCTGACCGTTCGCAAAATACGCGTAACATTTGATTTATTATCCGAGACGTTTTCAAATCTCTGTCCTTTCATGGTCATCTTAAGATTTGCAAAAAGGAAAAAATCAGTTGGTGATAAGTCGCGAGAATATGGTGGGTGATTTATCAGTGAAATTGAATTCTTAGCAAGGTACTGTTGTACAGAAATTGCTGTAAGAAACCATTGCCCAGAATCAAACAGTTCCTTCCTAACTCGCCTTATCCTGTTTCTTAATCAAAAAAAAGTACCTCCTTGTAAAAATACGGATTAATTGTTTAATTTTCAGGAATAAATTCGGGTGAATAAGTCCTTTTTAATCAAAAAATACAATCAGCATCACCTTAGTCTTTGATTTTGACAACCGTGCTTTTTTTTGTACGGGAGAAGACGGCCCTTTCCACTGTGCACTTTGTCTTTTTGTTTTTGGGTCGTATTGTAGACACCAGGTTTCATCTACTGCTATAATACGCTTTAAGCAATTGTTGCCCTGTTGTGCAGTAGTGAGAAAATCTTCACAGCAAGTTTCTCTGTCTTCTTTTTACTGTTCTGTCAAAATCCGAGGCACAAATCAAGCACAAACTTTTTTCATTTTCAGATTTTCATTTAAAATTAATCTACAGCTTTCTTTGCTTATCCCAAGCATGTCTGAAAGTTGCTGAGTTGTTACTTAACGTCAGCTATTTTTGTCCTTTTTCCTAAGCTTAAGATGGCCATGAAAGGACAGAGATTTGAAAATGTCTCGGATATCAAATCAAATGTTACGCGTATTTTGCGAACGGTTAGTTTCAAAGCCTATAAACAGTTTTCGATTACTTGAAGAAACGTTGGAAAAATTGTATAGAATCCTTCGCCGATTATATTGAAGGAGATAAATTTATTTGAAGGTGAGTAATATTTTTCTTATTTATAAAAATATGTTCGGTTACCTTATGGGCGCACCTTGTACTTAAACCTTAGATAATAAGCGCAGATGAAACAAATTTACTCTTTTAATAATATATTCAAAATTTTGAGATCCAAAACACTTTATAGGAGAAAAATGTGGAGAAATTATGACCTTACACTAGAATATTTAACTTTAATTTCAGTTGGTACCACCTTGTCATCAACTCCAATAGATGTACACTGAAACCTGTTTTTGTGCGGTGTATATAAAAAAAGGACATAAAAACACGAACAAAAATATCGCACCAAAAAAAAAATCGCTTAACTTAAAATTTGCATTTGGTTAATTTCTTACTTTTTATGACTTTCTATCCATATGATGTATATTCATGGAAATTTTTTACATGTATCGCATAAAAACAATAGCACAAAATATCGTGCAAAAAAGACCGCAGAAAAACAGGTTGCGTGTACGTTTTGTTTTATTTTGTTTGCATATTCTCAGCTTTGTAAAAAGGAAAATTTCGGTAAAAGTCAAAACGAAAACTGCTACAGATGCCTTTATAAGTAACTGAACGGTTTATGTTGATTAATATAATAAATAATATTTCATAACATGCAGTCAAAGGAATATAATAGTATTGGGAATATGAAATATTTTCAGAGAGTATGTTGGCGGCAAGCAACAACTGATATTCCGCATGGTTAGCTGATGTTGTGAGAAAAACTTCTGGGGCTTCAGTGTACACAAAGTCCATTGAACAAAACAAACACTTTGATATATTGTATAAATTAACATCAGGATATGTGTATGAGGCATAAATAAACGTTAAAGAAATTGTGAGTTTAACTTTTGGTCCCATCCCAAGACATCGCATGTACAAGCTACAGAAAAAAACCCAAATTTCAAAATATGACTTGTTTTAGGCTGTCTTTTCCTAACGGTACTAAACCAATGTTGCTGATTATGCGTTACGTCAATAAAAAGTAAAAGCGGAATATAGGATTAATAAAAATTTTATTTAAAACAAGCACATGATTTAAAACACTAAGCAAAAATGATAAACGGTGCCTGTAGGCACAAATGCGATGCCCTTGACAGAGCTGATAAACTGCGTGCTCCTGACAGAGCTGATAAACTGCGTTCTCCTGACAGAGCTGATAAACTGCGTGCTCCTGACAGAGCTGATAAACTGCGTGCTCCTGACAGAGCTGATAAACTGCGTGCTCCTGACAGAGCTGATAAACTGCGTGCTCCTGACAGAGCTGATACACTGCGTGCTCCTGACAGAGCTGATACACTGCGTGCTCCTGACAGAGCTGATACACTGCGTGCTCCTGACAGAGCTGATACACTGCGTGCTCCTGACAGAGCTGATACACTGCGTGCTCCTGACAGAGCTGATAAACTGCGTGTTCTTAACAGAGCTGTCAAACTGCGTACTCTTAACAGAGCTGCCAAACTGAGTGCAACTCGTAATTACAAGGCTATATATACAAAGCTTGGCGAAAGGGTTACAGTAAATTTTAAAATCGCCACGCCTGTTGCGTGGGTGCTAAATTGCCAAGTTTGTGTGTAGGCGCTAACATACAGCCCGACCGTGCAAGGTATCAAACGTTACACATCATTACATACAAATTAACATGACCTAAAATGGCAAGTATTACAAATGAAAATTTATGTACCTAAAATATAGCAATTATTAATTTATAAAACCATACCAGAATCAATATAAAATTCAATAATAATACAATCATATGAAAACAAACAATTTCAACATTCATTACAAAATCCTCAGGCAAGGAACTCTGCTGCACCAGCGAAATCAACTTACACTCACCCTGTTGAATTTCAGCAGCTGATAGAGGTCGATTTTTCCTCTGCTTTCTACTATTAGCTATAAAACTAACTACAAAACAAAAAATATTTCTCAATTTTCTAAAATTATTACTCAGACTAAAAAAGGTAGTCAAAAAATCAGAAGATTTTAGAGTTAAAAAAATATGAGAGGTAGTATCTTTCAGTTCACACAAAAATTGGGAATCTGAAGACATATCTTGTAGTTGGTCATCAGAGTCTGGAAGAATGGGTTCTTGGAGGAAAGAGGGGCCATTCCACCACAGGCTAAGGTCAGCCAGTTGATCCGGATCAAGTCCTCTCGAAATGACGTCTGCCGAGTTGAGACTCGATGGAGCATGCTTGCAAACACAGCTCTCAGTCAATCGTTGTATCTTTAGAACCCTGATGGCAACAAATGTTTTAAGACTGTGAGGGGGTGTCTTAATCCATGCTAAGGAAATAGTTGAATCAGTTTAAATTTGTACACTGTTTATTTCAACATGCAGAGACTGCTCAACCTTTGTTTTTAGCTGAGATGCAAGAACACAAGCACTAAGCTCCAGTCTTGGAACGGTTAAAGTTTTCAAGGGATAGACTCGTGACTTTCTCGCCACAAGTCTCAATGTTGATGTATAATCGAGCATGATACACTGCAGATAAATAACAGCGCCAAACGCTGCTTGAGATGAATCCGAGAAACAATGGAACACTAATCTATGAGGGGTATAGACAAGTATCCATCTTAAAATTTTAATCAGTTCTATACTCTTTAATGATGCAATTAACTTATTCCATTCGTTGGATAGGTTTTGAGGAAGAATTTCATCAAAGGTTAATTTTTCTAACCACAACTCTTGGAGAAAACTCTTCATTTTACAGATAACAGGTCCAAAAATTCCTAAGAGTTCATAAAGTCTCGCAATTACAGAAAGTACATTCCTTTTGGTGGGTTTAGCCTCCTGGTTGCAATCAAATTTAAATAAAATAATTCTTGAAATGTGACCAATTCATACACAAAGTTTTCGAAACATGATTGTCATTTGGAAATGCACGTTCATTATTAGAGCCAGGAAAACTGTTTAGTAGCTCCCGAGAATTAGAAGTCCACTTATGTAACTTCATACATCCTTTCTCAAACAATTCAATAAGCTGCGTTTGTAGAGTTTGTGCAATTTTTAGGTCACTTGCACCCGTAATCCCATCATCCATGTAAATGTCACGTTCAGCGATTTCTGAAGCTAACGGAAAGTTTGATTCATAGATTGCAAGCTGTTTCAATGTGCGAATTGTGTAATATGGTGCACAGGATGTTCCATGTGTAATTGTTTTCAGTCAATGAGTAATCGGTTGATACGTGTCATCTTCATACCACAAAATTCGTAAATAATCTCTTTGATGTGGAGACACCAATATCTGACGAAACATCTTCTGAACATCAAAAGTAAATGCGAACTTATGTGTTCTGAACCTAACTATCAAATCAAAAATATCCTCGACAACATCACCCCCTAATAAAACATCATTCAAGGAAACTCCATTACAACTAGGGGAGCTCGCGCTAAATACTACTCAAAGGGGGGTACTTGATGAATCGGGCTTGTAAACACCATGATGTGGTAAGAAATAATTATTGGGTAATTTGTTCTCAACGACTCTTCCCATATGACCAAGTGCTTCATACTCCTCCAAAAATTCAGAATTAAGTCTTTTCATTTGAGGATCCTTCTCTTACCTTTTAATTAAACTATCTAAGCGCTTTTGAGTATTTTTTTCGAATCTCTTAAATTAGGTGGAAATTCTTTCGTAGCTATTTCTACCATATATCTACCATCATCGTTTCTTTTATGCGTTGATTTAAAGTGTTCCTCACAAAAAACAGATTTCTCGCTTTCAAAACAATTATTTTCATTAATTGAATCCACTTTCCAAAATTTTTCGATTAAGTCGTCAATTGGCTCCTTTTGTGTAATCAAACCGCAAAATCTATGGTTAAACTCCCCTTCCTTACTCGAACTAGCAATATAGCCAAATTTTGAATTTTGAAATATAAAATTATCGATAGTATATTTGCCAGCTTCCGAGATCTCAAAAAGAAAGGAAGCTGATAACAAAATATCTATTTTATGCGATTGACCCAGATTTGGATCTGCTAAACTTAAACCAGAAGGAAGGTTTAACTTTTCAACGGCAATATTACAAGAAGGAACAAATTCAGTTATTTTCGGAATAACCAACAATTCTACGACTTTAGAAAAAGATTCATTTCAAATCGATATCTCTGCATACATTTTAGAATTTATGCGAGTTACACTTCAATTTATTCCACTAATCAACATGTTATTTTTAATTTTCCTTAATCCCAATTCACCTGCCAAACGAGACGAAATAAAATTATTTTAGCTACCCGAATCACACAATGCCCTCAATGGAAGTTGAACTCGCATCTTGTTTTTAATATAAACAATGATATTCGGCAAAAGAGTTGATTCAGAGCTCGCCTTTTTCCAGTGCTCTTCCTGAATGCAATGAAACCGAAATATCACCCTGGGTTTCAGAATTAGTGACCTTTCCAATCGGAATTTGTTGACCGGAAACCACAGCTGCAGATAGTTTGACTGAATCTTTAATTCCTGCGTTATGCTCAACGTGTATAAAGCTATTGTGAGGGAGAAAGCAATGCTTGCACGTTTTATTGCTTAAACATGATTTAGATTTATGTAGATTAGATAAGCACTTTGTGCAATGGGTATTCCTAATTAGATTAAGACTGGTTAAGGGATCTAATTTCAGGAAGGAATTACATTTGAATAAAGGGGGAGGTTATGTACCCTTACATGCAACGCAAACGTTTTTAGAATTGTATTTAACTAAAGATGAATGAGATTTTTGTTGCGATTCAAACTGATGTCTTGATTTTATAATAGCACCAACTGTTTGAATATTTTCCAACACTAAGCATCTTTTTTCTAAGAATTCAATGAAACTAATCCATTTGGGCAAATCTGAAGTATCCAACGAAAGCTCGAACTGTATTTTTGATTCTTTACCTAATTTTTAACCAAAATATTAATGAACAAAGTTTCTGAAAATTCATTTAATTCTAAACCTATGTCTTTAAGAGCGTGAATGTGCTTTTGGCAAGTATCAACAAACATTCAAAAGCCCTTTGCAGATTCTTGAACTCGAATTTCTAATGATAAGATTTCATTAAAATGATTGTTACAAATCAAACTTTTGTTATCAAAACGATCAGATAACGCTTTAAATAATGAATAATAAGTATCAACCAATGTAACGATTTCTGCAGCTGAAGCGCTAAGAGTAGATTTTAAGTATAACAATTTTTGATTTTCCGATAATTTAGCATTTTCATGAATTAAATTATTAAACTGCAATTTAAAATTCTGCCAATCCTGGTAATCACCAGAAAACTTTGGCAAGGTGATTCCGCGAAGTTTTATATGGATACCATCGGTCTTGGATTCCGAGCATCTGTCCTCGCCCTCAACATTTACCGTTTCTTTAGTACTAGAGATAAGAATTTTTTTCAGCCTCACCTCCAGTCTTTCACACTCCTCCTCCAAATCCACCACTAAGCCTTCCAGAACTTCTAAATCTGCATCATCCACTTCTTTGTAGTAAGCGTAATTTATTTCACAAAGTGAAATCTTGATCTTTTGTAGGTTTTCTAGCTTCGGTTCACATAGAAGTCTGTCCTTGTCCTTATCGGAGTCCAGGAATGCCGATAATTTGGTGATTGAGGATTTCAATGGTCCTCTTTTTCGATTAATTATTTTGATGCTATCTCTGGTAGACATCCTGCCAATTTGTAAATTCCAGTCGTTACTGACCAAATATATATGTTGCTGATTCTGAGATTACGTCGATAAAAAGTAAAAACGGACTGTAGGATTAATTAAACTTTATTTAAAACAAGCACATGATTTAAAACACTAAGCTAAAATGATAAAGCGGTGCCTGTTGGCACAAATTCGATGCCCTTGACAGAGCTGAAAAAATGCGTGCTCTTCACTGAGCTGAGCAAGTACGTGCTCCTAACAGAGCTGATAAACCACGGGCTCTTAACAGAGCGAACAAACTGCGTGCTCCTGACAGAGCTGATAAACTGCGTGCTCATAACAGAGCTGACAAACTGCGTACTCTTAACAAAGTTAACAAACTGCGTACCCTTAACAGAGCTAACAAACAGCGTGCTCATAACAGAGCTGATAATCTGCGTACTCTAGACAGAGCTAACAAACTGCGTACTCTTAACAGAGCTGCTAAGCTGCCTACTCTTAACAGAGCTAACAAACTGCGTACTCTTAACAGAGCTGCCAAACTGAGTGCAACTCACAATTACAAGGCTATATATACAAAGCTCGGCAAAAGGGTTACAGTAAATTTGGAAATCGCCAAACCTGTGCGTGGGCGCTAACAACCTATATTTATTAATCGTACTTCCTGAAAATGAATTTTATAAATAGATTTTACCAAAAATACATATTTTGCAAGATTTCACTTCGTCGGAGTCAACCATTTTAATTTATGTATTTTTTTTCATTTTATAACATGGAAATTAAAAAAAAATGTTTTATCTAAGAGATAGAACTTGCGTTGTTCGCATATGCTAAAATTTCCAAAGAAATCACTTTTACTTAAATATACTTCAATTTTTAAATATTTTCCTAAAGTAAATGAAAAATTTAACTCTCCTATCAAAATAAATTATACCCATTAAATTAAATAAATATGTAAAATAAGAATATTTTTCACCACCATAATCGTTCTTAAAACATATATGAAATTGTTGATTTCAAGTCCTAACTAGCTGTTAAAATTTCAAGCTTATTAGAACAAAAAAAGAAAGGATTTACGCGCAATTATTAGATTTTGGTCATTAGGTAAATGAAACGCAAAGAAATTACGAAGTTGTGAATGTGTTACGGTAAAAAAAAAAATTGGCTATTTCTATTTCATTAGGAAAGAAATGAAGTTGAGAGTGAAATATCAAACTGCTAACGAAATTAGTATACAAGTAAATATTTGTAACGATAATTACATTTTGCACTAAATATCTTCCATCCAAACTCTCATTAGCATATAAATTAAAATACAGTACACCTTTTTTTCCAATTTAGAACACTTTTTTTATCGTAAAGATTTTTTTTTTTTTTACATCAAAGCGTTTACCCATTCAACGATGATACTTCGATATAAAAATAATCATAGTGGAACTTTCTAAAAGTGTCTGAACAAATATCAGTTATGAGAAAAATTCTTTGTTTTTGAACTTAATGTATGAAGCAATCTTCTGCGTACATCAAAACTTCTATAATAGATCAAAAAGATCTTCAATGATTTTATGCTACTCATTTCACCTATTCACTGAATACAGCATATGTATTCAGCATATGTTAATAAAACTGTGAACAATTGTATCCCTTAGAATATATACAATGACAGTCAAACATAGACAACTTATATAAAAATGGCGATAAAAATTGCAAAGCCCGAAGCTAATGAATATAAAGACCTCCATAAATTTTTCTTGGGATTTCCATAAATGTTTCTTGGAATGCATGAATTGTGTGGTCTTAGAATGCATTTTGTGTCCCTTAAAAGTGAAGAAATGGGAAAAATACGGTAAGGTTTACATTTTCATCATATTTAAATATTTAGGCAAGCTTATATCTTTGTCGTACGTTTGCTGGTTCATGAGAAAATATTTTAAAGAATCAGGTTAATATACCTTCATCGTAATCAAGAAATATTTATAAGTTCCCGTAGTAAATTTACCCACTTTCAAATTTCTGCTTAATAAATTGGGTAGAAAGGGAAGGTATGATAAATTTGCAGTCTTCGTACATAAAAATTTGAAACTTGATGGAAATGACTTTATTTTCTCAGTAGTCAGTGGCGAAGTTTCTCAGTAGTCAGTGGCCCTTTATGTACCACATTATGAATTAATTAACGAAAACTCACATAAATTTTTATTTATGTTAATTCAATACTAACTAACAAATAAATGTAAAAAAAATACTCACCTTCTTAAAATTTAATTAATTACTACTAGTTAATTGAAGTGGTACTCTAAAGTACCGCCAGTATTATACGGTTACAAAAATCTTCAATCTTTGAAAATTAATCAATGTTTAAAGAATTGTATAATTATTTATTCTGAAAAGCAGAACAATTTTAAAGATAATGAAAATTTAACTTTGATTATATAAAAAAAAACATTTTTTTTTTAATTTACACATAAAAAAATTAGATATGCTGTATTTTGAATGAAGTTTTGATTGAACTTTTCTTTGTGCACAAAGTTCGCAGAGATCTCGATTTGACAGAAATGTTGGCCAACGGCATCATTTATTTTGACGCTCTATGCCATTTGAAACTGAAAAATCTCTTTATTTTTGAGGCATAGAATTGGAAGGGTATTTTGCGTCATCATTTACGGCTGATCTCTGTCTTCCTTTTCCTTTAGGTTCTGCCTTTGCTTTCATAAGCAATCCCTGTGTTACACGACTTTTGTATTTTAACAGGGACATTGATTCATGTTTTTCAGTACATATTATGTATTAATTGACACATGCTATTTCCAACATAGCAAAAAAGAGCCTATGCCACCACTTTTTTGATTTTCTGTCTCTGTCATGGATCAATCATAGCATATCCGACTTATCAACACCACCCACGTGTGCGTTATGTGTGCAGTTACATTAAAAAAATATCATCTGTAGATAGAAAGTGGAGAGAAAATTTAAGGAAATATAAATTTATACTGTATCCAGGGAATGTATATTTGTGGTTCTATATCAGGAAAATAATAAAATACAAAAATCATAAAATAAAAAATATACATTAGTACATTGGGCACTAATATCTTTCATGTAACACCAAACTCCCTATTTCAATTCAAATGCTTAAAACATTTAAAACATAATAACATTTGAAAATTTCTCATACGTTCATTTTTAAAAATTCATGTATTCTTATATATCTTATTTATTCCGCATTCATATTTTTCCAGTACAGTTGCATAAAAATACTTCTTTTCAAATTTGAAAAATCTATTTCAAATGTAAAATTTTTCTTTGAATTTTCCAAGATGTCTCAGCAAGCATTGTTAATTAACATAAAAATAAACAAGAAAGTGTAAAAAGCCCATATTTGAAGCATTTCTACACCGCAAAAGAAAAATATCCAATTTTCTGTTCTATAGCTAAGTCCACGTTGTTTACAATGCTCATAGTACTGACGGTACTTATAAGTACCAGAAAGAAATTTGCTCTGTAAACAATTAATAAATGTCATATAGCTAAACAACTATGCTAAATAATACTCTAAGAACACATTAAACATGGAAAAAAATATCATTCACTTATCTTCAATATCTTTAGAGTAGCTAAGATGTAAGTTTCAGAGAAAATGACATTCACAAAATGGCTGTTTCAAACGCTACAACGGACGCTAAAATAAATTTTACATCCAAAAATTGGCTAGTTAAAACTGCTACTGCTATCTAGTAAGAATAAAGAAAGTATAAAGCATCGATCCCTTACAGTTCCATCAGTAATATACAAATAGAAAGTATTTTATAGGAGTTTAAAGAAAGTGGTACTTATAAGTACCGTCAGTACATAAAGGGTTAAGGACTAAACAACTTGGTCATCTTGGGTCAATTATATATATATATATATATATATATATATATATATATATATATATAAATAATTAATTAATCCCTATAGAATTTTCTATCCCTTTAAAGAACATACAACATTTTTAGGGTAATTTGAGCTTAAGGGAAATTACTTTTAGAATTTATACTCTAAATGAAAAATCCTTAAAATAGTTTAGCTGATTTAGAGAAAATAACTCGTTTCATAAAAAATATCATATAGACTATGCAAGAAATTTTAGATAAATATTTTTAAAAATAGGGAAAAACCGTTATAAACAAGGAATATTCCATTTGGAGAAAAAAAAGACACTTAAATTGTAGATGAAGAACAGATAGTAAGGCATAAAAATGATATATCTGGATATGTAGTTACTGTAGTATAATTTTTATACGTTTATATATCGTAGTACACATTTATAAGTAGTTATCGTCGTAAACGTATATGGTACTATACATTGGCTAAATTTTTAAAAAAATGTTCTATGTTTTTAGCCTCGGAAAATAAAAAGAGAGATTTAAAAATTTTGTTTTTCGAAACCCGTTAGTTTAAGGAGTTTCACAGAGCAGCGTTTCTCAAACTGGGAAGGGGGGGGGGGGGGGATGACTCCTTACGGGGAGCATTGTGAGATGTAAGGAGGGTCACGAAAAGTCGCTATCAAGATAGCATAACAATTTGAACTAGCCGCTCGCACAATTATTTATTATAACTGTTAGTATGGTGTCACGAAGTGTTCATTTTATTTTCCCTAGCATTTGGGGGAAGGGGCTAAAAAGTTTGAGAATCTATGCCATCTCGTCAAGATAAGCAAGGGAGTTATAGAGAAATATCGGATTAATGGTACAGTAAATAAAGCTGATGCAAGTATTCTTAAAGTATGGGAAATATATATATTAGATGAGAAATGAGAGGATTTTGATGGATATAAATTGTAAGGAATTTTGAGATCTTTTCTTAGATCTAAATCCTGGCGAATCACTGTCCGCCGAGGAACTTGTAGTGACTCAGTCCTGATGACGCAATCTTTGTGCTCTCCTTAGCTATCAGCCAAACGCCAGTAGCGATGCCGACAGAGGAGCAAGTCTAAACATCAATCACTCATGCCGTCATATGCATTTTTCTACTAAAATATAGAGTTTTTAAACTAGTTGAGAAGATAATCCCCTGTTAAAATCTTTTGTAAACAGATGTCTCGTTCAGCTGAAATTTGTTCAACTCAACGTTAAATCTGTTCAGTTTCAGTTCAATATTAAATTTGTTATTTTTTAGTAAAATTCTGGCCTGTTTATTTAATCTTCAGTAACCACTCGGACATTTCTTACTATTTGCCACGGAATCAATCAAACCGCCCAGTTACTCGCCAGAAGTTGTTAAAATATACAGAGAATACTCATCTCAAAGTTATGGCTTAATGCCCCCACGTGGACGATTTCCTTAGACCCCACCACCTTCTGTAAGAAAAGTACCGGACGAAGAATTAGAGGAAATGATCAAAACTGGCAGACCATTGATTTCAGACTTCAATAGATTTCCATGTCACACCCAAGCTGTGGAGTATTGCATCAAAATTGTCACCGAGACTAGCCAAAGTGTTTGCGGTACTGAAGCTAGAGATGGCTACATAAGACGCACCCTGTTTACAAGGTCAGCTATGCCGGAATTTTCTTCAAAAGCTGCCTGCAATGTGTCTGAGTTCAACAATCAATAATGTGGCGTAATAGGAACGACGAAAGTAAAAAGTGCAGTAAAGACAGTATTTGTAGCAATTTTATAAAAATACGTTTTTGTTTTTTTTAAATGGTACTTTTGAATGTTTTGGTTGTACAATAAATATTTTAAACATACATATATAAATGTTTCCCTTTCTTTTAACACCCTCTTACTATACATTGCGAACTATTGAATTTGAAATGCATTATATCAGAGCTATTCAAGAAACTGCTGAAAAAAAATTATTTTCTTATTTTTTTTTAAATTTCAAAGTGAACACATACATATACAAACATACATACATACATATATATATATATATGTATATATCACAACTCTATCGCCATGCACCCATCTAAACACACTAATTACTCTAAATGCAGTCACCAAACAGTAGGCCGGTGGAAGAACTAATATTGAATTAACTTTTAAACACCTCTTTATTAATTAACATTAATCAAATACCCAATTAATCCAGCTAAATCACCATTTTCCATCATCTCACACTCCACGCGACAGACGCGCGTCTTGACTCTATCAAAAATCTCCCTGAACTGCGTAAATTCTTTCTCTTCCGTTATATAAGTCCCATAGGCGTAGGGCCTCTTTCAGAGCCCCTCCAACATCCGATGATTATGTAAGATAACGCGCGTGCGAGCCATTCGATTGACCCTGAACTCTTTCGCTGCGAAACACAGTCTACTTCCTGAATTGGAGACCACACTAGGACTTTAATAGAAAAATTACTGTTTAACGCTCATTAATCTAATTAAATATAGCTTATGCTTTTATCATCACACACACACACACACACACACACACACATATATATACATATATATTATCACATTCAGTAAATATAATAACATTAACTGATATCTAGTATTCTTTCTTCTCTTATAAATCATTATAAATCTGTTCGTAAAGAATATTCCAAATTCTATACTTCACAATGCTTACGATTTAGTTTTTTTTTTAAATTATACCATACATTTTAACGATTATTATTTATTAAACATAAATTGATCAAAAGTCGTCTTTAACGGAAATATTACTTGGAGTTTTCCTTCAGAAATGAATACGCAAAAGAAAGATTTTATAGAAAAATTAGATTGTACATAATTCTAAATAATATTAAATCATTTTAAAGGAACGAAATCATTAAAGAATTTAAGAAAAAATATTTTTTTTAAAAATCTAAATGATTTATTCGTTCTATAAAATTTCTCTTATCTTAAACTATATCATGAAAACAAGTAATTTTGTTGATACTATTCATGACTATGACACATTATAACAGTTCTGAAAATAATCTCAAAATTTGAAATATTTCATACACATCGCCAGAAATGTAATAAAATTTGCATATGATTTAGTAAAGAATTAACCTGCCACAACAGTTTAAATTGCTAACAGGTATGACGTTTTTCTGCTATTTATTTATTCTATAGAAAACATGATGAAATATCTTTTCTAGAAAATTTATAGTCGGGTAAAGTTCCTTCGATTAGCCATTATGAGTGGAAAGAATTCCAAGGCACGTTTTCCTGAACGATTACCCTAAATCCTCGGGAGGCTTCTCAAGCTACTCCACTCTCCTCAGTTACTGAGTGAAATCTAAAGCTGTAAGGATATTTCCTCCTTCATTCATTTCAAAGAAGCACTTTACACAACTACAGATCTACAAATTTGTCACGTTCATGCAGGAATCGGGGGAGTGAACTCTTTATTTACGGAAGACCTAAATTCTCACAATAGATTTAAACAGAATAAAGAGATTTAACGGCAGCTATTCGAAGTGAAAAATAAATATGCTACAAACTTTCAAAAAGCGCTTAAAAAGTATCTTTTTTTACCTCTGAAAACTATTGAAAGTTTCGCAGGCATACATTGATATTAAAAACATACAATTCCATTAATAGGTATGATTTACCTAATCCTTCTAGAGTAATATCGAGAATGTGAAATAAGTGGCTGTAAATAACATATTTTCATTTATGTTTTATCAGTGTCCTATGTTATTCTATATTCTATGAATGACTTGTTGTACATATTCTATTGCAATAGAAACCTCTAAACTTTATGTGTTGAAAATAATTCAAAATTCCTCAAAATGTAGTTTAACGCATATATATATATATATATATATATATATATATATATATATATATATATATATATATATATATATATAAGGAATTATCATGGGGAGGCCAACCGCAAGAAACTTTCAAAGGGGATTTTACTAGAAAAAGTGGGAATTATCAATTAAATTCTTCTAATTTACGAAGTATCGAAAGAGAAGCATTGCGGGGAAAATAGATAATAGGGTTGGAGTTGATTGACAGCTTCACTCCGCCCCAGCCTCACTTTCGGTGTATACGTAATAGCTCTTATGAGCATGCGCCGTATTTCTAGAAGCTGGAAATAAAGGATTGAAATCTTCAGAGACAATGGGATGATTGACTAGGTAGGGCGTGCCGCTCGGCAGGCACGCGTTTTGGATAGGGATGTGACTAAATTAATAGTATTTTATGAAGCTGAGCTTTAGAATTTGATTTAATAAATATAATTCGGAAATTGAATGATTTGATGTTTGTTTCACTCGCCACATCTGACTGCTGGTAGAATAAGATGCAGGATTTTCGGGAGTCGACTGCTGTTTTATGGGATAGTGTGGTCAACTAGTTCGGACTACAATGGTTTAAATATGGGCGGGAGGATTAAGTCCGACAAAAGTCGCCCAGGAACTGAACTCGTCAAGTGGAAACCAAAGAAAATTTCATCGTATTAACAAAAATATAACCGACTTGTGATCAACAAATTTCTGTGCATCAAATTTAAGTTCTGTGAAGTCATCAAATTTTGTCATTACCACGGTTCATCATTTTCAGACATGTGCAAGATTGAGAGGTTTGTGCTTCGGTGTTTCTGCAGCAAATCTGTTTACGCGTCATCAGGAAGAATTTGTGCCATTTTTTTTTCAATTCGAGAATAATTTTGTGGGCCGTGTAGTATTTCGGAGAATTTTTTTTATTCTCAGTACAAGAAAATTTGTGCATGTTCTAGCTTCAACGTCAGTGGTTCGATTCAAAATTAACAATCCGATGAAACTTCAAGTGAACTTTTTAGAAAAGTCAGAGTTGTGTGATAGAGGGATTTTTTTTTTTGTGGGTGTGACCATTGTTTCTCCGGGACTGGCATGATTAGAGAACACCGGAATAAACGATCTTTTAAGAAGAAAAATTTTGTGTCTGAAAAAGAAAAATTAAATTAAAATAGGTAAAATTAAAAAAAATATATTTGGGATTAGGATGTTCAAGGTTGGCAATTTCGATTCAAAATTATAAAATGAAAAAGGTAAGAAAACAATTCTTGATATGTAATAGAGTTTTAATGATATTGTTTTAATGAATGTGTCAGAGTGAAATTAATAAGATATGGTTTTTAAAGAGTTGTTGTTTCATATAATCAATATAGTGAAATTAATTCATGTAGTTGAAATTGAAATTGTTGAAATATTTGAAGTGTTTGAAGTTTTGAAGTTTGAAAAATTGAAATTTTTTTGCTTAAACTTTCTATTATAAACTATTATGTGTAAAATTTTAGAAACTTTAGTGACAATTGAAAATTAAATAATAAAAATTTTCTGACTTGATTTTAAGATAGTTGTAAAAAAAATGTAAATTTTTAACGTTGCTAAATGTATTGAGTACATTTTGAAAATTGTTTTCTGGTGATTGATCACCCCCAGTCAACTTTGTTTTGTTTTCAGTCAGAAGAGGGGGGGGGGAAGCTAGGTAACAGAATATTACTGATAAACATTTGTAAAATTTCGAAAATTTTAATTTCATTAATTATTAGAATTTCCTGAGTTTCGGTAAAGATTTCGGGAGATTGTAGTACATATTAAAGTTAAACTATGCATATTGGTATTTTGTTGCTTTTGGCAGTCTCGTTATAATTTTGTAAATATTTTTGAATTTAGTGATTAATTTTAATAACGTGGTTTTGATTCAGTACGTTAATTTTCAGGAGTCTCTAGGCTTGGAGTCTCTAGCTTTAGGAGTCTTCAGGAGTCTCTAGCTTCATATTTAGATAACATTATTATAAGTGTATTTTTATTGTATTGAAATAAATTTTATTGATATTGTGTGATATTTAAAAAGTGAGGTATGGAATTTGTAGGTTATTTTTCATTGTAAAGGTTTATAAAACATTTTCATTTTGGAATTGGTAGGATTGTACAAGTATTATTGAATAAGTGTGAAATATTTTAACATATTTTTTTTTCAATAAAAGAGTATGATTTTATGTTTGACCAGGCATGAGCCTTTTTCACATGTTCTTCTCAATTCATATATGATCAAGAGCTTATACAATGGTCACTGCATGTTTGTGAAAAGCATCTGAAAATGAGAGTAGTGTTTAGAATTTGATAATACAAAGTCGAAAGTTGATTTCATACCTTTAAGATTTAGTTGCTTTATATTTTGATAATCATTGTGTATTTTTAATTTTATTAATTTAGTAATTCTTTTTGTTTTTGCGCACTTGATTAATTACCTGACTTGGATCCTTTGCTATACCTGTTAAATGTGTTTGAAGTGATTAGGAGGAATCGGGTATCCCCGATAATACTCTGAATGCTTTTTTTAACGTGCCCAGTGATGTTTTGGAGAGTTTGGCACCAGGCACCAGAACAAATACCTGAGGACTGGTCAAAATTAGATTTAATAATATTTTTCAGGAGATAAATATGATGTGTATGATGTGTTTTGATTTGATGGGGATATAGTGATGTTAAAAAGATTTAATAGAATATGAATAAGTCCGACAATTAGATTTAATAATATTGTTTTTATATTTGATTTTATTTTGTTTTTGAATTCCTGTGACGTCAAGTTTGGCACATTGCGTGACACCACTCAACTTTAATTGTAACAAGAACTTTACAGCAGCGCATCTGATGACTGTGGACTTTCATGTGTATCAAAGCCGGAACTCAGATATATTTTAGGTGATAGAGACTCAAGGTGCCTTAGGCACAAAACGTGTATTCATTTCTTGAGCTTTGATGTTACTAATTAACGTGTTTCGCAAAAAAACTTTTTGAGATCTCAGTTTTTTCAAGTCATCTTAAATGACTTAGTGTTTCTTTTCATAATTTCATATTGAGTTTATATCCTGAGTTATGATTAAATTTGATTTTGTTTTGTATAATAATATTTTGAAATAATGTTCTTTTTATAATTAATATTTTGATTCTGATATTTCATGATGTGTCATTGTCAATAAGTCCAGTTCTTATGCAAACTTCCTACATTGACGCCACTGCTCTCCCTGTTTGTCTTCTGAAAATAAACAACCACAAAAAAGGCATTCAGCGTCGTTTTCATCAATGCTATCATCACTGCTCTCATGGAGAGACAGTTTTTCATCATCTTCAAATGAGCTAAGATCGTCATAGCTATTATTAAGCTTATTCATTCTCTGCTTTTTAACTAGTGTTGCATTTTCATCCATACTTAATTTTCCCCTTCCTGTAGGGAACCATTTGCCTTTTCCTTTTCCCTATATTGTTTCCTTATTCTTTTATTTTTATCTTAATCTCCTTTTCCTTGTTTATCCTTTGATTTCGTATCTTTTAGGTCTATTCCTTTTTTTTTTCTTGTAAAAAACAAAGTGTTTTTTTTTGTTAATGCTATCAATCAATTTATTTTTATAGGGCGATGATATGATAATATCGGCTTTACGAGCCTGTTAGATATTAAGTATTAAATTAGACTGAAAAGGTATCACATTTTACAAACCGCCATCTTACTTTATTTACTCAAAAACTATTTTTAAACAGGTGGTGCCAAACTGGGCAACTAAAGTATTAAATATAATCTCGTCCCCAAGTTTTCTTTAAATAAATTCGTTCCCAACATCCTACCCACCCTGGTCAACCTCGAGGGGGATGACCAGAGATACCGGACGGGTTACTTTTCGACCATTAACTTTCAGCTCGCAGGATCTTATCTTCCTGTCGTGTCCCTGATGAAGGTTCATCACTCTGGCCGTCTTCCACATGTGCCGTGGTCGGACGTCTTCTTGCCACAGACATTGTTTGATAATTCCTATTAGGCGTTCCCACCAGCCACCCCACCAAGCCGCTCGTGGGGCGATAAATTTCCAAGTTATACCATTTTGGGCATAATATTATTGAGTTTTAGCTGATGACAGAGCTTGCCATAACAGGATCAGTTCTTTATTTGCTGAATGAAAGGCGGTAGCATTGTCCGTGTAAATTGTGTATGGCAGTCCTCTACGGCCAACAAATCGCTGTAATGACAAGAGAAATTTGTCGGTGGTAAGATCCGACAAGAGTTCAATGCGCAATGCACATGTTTTGCACAAGTAAATATTGCTATGTAGGCTGTGTCTCTTGGTTTCAAACCGCGGATATTCACAGGTCCAGCAAAATCAATTCATGTGGTAGTAAATGGAGCAAACGGCACAAGTCTTTCAGAAGGTAGAGGAGCTTCGATTTGTTTTCCACATTTCGCTCTGGACAGCTTGCAAAACATTTGTGAAGAACTTGCTTTATAGCTGGGCGTCCTCTTAAAATCCAGAAGGTAGAGCGTAACTCAGAGAGGACTATACGTACACCTAGATGATGGAGACGTATGGGGGTATTCTGGATAAAAAGATGGAAGAAAACAGTGGTTTTCATCCTGTAATAAGGGGTGTTGAGTACCAGAAGGAATGTCAGAAAATTGTATTCTTCCTGCAAGGCGCAAGTAATCCTATTAGAGAAAAGGATTGAAACAGTAAATTTTGGATTGTTTTGGCAAATGGAATCCCCTTTCTAAGGCCTCTATTTCTGCTGGGAAGCATTGGTGCTGTACAGTTTGGATCCAATAGTCTTTAGCCTTCTCAATTTCGTTACAATTCAGTTCATGAGTAATACGTGGCTGAGACCTACAGTTGTGCACAAAACGTAGAATCCAGACAGTCACACGAACAAGTCTTGTGTAAGAACTGTAAGGAGATATATCTATGATGGGTTTTGTAGTTGCAACGTAGAATGATTGCGACTCGGTTTTCTGTGATTCAACTTCGACTAACGGCTATGTATGAGATGACAAATATATGGTAGGCCAAATTTCTGGATCATGTTTCAGACATTTCGGGCCGAGCCACCAAGATTCCAAAGACAATAGCTGTGATGGAAAAGTACCACGAGTAATATGATTCTCAGGGTAATCTGTACCGGGGCAGTGGCGCCATTGTGCTGGAGTAGTGTATTGAAGAATTTCTGTTGTTCTGTTGCAAACAAATATTTTCCAACAGTTGGGATATCCCTTTATCCAGCTTAAAGCTATAGTAGAATCACTCCATAGCATGGCTGTGAGAATTCATGTTTGTTTCTCTGCAAAAGTATTGAAGTAGGCGAGCTCCTAGTAGTGCGACTAACAATTCAAGTCACGGAAGAGTGACATTTTTTACTGGGGCCAGTTTATTTCTACTACAAATGATATTGACATCTGTAGAAATGCCAACTGTGTAACGGGCGTATAAACAGGCACCATACGCTCGTTCGGAGGCGTCGCAAAACACATGTATGGCAACGTCGGGATTTCCAGAAAACCAATCCGTCTTGGGATATATCAATCAGACACTGTAACTCATTTATCCACTTGTGCCACTGTTGTGCTACAGCTGGCGGTAATAATTCATTCCACTGAATCTCACTAAGCTGCGTATCTTGGAATAATATCTTCGCAACGACTGTAACTGGAGCGAATAGGCCTAGAGGATCGTTAAACTTTGACATCAACTTCAGTAGTAAACGCTTTGCTGTTGGTTATTTAGATGCATGAACAATCTTTGCCTGCACACCAATTTCAAAAAACGCCACTGTCAGTATCCCATTTAACACCCAAGACCTGCATAATATCCTTAAACGGGACGTTTTCTTGTTTCCACTCATCTTGCAAAATCTTAGAATTTGTAGTCCATTTGGCTAATGGTAAGCTAATATGTGATGTAAGTTGCTGTATTTCTTGATATAGAATTGTAGCTTCAGTATCTGTAGATGTTACAATTACAAAATCATCGCTGTAGGTGTTCTCAATGTGTTTAGTTACAGAAGGATATGTTTGCTTGTGCATTGTAGCCAATTCAAGAAGAGCAGCTGATAGTAAAAATGGACGTGAAGCGAGTCAGAAGGGAAGACGCGTGAATCGGTACGTTACAATTTCATCTTCTATGCAGTTTTCTATTAGGCGTATACGTTGTCTTGTACCAAAGGAATCGTGTTGCGTCTCTATCTTCGTCTGCTAGTAAAGCTGTAGAAATGCTTGGCGTCCGTCGCTAGTAATTGCAATTTTGGGAAGGCGAAATATCAATAACGGGGCTAAGATATCAGGAAGTAGATTTGGTTCAACCTCAAGAGCGTCGTTTAAAGATGAATGACCTGGAGAATGGGAAGATGCATCAAAAACTATACGCCACTTGGTTTCTTCATTTGCGACTTTCTTTACTGCGTGATGGGGCAAGTAAAATAAACATTATTCATTATGTGCTTTATCTAAGACGACTTCAACTTGTTTTTTATCAATGTAATTTTGCATGTGTTCAGCATATATTCGTTTTAAATCTGTATTTGCATATAGTTTTCTTGTAAAAGAATTAAAACGTTGAATTGAGACTTCATAATTGCTCGATGAAAATTGAACTTCTGGATTCCATAGTAATTTTACAACTCGTCTACCATCGCTGATCTCAAAAGATTGATTAAAGTTCGTCAAGAGTTCAGAGTTCTGAGATTTTAGGGAGTAATCAGGAGCTAACGAACCTTTAATTTTGTTTGCAGTAACTGCACCTTCCACTTCTTCCGAGAGGAATTGTATTAATCGTGTTATATCACCCTCCGCCATTTTCTGACGTTTCGCATAAATATTCCATCGGCGACAAAAGTCATCCGGAAACACACGTAACATTTTAGGAGTTAAAGCTCGACCGTAAGCGTCGACTTCTTCTCCCAAAGTACGTAGAGCTTGTAGTCTTCTATTACACTCAATATAAACTTCATTCAGTGATGTTGGCGATGGGTTTCGTATTGGCATTTAATTCTCTAAAAAGTCCAAATGAGCTTGAATAATTCTATTTTTGTCACCATATTTCTCCATAAGGAGCTTTTTAGTAGTTTCATACGTATCAGCAAAAATACTTATACCATCAACCAATCGTTTCGGTTCGTCTTGCAAATAACCTCTTAAAAAACATGTTTATCCATAACGGAAAGATTTTGATTAGCGTCTACGGAAGATTGAAATTGCTCCCAAAAACCTTGCCACTGTTCTATATCGCCTTTAAATGGTTCTAGCTTAATCGTAGGCAATTTTACTGTGTAAGATTGTGTCACAGGCGTTGTGATAGAAGGCTCTAAATTCGTCGCCAAATTATCATTATTAATAGTCGAAGGAGGAAAGTTATTGATAATTGGCGATAGTTGACGGTGAATAATTTTACGAGCTTTAAAAATTGCGAGTTCAGCAATATCCGTATGACTTTCACACTGTGGAATATCTTTTGCATATTCTTCATCAGAACATAAACAATGAATGTTATTATCTGCTATTTTCATCTCGTTCAAGACAGTCGTTAAGCGATTACAAGTATATTCGACGTGTTCAATTAAATAATCATCTTTTAAGGTGTTAATTTCAGTTGAAAACGAGTTACATTACCACGGATCGTTTTTCGTTTCCTTTTGAGCGCCGTTTTGTCAACCGGAACATCGGACTTCGCCATTTGTAGTAAAATAGAACTTGCCGGTCTTTCGTAAAGTAACAGGAAGTATAAATCTCAGAGTTCCTGATTCGTTTAAAGGAATTTTCGGCACCGAAATGTTAGATATTAAGTATTAAATTAGACTTAAAAGGTATCACATTCTACAAACCGCCATCTTACATTATTTACTCAAAAACTCTTTTTAAAAAGGTGTTGCCAAACTGGGCAACTAAAGTATTAAATATAATCTAGTCCCCGAGGTCTTTCTACTTAATGTCGTTTCCCAACTGGGCCCTTCTTGGTTTCGAGGTGTTTTTCTCAGGTAACGTAAGCAACGGATTTGTTTCTTCAGGAGTCACTAAGAACTAGTTTGAACTTGTTGTTTGGTCAATGCCTTCCACTTTGTCACTACTGCTACATGGTTGGAGATTTCACCTGGGCGTCATTGCATCTGCAGCTTCAAGGGAAAATCTAAATGAAAATCTAATTGAGAGTGAAAATCTAAAATACCTAATATGAGACCATATCTCATATTAGGTATGATTTTGGTGTCTCATATTAGACACGACCATATTGTTGATCACGCCAATGAATTTTTTAGGTTAGGATTGACGTTACCTTAACACTTCTACAACCAATTTTTTTTGTAACTCTGAGTACTATTGGGGTGACCCCATTAAATATACTCGCATTTATGAATTGTCCATAGAGAAATTCCCCTAGTTTCCAGAAGTTTCATGTAAGTTATGTAGTTATTATTTTATTTATTTAAATTGCATTTATTTAATTTAGTTACAAAGTGAAAATTATTTAGTAACACTTATACTACCAACTATTTTTTATTACACTGAGTACCATTGGGATCACCAGTGACCCCATTAGTTTTTTTTTGTCTAATGCTTATAATTTATGACAAACATATTATTTACAATAAGTTTATTAACAGACACATTTTATACACTTATCAAAATATTGAAACTTTAAAAATTGTAATTAGACACAATTAGTTGAGGGTATATTGAAATATGTATCATGCACAATTTGGACATAAAGTGTTTGAATGTTGGTTACAGATAAAAATTGAACATTTGCTGCACTTATCATTATATTTTCGGTCCGCTAAACGCTCACAATAAAAACATATACCCCTTTTATTTCCTATTTCACGCACATGCCTGCTTCAAGTGTCTTTGGAAAAGGTACTCGCTTCTGTAGTTGCTTTTCAACTAAACACTTGCCTAATTCTAAAGGAAATATTCTCTTATAATTTGTTTTTTCTTCCCACTTTGGTTAAGGTGTAACCAAATAATAAAGGCATTCAATGCACTTATAGCTAGCATATTGTAATAGATGACCATTGACCATCTTCTCGTCATTCTCTTTGTGGTATATATTAGCACTATCTGATCAATCGTATCAACTCCTGATTTTGTGTTATTATGATCTTGAATTCAAGGTGGTTTCGCTGACTGTGTATTCTCAATTTCGGGAGAAAAATGCAATGTGCTCAAATGAGTTACAACTTTTCATTTCTTTGGACAATAAGATACAATTTTCGCTGACATTTGAAACCCAAATATTGAAGAGTTGTCCTGTCTTCCTTTGCATGTGACGAACTCCTGGGGTAATTCGGATCGATTTCTTTCTCATCGTACCCAAAAGTGTAAAATTTTTATTCTCTATCTCTTTTGATAGATTTAAGATAATAAAAAAGTTGTCTTCTGTGATCTTTCTTCCACTTTTCTCCATTCCTTTCACATTATCCTCTTTCCTTGATTAACTTCTCTAGGCTTATTTTGTCCTTTTCCGGTGTATACCTGAATATTGCATACATAAGAAGTTTTTCTGTCACAGCCCACAGCTTTATACCATATTTTCCTGGTTTTGATGGAATGTACTATCTAAATGGGCATTTGCCCTTAAAGGTAACCAACTGTTCATCGACGGTGATATTCTGATGAGGAATGTAAGCATCTTGTAATCTGACTGTCCAAATCTCAAATATATTTCTGATTGGTGACAGCTTATCATCCGATCGATTTTTGCTCCTATTCTCAGCATCATCAAATCGAATGAAACGGGATATTTCTGAAAATCTATTCCTAGCCATATATTTATTGAAAATTGTGCGACGATCATTTGCATTCCACAGGCACGTCATTATGTGCTTTATACACTCCATCAAGTATAAGAAGTCCAAAAAAGCACAAGATTTATTCTTTATCTGTTAGCCCAACTATCCCCATATACTATTTTTCATTCTTTATTTGTTCTTTTTAGAATTTTTTCAACGATATTTGGTTTTATGAAGGGTTAAAAAGAAGATTGTATAGTGTCTACATTTCTTACCAGGGTCCTGTAACGTGTAGGCCCTGGTGGAGTTTTCATCACATTCTGAGTCGGCTATCTACCTTGTGTGTCTCTTTGTGGAGTTCCATACCATATTTCATTTTCATTTCTTGACCAATAAATAAAAATATATTTCTTTCTATGATTTCTTAGTCAGTTCGAATACAGAAAAGAAATATATTTTCTGCGATGTTCTCAACAATACGGTAAAGAATATAGATTTTTTAAAATTTAGATATATTTAGATACTGTTTATATATTATTAGATGCATTTTTTAACATATTTTATTAGCATTATATAATTATACAAAAGTATTTTTTTTTTACTTACACAAAGCTATTCTTTTCAGTGATATCAGGATCTTTTGTATTTGATGATGAGTCATCTGAGAGATCATTGTCATCGTCAATATATTCAACAAAATCGACCACTCCATGATCATCTGAAACTTCGTTGGTGTCTAATTCATCAGCTGATAATTCAGAATCATTTTCTTCATTCATAATTCTCGAAATTTCTTCTTCAGTTATATATTTCTGCTTCATGCGTGACATTTTGAAACAGTTCTAACTGACCATGCTATAAAACTTTCTATATTGATTCAAATTGCTTTTTCCTGATTAGTGCTACCATCTATAGACAGAAACAGAAATCTTTTTTAAATATTCCTCTATTATACTATTGCTCTAAATAAATTTGGTTCCTTTTTAAATTCATACTAAATTTTTGTTGAATCACATGTGACTCCAATGGTACTCAGTATATAAATTGGCAAAATTAATTAAAATTTATGAGTATAATGAAACTTTTATGTGTGTGTGGGATGTTAGAGTCTAAATGAGAAAAGTAAATTTTTTTCAGAATTTTAGAAATCATACAGTAATCACAGCTGTTTGACAAAGACACATTGGGGTTACTGGTGACACCAATATATATGTACCGTGATGGTATTAGATGGGTTAAAACAAACAGGCGTGTTTTCACTCCACATTTATAGCTATCTATCCAATACTAACAGTTTTAATAAGAGTCTTACCTTAAAGGGGAAAATAGCCAATGGAAATGGTGATGCAAAAAAGTTGACGAACACACATTAAGGAAAAATAATAACTACACCTTTTTGTGCGCTTGCAAACACTCGACTGACTCACCGATTACGAATGATGCAATAGACTACTGCTTTACGCTCCAGTCACCAGGCGTCAGCACTTTATGCGTCCTATAAGCTGGGGTCACATAATAGGCATACGTACCATATATATACATATATATATATATATATATATATATATATATATATATATATATATATATATATATATATATATATATTTATATATATATATATTTATATATATATATATTTATATATATATATATATTTATATATATATATATATTTATATATATATATATATTTATATATATATATATATTTATATATATATATATATATATATATATATATATATATATATATATATATTTATATATATATATATATATATAAGAGCTCGTCTGCTTGTTTGTCCACTATAGAATCATAGACTCTTTCACCCACCGAGACCAAATTCGGCACAGTTAATGTTTAGGATCCGAGAAATTTAAGGCAGCAAAAACAAAATTTGGGGCTCAATTAGTTTTTTAAAATAAATTTTTTAATGATTTTTGTGCCCCTCAGAGGTGCGCGTACCCCCTGTAGATACAGCTCTTTCCCCTAAATCAGCTGCTTTAAGAGGGTTTATTTGCAGATAACGGGGGGGGGTCAAATTCCAATGCGCGGGAGGAAGAGGGTTGGGAATGACCTTCGGCTTTGGCTCCCCAGTTAAACACAACTTTCCTGGCTCTGCTAAGTGTTGCAGTAATGAGAAAGTACAATTGCCTGCAATTCAAGAATCACCCGAGCCTTTGAGAACATTAGTCACCGGTAATACATTTGATTCAAAACATTTCTTACGAAACATACAATCTTAAGGAAATTAGGCTTCATGTGGAATCCTGCCTTACTTTGATTAAATAAAGGGGATAACACATCTTGCACTTTACCTCTTGGATGATGTGGAAAAAAGTGCGTTTTTAAGGGGAAATTAAATAATAAATGCAAATGTAAATTATAAATCTAATTTCTAATTAAACAGTGGATCAAACAAATCTAATTAAATCTAATTAAACAGTATCTAACAAATATGATTAAACAGTAAACTTATTCAATCCAAACGTGCGAATCACGCAACACGGTGTTATATATTCTCAATAAAATCAGACGAAGGTCCGCAGGCTAAAAGTTTCTTTCTTTCTTATTGTTTGTATATCATTTCAGTAGAAACGCGCTAAGCGCATTCTGTCTGGTCAGATGAACATGATGAGCGGGGGTGCAGCCCAGTACTTTTTTAATGGAATCCATGAAATATTTTATATCTATATATCTACCCGGGCAACAACGGGCACTAATACTAGTATATATATATATATATATATATATATATATATATATATATGAGATGACCCGGATGGTCATCTCTTGAAGAAAAGCATACATCATGGCCGAAATAATGAAAGTCAGCTTCAGAAACAAAGCCATTTATTTACGAATAATGCAGCGCATATTACTCATCTCGAGTCAATCCAGCGTCTCTTCGTAAAAGCGCGAAAAATAGAATTAGCTCAGAGAGGTTGCCAGAATTGGCGGAGGAAGTTAGTATTTGGGAAGGCGAAGCATCTCGCCAAGGAATCGGAAAAGGTGTTACCAGAACAAAGAGAAGTTCAGAATGGGCGATTATAGGTTGTTAATAATATTATCATATATATATATATATATATATATATATATATATATATATATATATATATATATATATATATATATATATATATATACACCTCATAGTATTAATATGTTTAGATACAGAAGTGGTATTTAAATGGTTCAAATAACAGTGTTTAAAAAATGTTTTTTTTGATATTTAATGTATTGATTTTCCTATTAAATGTATTGAAATGTTTTTAAAAAAAATTCTTTGGTGGGTAAGCGTTAAAACAGAAATTTAAAGCTTAAAGCCTAAACCTGTTTGCTATTATTAAAATTATCTCATAGTATTTTGCTATTCTGAGAATATCACCTATCACTTCATAATTTATTGTAGACTTTCTTTTAAAATTATATAGAAGGCATATTCTGGTTATCGATATAAGTGCATTCTGTTTCACAAATATTCTATAGTTTTATATTTCTAGGCAACTGATGAAATATTCTAAGAAGAGCAACCTAGCATTTTCGTCATACGAGAAGAATATTGAACGATTCAAATTTCTCGCATGGGTTATAAATATCAAATAGTATGGGATAGTAATAATCTAAAGAAGAATTACTTTTTCTCAAAGAAAATTGCTCATCCAGTGTGCAAACGCACGTTTTCCTCAGGGCAGCTTCCATTATCTTTACAGTGGACCTCACTGTCTGCTTCATTTCCTTAAGAATGGTCGAGAAAAAAATACAAGATCCCATCAGAAAGAGTAATGCTTTCCCGAAAGCTTCAACTTTTTTGAGACTTTTTCGAGACGGATAATCAGTTAATAATATTCAGATAAATATCTAACTAAAATAGAGCTCTCGTCTGATTTGATCTAAATCCCTCTGTCTCTCAATTTCCCTTATTTAAAATACTGAGAGAAGATTTTTTTATTCAGTTATGTATAATTTATAATTGTTTAAATATGCCTATTCGTAGTGCACCACAATTCATTTTCCTCTCTTAAGACGTTCTTTTGCTTAATTCAATATTTACTACATTGGTAATAATAGGATACTTAAAATAGGAAATTGCAATTAATTTTGTTTAGTAAAATTTACTAAAGGAAGGTTTTCCAGTGAAGTGAAATGGGTTAAGACCTTATGCAAAATATAAGTTTTTAAATTTCACATTTGAAATCATAACTGTCTACCGCATAATACTCCCGAATCGGGATCTGGTCGGTATTTCTTAAAAATATCAATCAAGTTATGGGAGTATGAGATTCATATTACTTAAGGGGATAGTGGACCTTCAAACCTAACTTTTTTTGTTTTCGATCGATTTCCTTGAAATTTTAATATGTGATTAGTACCATAGATATATAAATGTGGTTAAAATTTAAAGAAATATTTATAATTTATGAATTATGAATTATTAATTATATCAAAAGTTGGCCTCATTAAAAATGTTCCATGAGCATTTCTTTTGCATATAATATGGTAATTTTTATTTACAGGATACCTTATAGAACTAACAATGGAACTTATTGCTTATTTTAAGCATTCATTAAAAATATAAAGAGAAAAAAATAATAATAATGAAAACACCCTTTTTATTACGCGAAATACTTATAAATCATCTTTTCAAGTACAAAATTTAGAAATTCTGAGCTACGAAGCATAATTTTTTTCAATAGGATTTATTTGATATGCAGTTAAGTATATAAAACTTAAATTTCAAAGCAATACGATGGTTAGAAATGCGCTTGGAGCAGTTTGAATATTCGTATGACATGAAAATTTTTATTTTGAGAAAAAAACATTTAAATTTATTGCTATTAGTAACCACGTATATCTAAATTAAATACAAATGCCTATAACTAGGAAAGTAATCACAGAAATTAAAAATTCTTTTTGAAACACATTCCTACTCGTCCGTAGTTTCACAATTCAATAAAATAAAAAATTGAATTTTTGGACAAATTTCACAATTTTGAAAGTCTACTGTCCCCTTAAATAATCTAATGATTTTATTCTAATTTCTCCCGGAAATGAATCATAATCTTTCTATTAACCGACAGTCTCACTCGCTTCGAACATCTTCCAGCATTTCAGCCATTCATGTGTCACTTTGATGTACCGTTTGGTTGCTCCATCAGAATATAAAACGTGTATAAAATAGGACTTGGTAACTTCTGCTTAACTTTTCACCTGCGCACTACAACTTGACCATTGTGCTCACTCTTCAGAAATTTTTATGTTGAACCTCTTCCTTTTGTTGCTGTTGTTACTTATTTCCTCGCCATTCCAGGCCAGGTCCATAATTGGGAGAGGGGTCAGGCTCCGGTATTGAAGACTACTGTGTACTAACCCTTTTGGATTCGTTCACCTTAATGTTAACCTATGGAGAAAATGTGACTACTATTTACAGTTACCGAAATGCTGTTAATCCAATAAAAAAGGTATTTTCAGATAGCCTGAACTTTTCTGCAACATTTAACAGGATGCATTTTATAAATTTTGCCCACCAAAGAAATTGATGAGCGTTTAAGATTCATTAGACCAGATTTTTCCCCGAATAATTTAAATTTTAAAATATTACTTGAAATTTAAAAAAAAACGAAAATTGCCCCAAGGTGTAAAATTTCTTTCTCTATTACGGAATACAAAATTTTAAAACAAATCTTTAAATCCAAGTCGGCAATCCTTGGGCAAATTTTCTCCATAGGTTAATATTGAGGTGAGTGAATCCAGTCAGGTTAGTACACAGTAGCCTTAATGACACAAAGAATGTCGATTTCGATTTAGCCTCAATTTTGATTGAAAAGCTTCCCAGCGGCGACATTTGGGGGACTCGTACCTTTTCTCACCCAATGATCTACCTTATAGTAGGAATTTCCGACCTATTTTATTGAACATGCCCCTATCCGTCCCAACATGAAAATATTTAATTACATTCGAATTAAGCACCCCCAGTCAGAAGCCAATCGCGACCTCGGGCCCCAAAATATTTCTAGGAACACAACCACAGTTTGTCTCATTCTATTTTTCTGAATCATTTAAAATAATATTGATCCAAATGTTTTTCGTGCAGTTCGAAACAGTAGAAAGCTATTTATTTTCATTTTATATATACCAGAAGTTTTTTTTTAAACTGTTTAGTCGGTAGGTTTGATCGAAATACTATCTGTCAGTGTAGTAGTTTGGAAAATTTTCATGAAAAATGATCTTATGGACCAGATTCCAAAATTTAACATTCATCTAAGAAATATGTGAATTATGTAATATATCAAAGCGAATCTCGCTTTAATCATCATATCATGTATTATTCGTACATGGCTAAATTTTAACTGATATTATTCTGCATTTTCATAAGTATAACAGGATGCTAAAAAAATAGATGTTTGTAGGTAGAAATTTTGAAAAAAATTTCCTAAGTTTGAAAATATATTCCCCTTGATAAATAACAAAAGATTTTTCCTTGAGAATAAGTTTCTACAAATTACCTGAATTTGAAGATATATCACCCTCCATATTTTATAAATTGAGCTCTCTCATTAGAAATGAATTGAAAAACTAACAACGAGAATAATACAGGAATAACTAAAATTCACTAAAATGGAAGCAATGAGCTGATTAATTAAAATTTTATTAACTTCTTTCTGGTGGTTGCATTCCCTTGAAATGGTTAGATTAGAATGCTAAAATGCATCATTTAATACCTTTTCCACATTTATCACTTGAATTAACCAGACCGTCTGAAGAAAGTTCCATTTGCTACGTTTGTGACAAAATAAATTGTTCATTTTATCTAATTCGAATTAAATTGGACTGTGCATTTTTAACTAAGGGAGGAACGATAAATTAGATATTTAAATTTAAAGACCTCGGGTAATTAATTATCTTAAGTAACTTAATAAAGTTTCTGCGGATAAATATTCAGAAAAATAGATATGTAAGCAATACCTAAATAAATATTCTTATCAATTTACACTTGAAACTGAAGTTGAAGTATACTGGGAAAATATTATATAAAGATTAAATAAAGCTTAAATAAAGCTAATTATCATTTCACTTTTTTACATTCTTACCCATCTTATGAAAGAAGCTATTATTTTAACGATTTTACTACATATGTTGCTTCTATAATTTAAATTACAAAACTAGGGAGTATATATGTATATATTAGAAATGAAAGTTTTGTGCCATGGAGTTTCGAAAATAGGGAATTGTAATGTTTTCTAATTTTTTTCCTTTACTAAGCAATATCTGTTGGTGACTTATATTTCTACTCTGATATTTCAAAACAAATAACTTATATAGAGTATATAGTTCAGTTTGTGTAATTTTAAATAGCAATCTTATATATTGCAAAACCAGAGTTAGTAACATACAGAATAAACTCGATTTCTACCATGACTTACAATAAACTTCAGGTGAATGCACAACAGGAATACACCACTTCTTTAAATCCACAATGTAATTAAAGGGAGGTTGCACATTTCGAACTAATTTATGGTTCATCTTCTGGCCGATGAGCAACGGGTGTGATGTCACTATTAGCACAGCACAAAGGAGTCCCTTTACTTATGTATTTTAACTGAAACTAGACAGCTTTTTCAGCTTGGCGCACTGTCATCTCGCCAAACGCCTCTTTTTACTGAAACAACCACACGTTCCTAATATTATTTTGGGTAGCGGTATACTAAAAATAAAAAAAGAGTTCAAAAATATCAGATAAAAGTAGGCATGCATGTTGTGACCATTATCGTAATTGAAATAAAATTAACTAAAATCATAATTTATGAGTAAAAGCTCCGATGGCGGCAAAAGAACCAGCACGAATTATGACAGGTACGGGATTGGCGATTTTCCCGTCAAGCAACCCAGTTTCAGTTTTAATACCTAAGTATTGGAGTCCCTTCAATTTTATTGTCAATTTTATTTCAGATGTTGTTTGTTCCTGTTAGAAATTTCTATCGACTACAGACACTCGTCACAAAGCGTAAGCTCAGTCACTACTACCGCAGACCGATATCTGAACCTTTCAGTCATTGATAGTTTTTTTTATGAATGAATCGTAAACTAAAAATACGTAATGCAATCATTTGAAGGAAATTACGTTTGAAGGTTGATGATGAGAACATTTGAGGCTCAGATTTGTAATATAAATTACATCGATGTTTTCGTATTTCTTTGGCGTACAATAGGAAGGATTTAATTAATTTAAGTTTGTCGTTGAAGAATTTGATTCAAAATCTTGTGATCAGACCCATTCAGCGCTAAACTTCTTCTCCAGAGGGGAAAAAAATGTTAAGAACTGAAAACATATAACAGTCGAACTCTTATAACAACACAAGCATAACATATTTCTACATTACAGGTAATAAATATGCCTTTCGCTTTTTCGTCTAGCACCTCTGTGGATGGCAGAGTGGTTATGTCTCTGCCGTTTAACAGAGCAGACAGCGGGTTCGAAATTTACGCATGACATATGTTTGAAATTTTTTCTATTAATATTAAACTAAAAATGCTTATATTTTTAGTTTTCCCCCTTCAGAAAATATCAGCTACACAGTTCAAAATATGTAATTACAGTAATTTCACTGGGGTTTCATTAATGTTGACAAAAAAATAATTTTCTTCTTGTCGTTTACAAAAAAAATTTGACATTCTTGTCATGTCGACATAAATGCCCTATGACTCAAATATTTAGTAATTTGAAAAGAATCCTTCCTACCAGTAAATGTATATGGCTGGAAAAGATCACTTTGCAATATGATTCTAATTATTTAATCGTAGATTTTGCAGAGCATAAAAATATTACATACATGGTATGTTTCGGACCCAAAAATTATATTTTATTGCCTATAGATTTCGAAAAGATGTAAGGTGTAAAGAATATTTTTAGAGAAAGGGGAATAGCTAAGGTAATTAAAGGGGACTTCGTGGTAGATTAACTTCGGGGCGTTAAACGTGTTTGTTTTTTCATATTTCGAGACGCGCGACGGATCAAAACGGGGAAATTCCCGCATGGAGAAAACGCGAGGGGATATTAATAGAATGGACAGCGTTGACGGAACATGCGGGAGGAATGTTCTCGAACGTACGAAATGCAGATCTAAGCACTATTCTGGCGCGTTATGGATTGAGTTGGAAGAAAATAAATTTTTAGACCGGGATGAGAATTCGATGATATCGGACACTCAGACGGGCTCCGTGTTTTTGCGATGGCGAGCGCTAGACGCTGTGTCAAATTGTAGAGTGGTTCTACATTGAATAGAAATAATAAAAGTATCGAAAAGGATTATTGTATGTATTCTGAGTCTTGAACTTCCTTCCACTAAGCTGCAAATCAATAAAAGGATTATGTGACTACAATATCTTCAGTTATAACGGGTGTAATACTACGCCCGTCAAGATCCGAGCAAGAATCGAATTATGCGAGGGAACCTGTACAAACTTACCCAGTGGATTAGCCTTAGACGGGAAGATTTTTAATATTCGAGTGGTAAATTCAGGTGAAAAACATTCGTACGTAAAAACAAACGACATCGACGATGGCGACAGATACTCCAGAAAAGGACTTAAAAATAGGGCAAATGAACCTGGATGATAGTTACAACAAACTGTGGCTCATGATGAAGCGAAGACAAATAAATTTGAAATCGAAAAAGAAAAGAATGAAACAGACGGGAAGGAAAAAATAATTTGTTCAGAAAGTACTCAAACAGAAACTGGGGGGAGCAGAAAATATGTAGAGAGAAGAAGAAATGATATAAAATTACCGATCCGTACATTTGATAATAAGAAGATAAAGAATATTCTCCCTTGGATAAATTTGCACAATGAAAAATACCAGGCATTGGACTTAGATGAAGAGTGGAAGAAAGAGAATTTGATGAGTTATATGAGTGAGGAAATTCAACAGTTGATCATCTCTGCACAGTTATATAAGGAAGACTATAAAGTAATAAAGAAGTATTTGTTATCGATTTTTCGAAGAGTAAAGAACAGTTAAATTCTTTAGTTTAGTAGTTCTTTAATTTCTTTAGTTCTTTAATTTCAGGAGTTTCGGGAGTTGAAGTTAAAAAAACGGAGACCTCTTTATGTTTTACAAGCAAAAAATTGAGTTGAGCCGTTCGCTCCAAAAAGAAGATACAGAGTTAGTCGAAATTCTCATTGTTGATTCACCACCCCAGATGAGGACGCTCCTGACCCTGCAAAAAATCACAAATCCATTTGAGTGGCTGGATATAGCAAAAAAGATACACCTGCCGACAGCCAGTTCAGTGAAAAATGAAATGATAGAGGAATATTCTAGATCGCCTGTGAGAGAACAACAAGGTTATATTGGATCAACAACTCAGAGACGGTGGAGTAACACAGGAAACTGGCGAGGTGGAATTACAACGATCCACCAAAATATCAAGTACGAAAAATTTTCATGATCGAAGACCTCAAAATCAGGAGGGACATGAACGTAAACATGAAATGGTAAAAAATGTTGATTGTAATTTAAAAAATTGTAGGGAGACATCAAGTATCCTCTATGATACATTGAATACTCTGTTTAAAAAGCCCGGTGATGCTTTGGATTTTGTAACACCAGAACAAATACCTGAGGACTGGACACAATTAGATAAAATTTTAGAAGGATTGGGACATATATTTTCAAAAAATAAGTATGATGTAGGCAAAATTAAATTAGAACCCCCAAAAATATATTTGACTTCAGAATTACCAGTAGTGCAAAGGCCATATCGTGCATCCCAGACAGAAAATGAAGAAATAAAACGACCAATTGATGAACTTTTATATGCAGGGTTTATTAAACCTTCACATTCTCCATACAGTGCACCAGTGACATTAGCAAATAAGAAAGGTGAAGGAAAAATAAGATTATGTAATTAATGAAAATTGAATGTCATAACAAAAACGGATTCAGAACCAATACCGCATATTGATGATTTTTTAGATCAACTAGCTCATTCAAATTATTTTTGGACATAAGACTTAACTTCAGGCTATTGGCATATTCATATTCACGAACGTGACACTGAAAAATTAGCATTCGCAACAAATTTTGGCCTTTACGAATGGCGAAGATTACTGTTTGGTTGGAAAAATGCACCTAGTGTAGTTCAGAAAGCCTTAAGACAAATTCTAAGCAAATATCAAATTAAATATGCGTTGAAGTATTTTGATGACATAATAATCTTTTCAAAAATTTTTAATGAACACATAAAACGTTTGGAAGAAATTTTTTAAATATGTCGGAAAGAAAATATCAAATTAAAGAAATCTAAATGCCAATTTGCAAAAAAGGAAATAAAATTTTTAGGATATGAAATTTCACAAGGAAAATACTCACCACATAATGTAAACATTGAAACAATTAAAAAATTACTATCACCAAGAAATATAAAGGAATTGCAAAGATTTTTTGGCTCAATTAATGCTTATGAAAAATTTATACAGGATTATGCTAAAGTAAGACTTCTACCAAATAAATTGATAACAAAAAGATGTAAAGTGGGTTTGGTCCAAGGAATGTCAAAATTCAGATCAGAGACTAAATATTGAGTTAATTTCTAAACCAATTTTAATTTTATTTGACCCGAATTATCCTTGCCATTTATTTATCGATGCCAGTCAAGAAGCAATTGCTGCTGTATTAAAACAAAAATAACCTGACGGTCAAATACATTTCGCTTTTCATTCCAAACAATTAAATACACACGAAAGGAGCTATACCATAACAGAACTTTAATGTCTAGCAATAATAGGTCTCATTGATACATACCACTATTACTTGTATGGGGAAAAATTCACAATTCATTCAGATCACTCTGTCTTGCAATGGCTCAGAATTGTAAAAAAAATTAACTGGACGACTTTTTAGATGGTCTTTGAAACTCTCCATGTATGACTGTGAGATAATACACATTAAAGGTGAATATAACTATGAAGCTGACATGTTATCAAGATATCCTGTAAGTCATTTCGTGTCTCAATATTGTTATTTCCTAAGTACAGATGAAATTATTCAAGGACAATTAGATGATAATATAAATAATGTAAAATATAAATGGTATAATGGAGTCATAACAGAAAATATTGTAGTTTCGCCATCACCGAAATTAAAATTAATAACCTCAGCATATGAAAAATTTGGCCACCCAGGTGTGAAAAAAAAGTTAAATCTAATTTCCCCTATTTACTATTGGCAAGATATAATTGTGGATATTTCAAATTTTGTTCGTTGTTGTGAAACATGTCAGAAAAACAAAAAATCAACTCAGAAGACATTTGGACTGATGGAGCAGGTACCTGTTGCCCAAGAACCATTCGATTTAATTTCAATTGATAGTGTTGGAGGTTTTAACTATTATAATTCGACAAAAAATATCTCCATCTTGTAATTGATCATGCAACCAGATATATTTGGACATTTCCTTCCAAGAGTGTAACAAGTGAGACATATACAATTTTTTTAAAACAAATTTTCAATATTAAATTTCCTAAACAAATACTTAGTGATAGAAATTCTGCATTCACTTCCTCAAGATTTAAAAAAAATTAAAGCATCACAATATTAAACAACTATTAACTTCTGTCCATAGACCCCAATGCAATGGAAAGAATGATGTAATCAAACCATAGTTACAAAATTGAGATGTAAAGTAAATTCTTCTTCAAAAAAAATTCCCTGGACAAAAATTTTAGAGCAAGTAACTTCTGAATATAATAACCAACCCCACTCTGTGACTGGGTTTTCACCAAATTATCCTATTTTGGAATTTTACCATATGATTCACCTTTGCCCCCTAAAAGTTCATTAAATTATCCACCAGTTGAAGAAGGAAGAAAAATTCCAGTTCAAAGGACTATTCAGCACCACAAAATTAATAAATAAAGATATGATAAACATTTTGTAGAAGCAAATTTTAAAGTTGGAAACTTAGTAAATACCCAAATTCAAGAAAACTAGATTCACCTTATTCAGGCCCCTATAAAATATTAAGTCAACTTTCTAATGCATAATTTGAACTTCTCAGACTAAATCAATATACAGGAAAAAACTCAGACATTGTACATTCAACAAGATTAAGACACTTTCATCCAAAAAATGAGTTTAAATTAAAATAAAATTTATGTGTGTTCATGCAGCTTTTTTATTGGGGGGGGGGGAAAGAGAAAGATAAATATTGTAAAGTACACATTGTGTAAATTATAGAATTAAGGAATTGATTTGTAAACATATTTGTGAAAATTTGCTTGATATTAATTACATTGTTTATAAACCTGGACTATTTGAATTTTGCATATCCCATTCTCTATATAGATGGTAACAGTGTTTTGCTCTTTTAATTTTATGTTAGTACTGATTATTTATTGGCACTGTCAGAGTGAATTTTGATAAGTATAAATTTTGGCAAAAATTTCTGATTTTAAATCTTATCATGTGTGCTGAGTCATCCCATTCAGATTTCTAAATTTCACAGCGAATCCTTTCAGAGAAGTAAATCTGTGGGATGAAGTCAACATTTTTGCACTGGACTGGGTCTTTACGTGTCTATGAGCCAGTTCAGATTTTTTTTAGTAATGATGAGGTGGTACCAAGTCTGTACCAAAAATGTTTTTGTATTGACATGCTGACACTTTTCATTGTGAATATATTTTGGTATAATCAATTGCAAATTATAATTATGTTTTAATAATATAATTGTATTTATATTATGAAGAAGTGTTTTGAATTTCATATGCAATATAAGTCGAAGGTATAAAAGAACTCTATTAAATAAACTAGAATTGATTTTAATAAAATTAGGATGTTTGGTAATTAGACTGAAAAATAATTATCCAATTGTAAAAAGATAAAGATTTATATATTTCAATTTTTAATATGTTGTGTCTCTGAGTATTTTTTCAGGGACAACAGGGAATAACGCAAGCTTCCTAACAGTGTTTTGGATCTAAAAGTATTTTTCATATATGTATATTTTCATATTTTCACAATAGCTTTGTTTTACTAATATAACCGTATTTTTGTGTAAACATTGAAATGGAACTGTTTTAATTTTTAGTGTGAGTTGACAAAAGTGTAGAAACTGTCAATCTAACTTACACTCAATAATTGATGAGACACACATGATAAAGCATAGACTTTCCAAGATTTGTTGAACTCTTACTAACAGGCCTATGATTTTTACAGTAAATAACATTTCTACCATTTATGTTTTCAACTTCATTTAATATGTGTTTTAACCTTCTATCATTCTCTATCAGCGTGGTTTTCTATTGCATCTATTTATCTTCAATTTGTATGACTTTTGTGATTTCACAGCTATATTTGATCATTGGTAATAATTAATGTTTTGAATTGATTTTGATATCTCCTTAGTGATTTGTGAAGGATATTGTGTTTTCTTTTATTACTTCAGCTAATTGATTTTATAACATTTTGATAATCCTGTTGACACAATTCATATTTTAATATTTTGAAGTGATACTTTTATAGGTAGAATTTTGATGTCTTTCTTATTGGTTTGATAGCAATTGATAAGGTATATTTTATTGTGAAAAGGCAGTATTCCTCCAATGTTTAATGTACGAATAGAAAATTAATTAAGAGTTTTAGGATTAACTTTTACAATGTTTCATGTAGGCTGAATTGATATTTCATCTGGAGACTTGCCATATGTAACTGGCCATTCTGTGTGTGCACGCCTTCAGAGGGACAGGGAGAGTCTTAAAGAATATTTTTAGAGAAAGGAGAATAGCTAAGATAATTAAAAGGAGCTTCACGGTAGATTAACTTCCTGGCGTTAAATGTCACTGTTTTTACCTATTTCGAGACGCGCGACGGATCGAAAAGGGGAAATTCCCGCATGGAGAAAACGCGAGGGGCTATTAATAGAATGAACAGCGTTGACGGAACTGGCGGGAGGAATGTTCTCGAACATACGAAATGCAGATCTGGGACCTATTCTGGTGCGTTATGGAGTGAGCGGGAAGAAAATAAGTTTTTAGACCGGGATGAGAATTCGATGATATCGACACTCGGATGGGCTCCGTGTCTTTGTGATGGCGAGCGTTAGACGCTTTATTAAATTGGAGAGGAGCTCTACATTGAATAGAAATAATAAAAGTATCGAAAAGGATTATTGTGTGTATTCTGAGTCTTGAATAATAATAATATAAATGATATGAACAGACTTTAAATAGAAATAAATAAGGAAGTATTGTAGTATGGCTTTAAATAATAAGTATTCTTCTTTTCTTCTATTCCGTTCCTGTAAATTTCCAGGGTAAATGTTAAACAACCTAATATAAGGAAAATACATTCAGAACATTTGCGTTTTCCCCTGTCGATATGCTTTCATCATTTCTCAGTGTGGATTCGCTATTACAAAATAATACATTTTGTTTTTAACTTTTAAACACCTGATATAATCAAAGGTGATAACAACGAATGGTAGTAAAATGTCGTTCTCTATTTCAAAACAGTCAGTCTTAATCGGTAGTTTCATTCAGTATGACGATTCATTAATGTTATTTTATTCAGTATTTCTGTTATTTCATTCAGTATTATTATTTGTACTTGTGCAGTAGCCAATGTGGGGCAGTTGTTGATATCGGGGATCTTTAGTCCCAATATCTAGCTGGGAGGTGGGGGTTCTCTCAGCACTATTCTAACTTATGAAGGTTTACGTTTAACTAAAGAAAAAGTATGTTTTAAAATTTTTAAATTTCAAATATAATTTTGAATATAAGTTATTGATTTATTGATGTGTATCACTACAAAATTATAACTGTTTTTTGGAAAGGATAAATTCAAATGAAATTTTAAAACGCGAATGAAGCCTATATAGGTCATTTTGCAAATGTAGAAAATAAAATAAAATATGTATGCATTTGGTAATGATTTAAAAATATCTGTGGAGATGATTCCCCATAGTTCGACTCTGGAATTGAAGATCCCTGAGGCCAAATGATATAATGCCTCAAGTCACCGACTATTAAATTTCAGATTGCAACTGCACTGCGCTTAATGCAACAATCATAAATCTAACGATATGTTCTGTTTCTTTTATTTTATGAGGGGAAAGTAAACTACTCATGTCACATTTTAATCGGTTCGCTTTAAATATATGAATGAATCAAATATACGAAATATTTAAGAAAAAATTATTATGCCATATTTATCTAAAATTATTATAATTTGTACCTAAAATTCTATGTATTTATGCATTGTTTTATAGATTTTGCTAAGGTTAATTTTAAAATTATTTAAAAAATCTTATTTATATTGCAAAATATTTTATTATATCTTTATTTAATATTTAATTAAAATAAAAATATATTGTCCTTATTTGAAGTCGTCTGAAAAATTTCTCTGCACTTTTGATGTAATGTACGAGTATATACAAATACGGCTCGTATAAATCATATAAATTTCTGTAAATGAGAATATAAAATTTTTTAAAAATGATCATGCATTGTAAATATACCTAGGAATTTACAAGAATGAAAAATTCATTTGCATACCAATATCTGTTATATAGATTGTTGATTTGTCTTTATTTTTAGTTTAGATAACAAAAGTAATTTATAATGTATTGAGTGATATATTTTGATAATAAAAATGAAAAATAATAGTAACAACAACCTAAATATCTTGGGTATTGCATTATATGTGATGCTACATTTATACTGATATTTATAAATACATCTATTGATAAATATTCAAAACTTACGGTTAAATTATTATGAGTTAAAGAGTACTTTGCTAAAATTCTCTTTGGAGTTTCATAACTATATTTTCTTCAATCATAGATAATAGATTTTATTTTGGTTAAAGGAGTTTGTAAGGTTTACATAAGATTCGATTCCCAATAATCGAACCTTTAGGTGAATAAATCTAAAGAAGCGGCTTAAGATATGCTAATTGCAGCATACGCAGTTGGTATAAATACCAAGCAGCTACATTAATGGAGTGAGAGGAGCTGGGAGAGTTGCGGAAGCGAAAAGGAACTGCCTAAAGTTTACAAGGCAGAACTGCTGGTTGACTTTCAAAATATCTGTGAGTATTGCAAAGTGTATTTTTCGTGAATGAGTAGTTATACAAGTGAATATATTGAATTGTATTTCCCTTGCATGAACACTATATATATATCGAACTTGTAGTACGCACCATTTAGATTGAAAAAGAAAGTTATATGTGCAAATTTCTGAATAAACATTGTTGTTATGTAAGAACTGTGTTTGAATGAAATTATTTACAGTGCCACTTCAAGATATGCATACCCAAAGGTAGGGTAGAAGTAGCTATTCGCTATAAGTTGCTATTTCTTAACATCCTCAGAAATATTAATAAACAACACAGTTTGTTTTTCTAGAAAATCTTTTGGCTTGAAAATGATAGTGTGCTTTTTCTTCTGATTTGGCTTTCAAATTAATCAGAGAAGTGTAAGAATTTTTAACTTTCTATAATGGTCTGATAATTTGCAGAACTTATAAGACAATGACCTGTGCTGTATGCGGTACGTTACTTTAACACATTTTATTAATTTCGGTTAATAGTTCGATCTTTTAACTACATCATGTTTCCAGAAAAATCGGTATAATAGAAGGCATTTTGCATATTGTTAATTCTAAAAAAAAAAATTATCATGAGTCTTCGTTTTCTTTCTATATTGTAGAATTATTTACCTTACCTTCGTGCTTATTTTTAATATTGGGCAAGTTCTTTCTGAAATGTTACAGTTAAATCTATATACCTTTATAAATTTTCTATAATCTATATTCCTCTAATAGTAATTCCTATCTCTGTTCATAATTGTGTTAATAATATATAACTAAGAGTTAAAAAATTTAATAAGTTGCAAAATATGTCTTTACGCTATCCAATTATGAAAATAAACCGGGAAAAGTAGTATTATTCGTCGCACAAATTAGAAAATCATTTATCTTAAAACAATCGAGGAATTAAATTTTTGAAACAAATATTTACACAATTCAACTAAAAAATTAAATCACTTTTAAGCCATGTTATTTCAGAAAATGTATAATGTGAAACTTGTTAGAAAAATTTCAGCTGTCATTTTTAAGTTAAAATTTCTAAATAAATGTTTAAATGATTGTTATCCAAAGTAAACATCTATTGGCTCTCTATTCAGATTTCAACCCACAGTAATTAGTTGTTTTCCATTTTTGATTCGATTAATTTAAAAATTGTTTCTTCCGCTATTATAAGTTTATAACCTTCTGATGTTCTGCACTCCTGCTAGTCATATACTACTAATTTTATCGCAGACACATTTAATATTAAGATTATAATTAAGAATTAAATGAAAAATATTGATTAGTTGCATATTATTATGGGAAAAAGGAAAAACAATTTTGCGTGATTGTTTACATATAATTAAAATATATCTTTAATCTTCGTAATCGATTATGGCTTCAAAGGGTACTTTCTAGATAAATATGAATTATCAAATGTCATTCAATTTCACTGTTTTAGCATAAATTCCTAAAATTTTGAGTATTTTAATAAATAAATACGAAAATATGCTTTGGGATTCAGTTCAAAAATTTAAATTTCTTACGTGGGAAATTTTCTGAAGTCGCTTTCCTGCCGTCTGTGCAACTGGACACTTTCATTCCGTGGGAGCATTATTAGGTTGTTCTTTTCCAATGTGGGGCACTTGTCAATTAAGACATTCACGCTTAATTCGCGAGAACCTTTGAATGCTTTAAATGGGGGCTCCGAATAGGTGAACCAACAGTGGCCTTTCGATATAAGCAACCGCAGTCCGAAGGTCAAAGCTACCTGTGGCCCTGTGCATTATTATGTCATCTTTCTTGGATGAACAATAGCGTACGATCGGAAGTGGTTCTTCGTTCCAATCAGATGATAATAATATTCAGTTGATGCCAGAATTTCTTTAAACCTGCATTGAAATTGATTTGTTTCTTCCTTTACTATGTCTGTGTGGCAATAACAAGGGAAACTTCCAAAAACATGCAGGCTAGACAAACATACAGATATCCTATTTTTGCATTTTAAATGAGTATGAGCAAGAAATCGATACTTAGCTGATATGGAATAGTAATTTTACAAACTTCCATGACTCGTCACTAAGATAGGTTCAGCTGTATAATTGGCAATTAGCTTCAAAACTTTAAAGAACTAGAACAAAACTTTCTATTCCCGTTCTCATCGATTAAACACGAGTTTCAGCGGTGGTGAAGTTATATGAAGGGGGATATGGAATTATTCGAAAGGTCAGTGGAAATGAGCCTAGATGTAGGATAAAAATTAAATTTCTTCATACTGCATTAAATAAATCATTCGGTATGCCGTCCTAACTAAATTTTTTCATTTTTTGGTGTATGTAGGAGAAAAATAAGTTGTTTTGTTACTATATTCTTAGAATTGGGTAAGGGTAATTAGAAGAGCAAAGTAAAAGGAGAATATAGTAGTAATAAGTATTAAAGGAAAAACTTCTGCAAAATATTTGAACAAAGAAATATTATGGATAATCAGGATCATCAAAAAATTTTTAATGGAGAAGAGAGATTTTCTGTGAAACAAGGGATATTCTGGAAAGTTTGTACAGTACTCAAAAATATCAACGAGTCTCATTAAAATTTTAAGATAAAATCGGAGGCAATAACTCTGGCAGTACTTTCAAGTAAACATCACTAGTTGTGGATTTGGATTAAATGCGATTAACCTAACTGAAGCGTAACTATCCTCCATGAAATATGATTCAGATGGTTTGAAATAAAAAAAAAACCCAGGTAAACCTTAATATTTATTGTGACTTACAACTTCAAAAGAAGGTAGGGGAAATCCTTGTACCTAGGGCCATCGTGTACCTAGGGCTACTATGCTTTATTTAAATAATTATTATTTTGCAGTATTTTTACTCATTGTAGTGCGTGACATCATTGTTTCAAATCATAACAGCCATTTTTAATGAAAGCAAGAAGAAGCTATAGTTAAATAGAAAAGTTTAATAGTCTTGATTTGATGATAAAAACTAAATTTTTTCACTTCAATTTGAAGTCTTACTTTGTGAAATTAAGTGCAAACTTATGTTTTAATGTATAGCAGATATTTGTTGTAATCATTAAAGTAAAAAAAATGATATAAAAACAAAGTTTGGTTTCTGCAGGTCTTTGGCAATGGAAGCCATTTTGCCAAAAACATCAACATTTTGTACCTAGGGCCATAATCTTGTCTTGTACCTAGGGCCATGGCGTCTGGTAGAAAAGAGGTAAACGAAAACTTGGCAAGTGTAGAATTTTCACTGATACCCCCGAGAAAAATGAAAATCAAGCACAATTATTGAAAAAGTAATTGATAAAAAAAAGGTTACGAAATCTGCGTTTGAAACAGAAAATTTATGTGGGATCATTAAGAAGACAATGGAGAAAAAACATAGATTAGAAAGTGATGAAATAATAAACATTTCTTCCTTTAATACATTGCCTACAATTAACATTTCTTCCTTAAGAAGATTTTAGAAGTTGTGCATGGAAGAAATAATGGATACAAATTGTTTTTTATTTTTTTTTGTAAACAACAGTTTCAGTGTTTGGAAATTGCTGGCCATAGGTACAATAGTGTTATTGTACCTAGGGCCATTTGTAATTTTTTTTAAATTTTCAATATCATTCACAAGTTTTTTTTTTCTGCACTTGATGTGATTTTTATTTAAAGAGAATAAAACACATAACGTATACAAACTATTTTTATTATTGTAAGTTAGTTATAAGTAAAGATATTTCCATTTGAAAATAGCCGGCTCTAGATACAATGGTTTCCCCTATTATCCGCTTGTTGCTTGGTTGTCAATATGTTTAGAATTTTATTTCAGTGTTTAGTCAATCCTTTAGGATGTCTCATGCAACGAGTTAAATTTGCGATGAACGTTTGCTCTTACGTATAGCTTAATACTAAATTCAAACCAATTTGATTTTGTTCTTGGCACGGAATTCATTGACTACCACGGTTTTTTCCCACATTTTTTTAATATTACTAAGCCAGGGATCTAGATAAATGATTATTTTACTGATCTGGAAATTCCTCTGATGACTAATTGCTCATAGACAAGCACCTATTTGAGAACCGGGACTGCATTTGTTTCTGAAGTATTGGACCACTCAAATTAATTTCTTTAGAACGTTTAAACCATCCATGGAAAAATTTGAGGCCAGTGTCTTTCTTAATTTTGGGGTGGATTTTACAGTCGCTCCCCGCCCCCTCCCTTCCGTTCATAAAATAAATTAAAATTTGAAAACTGGTGATATTTGGGAGTACATACTGTGGGCTATAGCAATGAAAAAAGGGCAAAATTTTAGTTTTCAGGTCACCTTTTTGAATCTAAAATGGCAAAAATTTTAAATATTAAGTAAAACATGCATCTGAAGATTTATCCATTATCTGGAGTAACCGCAATTGATCGATTCATAATGGCTAAAATTGAATCGAAAAACTAATGTTTTCCTCTGAAATAAAAAGACTATTTCGAGTGAAAAGCAGTTAAAACCATTTTAGGTAGAATTTTAAGTTGACTCTTCTTTTAATAATTCAATTATTTCTCAACTTTCAGCTAAAATAATTCATTATTATTATTTTTGTAATCAATAACACGACTATTCAAATAGTTCTTTTTATTTTTCCTTAGTATTACGAAGAAATACTTTTCATTGCTGCTCTGATGAAATAATTTATTTTAGGGAAATTTGCCGATATTTTATAAAAACACTCAAAATAAGGTGAATAAAAATAATTTAAAATATTGCATTTTAATTTCAGTGATCTCCGAGAGAGATTATTTCCAACAAAAGTTATTGCTTGATCACAAAAATAGTAGTAGTATTATACGCAGGAATATATATAACAGTAAAGTGACAAAAATATTAGGCCGAGAAAAAATTTTAATTTTGAATAATCAGGAATTTTGTATTAACTAAGTTTTAGACAAAATAAATAACATTTAAAAGAGGGAGCATTTACTTACTATCTGAATTAAAGAAACAAAAAAATGTTTTTTTCCAATTATATTTTTTTCATCCTATTGCATATGCCTTATGGTGAAGAATAAATTACTTATTAAAATTATTTCTCAAATATTTGTAACAGTTTAAGCTGTTTTATTATCGTTGAACATAATTAATTACGAAGTTAATTTTGCACTGATTCAATACAAAAAGTAAATATAACAAATATGCCTAGGATAAAAGAACTAAATCTAATTTAGTATAAACATCATGAGAAGTACGCTGAATAAATTATCATTTAAGTTCTGCCAAGCCAAATCTCAATATAAATTGAAAAAGCAAAGAAACAACCCATTCTATATCACACTATTTTAATTAAATGGAAATTTCTCACTTTGTTTGAGTTGTTAATGAAACAGGTGTTCTTTGTAACTCAGTGTCAGAAGAATACGGCAGAGTAATCAAAATTATTTTTGATAAGCATGAATATTTAAATGAAAGACTTGTTTCAACAATGGGAGACTGGAGTTTCAGGAAATGTTCCTGTAAGTGCTTATATATTTTTAATTCTCGTACGATCGATTACAGTTATTTTCATATTATTTGAATTACAATGAATGAGTAAGTAAACATACTACATTTGCAAAAGAATTCCCAAGGTTGAAGGTGGCACAAAATGTTTGGAATGCAATTCATTTCAAACATATTATACTCAAACCTTTTTTTCTCTTATTTTATACTCTTACTTGTTAATAAAAGAAGTTATATTAATTTTTAAAGTCGTAATTTTTTTAAACAAATATTCTTCGTTTATTAAATGAAGGTTCTATAACTGAGACAGGGACACTATAAAAAAGTTTCGTAACATTTGAGTGCATTATTCTGCCTCGTGGTATTTCTGTGTTATATATATATATATATCAAACACCTGAAATATGTACTTACTTTCATGGCTATATATAGCGCAGTCAAAATAGGTTTTATGGCTAATCAAAATATGAAAGTTTTGAAAATTGGTAGAGATGTTTGTTTGGGCATACTATTTAACATACTAAAGGTCCCCACCCATCAGACTTGAGTTTTCGCCACCATCTTGGAAAATGTGTGAACTTTATTTGAATTTTTGCAAATAACTTGAAATTTATCGATTTTATGAAAAACAATTGATGAAGAAATGGAGATTATTAAATTATGTACAAAAACGTTTTCTACATTTTTTTAATAAGTCTAAAACGAACAAAGATAATTCACTTTGAAAGGAAGCGCACTATCACACCTTGACGCGGATGCGCGGATCATCCCCATCGCGATGGGAGGATGACCCGCGCACGTGCACTGAAAGTCTTGCAAACTCACCTTTGTCAAACCTATACATATCAATGCTTGAGAGATAGTTGCAGCAACATCCAATCGATTGTTATCAGGTTGTATTGTGAGGCCTCGTAGATTCTATCTTTTTACTTAGGTAGCACTGGGTATAATAAAGGCTGTAATGGGATAAAAATAAATATTAACTTTGATATATGCGCCTACGTCAGTAGAAAAAATGTTGAATTGCCTTGCATACGCTAGAAAGATCCCAGCTCATTATATACCCAAACAGCTTTAGTAAAAATAATTTTTGACGCCATGAACATATCTGATTTTGAAAGCAATAATCTCCATGAGTCGTTTAGAGATTTTTAAGGCTTTTTTGTGTTTCTGCAAATAATTTGAGAATTTTTAACTTTATGGAAAAAAAGTTCAATACAAAAATTAAACGACATTAAATTGTGTAAAAAATATTAAATACATTTTGTCGTGACCCTAACACGAAATAAAATAGTGACTATTAAATGCGCCTTGATAGTGGAGGTAGCGTACAAGTCTCGTTTCAGGGGTTTCCTTTGAATTCTGTCCTCTCCCCCATCGCGGCATTCTTTAAACATAAGAGAATATACTTTAATGTTTTTTACTATGTAGATAATTGATAATTATTAATTTTATACACGAATGTAATACATTTGGATTTATTCACTACCAAATTTTCATTGTGTGCAATTTTTCAAGTTTACCTACTTCATTGTTTGCGTGCTTTTTCGGTACGGGATTGTTCGTGTCGACAGCCTTGAAAAGAATGTCTATGGCAGAGGTGGGGAACCTTTTTACCATTAGAGGCCACATGTAAATTAGATAGTAATAAAGGAGGCCGCATAAGTTGATGAACCTATAAATGCGACTTTTATGAAATTATTATATTAGATATAGTTTTAACAATTTGGTGCATTATATAGAAAAATAACAAAACAAATTAAGTCCTTATTTATTTATTATTTGACATAAAAAGTTACAATATAAAATCTTTTTATATTCACATAAGGATAAAAACTTGTTATAACATTAATCATTAATTGTTATTTATTTTGCAGAAAAAATAATACGTTTTAACGTACATGGAGTTAGTCACAACAATAATAGTAAGAAAATAGTTTTTGTGTAGAGATCATATAACATGTCTGGTAGTATTGCTAAGAAACTCTGAGCATTAAATTACATATAAAGTGTAGTTAAAGTATCATGCAATTAAGGTAAACGAAGCTCATTTGGATAAATATACAATTGTAGCGACTTTAGACAACAATTTCAAAATGTCAACTTTATTTTGGCTGACACTGTACATACATTCATGCCGTTCGTTATTTAATTCTATTGATTTAGAAATTGTGGTAATCTATATAATTAAATATTAATTAATACAAGTGCTATCTTTTATGAAGGCCGCAAGAGAAGATCACGGAGGCCGCACGTTCCCCACCTCTGGTCTATGGGTTCGCTAGCATCGTCCAATTCATCAACTCCTTTTATTCGGTCGTCATGATCTACAGGGTGGATGTCGTTGTGACATACTCCATTGCAGTTATTGCAGACCGTTGTTCAGTTGAAGCCTACTTTCTAGCACACGCATTTTACTCCACAATCAGTCTCACAGTTGCAAAACACCATGCTTAAAAATGAATCTGGAGCCACTGTCTCCATAGTTGTGATGGGCATGAGGGTTTTCTCTTGACGTTTCCAGGCCCACACTTCAGGATTCACTTATTAGCAAAACACTTTTGCACTTGGTGATACACCCGAAAGGTATGTTGCTTGGCTGCCTCTTCTGTTGGGGGAAGAGACGAAATATATGGTTTTATTTGAGTGACAAAGTTTGCGAAGCATTTGTACCTAAATTTATTTAGGGACTGTTTCTTGGGTTCTGCTCCTTACCAGATCAGATAAAAGGAGTCTCCCGCTTGAGGAACATCATTGTGATATGAGTTACATTTATTAAATACTGTCACGTTGTGTTCCATATGTTTACTTTGGAACAGTTTTACATAATTTTTCTTTCCTTTCTTGAATGCTGCAGGAGTGGTATCGCATTCACTGAAAGCATGGAGGAAACGGATACTTCGGCATGTCCCGATGATTGTATTTGATTTGATGAATGTTTTTTTTTTCTCTTTCCATGGTTTGACAAGCAAAATGTATTTTTCTGAACGAGCGAGAGCTATTAATAGAACCAGGTAGTCAACATCTTCACCGATGATTACAACGATATTGTTACCAGAACATGTTTCCTTAATTGCACTATTTACAATGCGAATGCCGACATCGTCATTACTTTGTCGGAATCAAATGTCATTGTTTTCCAGCTCAACTGATAGCATACTGATAAATTTGCTCTTGTTGTTTTCATTTGAAAGGAAGTATTCTTTTTGAACAGTAACTCGCATGTTTGCATCAAAATTTATGTCTGCAGATTTTTTCCAATAGACCGTAGATTTTGTTAATATTTTCGTACTGTTAGTACTGTTGGATAAGCCATTAAAAACGACTATACAGCTGGTCTCATAATGCTTTTTTATATAGTTAACTTAATTTAGGCAAACAACAGAAAAAGTTAATTGTGTTCCCTATGTTACACGATGTAAGAGAAAACCACTGTCCACAATGTTGACGTTCAACAGGGAGGTTATGATCTTTGTTTGGAACTTTAAAAACATCATACAAGTCAGATGTCGTTGTCTGTTGCATGCCAGCTTCATTAAATGGAGTCAAGGGAAACGGAGCTAAATCATATTCTAAATAAACTGCTAGGTCTTTGTCGTTTTCTTTAGCAATTTCTATCTTCTAAAAAGCAACAACGGGTTCACTACTGTATTGTAGCAGTTTACTTTCACCGTACAATTGACGGATGCAATGGAGAAATTTCCTTCCGTGAGAACTTCACATCTGAAAATTTGTTTCCTATAATTTTTGTCACTGTTTTTTTCCCAGTATCGATACCATTGTAACAGTTTATACTTGCGCCTCCAATAACTCTGGAAGCTATTGACATTTTATCATTCTTCTACAACAATGGATGATTTTTAAACCAATCTACAAGCTTCTGGAAATCTCTTGCATCTCTTGATTTACGTGACTTTTGTAAATCAACATGTTTATCGGATAAGACAAACACTTATCTACTGAGGTCTCCAAAAAATTCGCAAATGCCGTGAGTAGCAGTCGTCCCCAAGATCCATTTAATGAGGACACAATCAGTAATTCCTGCGCCATGAGTGAGTTCACCAGTGCTTTTCATGCTGCGCATCAAAGTTTCTTCGATAGTCATTTCTGATCACACCCCACTCAAAAATGTGTCTGTTCTTCGAACTGCAAAATATCCTACTTTTACGAATTTGTCGTATTTTTCAGTACCCATTTTGGATTTAAGGTAGAGAATATCCTGCGGATATGAGTATCAAGCTTTAGCGTACAAAAATGGCCGCTTGCATGTAAAATTGGGATCATTTGATCAACACAAGAAATGTGTTCAATCCAATCACCCGATCGTTCTGCGCAAATATATTCTTTCATAAGGTTTACCATTTCAAGTACTGAACCCAGAGAGACGGCGTTGGCCATTCTCTTTCATCTGCTTCGACATCTTCCACATTTTGATCTCGATGGCTTGTATATGAGTGTGTCCGTTTATAATTTCTAGCGATAATGATTCTATAGCAAAATCTCTAAACAACTCATGGAGATTATTGCTTTCGAAATTTATTTTATTAAGGTCATCAAAAATTATTTCTTCTAAAGCTGTTTGAATAAATAACACTTCTAATACCATGGGGTCACCAGTGACCCCATTGTGTATTTGTCAAACAGCAGTAATTACTGTGTGTTTTCTAAAATTCTGAAAAAAATTTACTTTTTTCGTTTAGACCCTAGCATCCCATACATACATTGAAAATTCATTATGCTCTTAAATTTTAATTAATTTTGCCAATTTATACACTGAGTGCCATTGGGGTAACATGTGATCCCACAAAAATTTAGTATGATTTTCAAAACAACCAAATTTATTTAGATTAATATTATAATTGAGGGATATTTATAAAAGGTACTATGTATAAATGGCAGCACTAATCAGGTAAAAACAATTTCAATCAATGTAGAATGTTTTATAGCATGCTCAGTTAGAAGTGTTTCAAAATGGCACGCATGAAGCAGAAATATCTAACTGAAGAAGAAATTTTAAGAATGATGAATGTAAAAAATGATTCTGAATTATCAGCTGCTGAATTAGACACCAACGAAGTTTCTGGTGATGATGGAGGGGTCGATTTTATTCAATATATTGACGATGACAATGATCTCTCAGATGACTCATCATCAAATACAAAAGAAACTGATGTTGCTGAAACGAATAGTTTTATGTAAGTAAAAAAAAAATCATTTGTATTATTATATAATTCTAGTAAAATATTTCAAATAAAAATGTATCTAAAAATATTTAAAAAGTATCTAAAAGTATATAAAATTTAAGAAATCTATATTCTTTACTCCATTGTTGAGAACTTCGTAGAAAGTATATGTGTTACAATTTTCTGTATCTTAACTGACTAAGAAATCTTAGATAAAAAATACTTTTTTATTTATAGGTCAAGAAATAAAAACTGAATATGGTATGAAACTTCACAAAGAGACACACAAGGTAGACAGCCGGGTCGGAATGTGATGAAAACTCCACCAGGGCGGTATACTGTCTACATTTCTACACGTTACACGGTAAGAAATGTAGACACTATATAATTTACTTTTGAACTCTTCATAAAAGCAAATATCGTTCATAAAATCTGAAATGGTCAAATAAAGAAGGAAAAATAGTATATGGGGATAGTTGGCCTACTACAGATAAAGAAGAAATATTGTTCTTTTTTGGACTGCTTATACTTGCTGGAGTGTATAAAGCACATAATGAAGCAATAACGAACCTGTGGAATGAAAATGATGGTCGCCCAATTTTCAATAAATCGATGGGTAGGAATAGATTTACAGATATATTCCGTTGCATTCAATATGAGGATACTGAGAATAGGTGCAAAAATCGATCTGGTGATAAGCTGTCAGCAATCAGAAATATATTTGAGATTTGGACATTCACATTACAAGATGCTTACATTCCTCATGAGGATATCACCGTCGATGAACAGTTGGTTACCTTTAAGGGCAAATGCCCGTTTAAACAGTACATCCCGTCAAATCCAGGAAAATATGGACTGAATCTGTAGGATGCTTGTGACAGTAAAACTTCTTCTGTATGCAATATTCAGGTATACACAGGAAAAAGACAAACTATGCCTAGAGAAGTTAATCAAGGAAAGAGTTAAGGTGAAAGGGATGGAGAAAAGTGGCAGAAATATCACAGCAGACAAATTTTCTGTTATCTTAAATCTAGCAAAAGAGTTAGAGGATAAAAATTTACAATTTTGGGTACGATAAGAAAAAATCGATCCGAATTACCTCAGGGGTTCGTCACATGCAAAGGAAGACAAATCAACTCTTCAATATTTGGATTTCAAAAGTCAGCGGCAATTGTATCGTACTGTCCAAAGAAATGAGAAATTGTAACTCTTTTCAGCACATTGCATTTTCTGCCGAAATTGATAATATACAGTCAGTGAAACCAGCTATGATTCAAGATTATAATAACAAAAAATCAGGAGTTGATACGATGGATCAGGTAGTGCGAACATATACAACAAAGCGAATGACGAGAATATGGGCAATTTTTATCTTTTACAATATGTTAGATATAAGTGCATTGAATGGCTTTATTATTTGGTCACACCTTAACCCAAATTGGGAAGAAAAACAAATTATAAGATAAGAGTGATTCTTTTGGAATAAGGTAAGTCTTTAGTAAAAGGCAAATGCAGAAGCGGGTACCTGTTCCAAAGACACTTGAAGCTGGTTTGAGCGTGAAATGGAAAAAAGGGTAGACGTTTTTATTGTGAACGTTTAGCGGACCGAAAATATAGTGATAAGGTCAGTAAATGTTCTGTTTTGTGTGTAGGCAACATTCAAACATTCTGTGTCCAAATTGTGCATGATACATATTTCAATATACCTTTCACTAATTGTGCCTAATTTTAATTTTTAAAGGCTGAATATATTGATAAAAGTATAAAATATGTCTGTTAATTAGTAAATTTATTTTAAATAATATGTTTCTCATAAATTACAAGCATTAGAATTAAAAGAACTAATGGAGTCCCTGGTGACCCCAATGGTACTCAGTGCTACAAAAAAAAGCTGGTAGTAGAAGTGATAATTGAGGTAGGAATTTTCTAGCGTATACATGGTCAGGCAACATTTTTTCTACTGACGTAGGTGCGTACATCAAAGTCAGTATTTATTTTAACCCACTTCCAGCCGTTATGTACCCAATGCATCCTAAGTATGACATTAAAAGGTAGAATCCACCAGGCCTCACAATACAACATGATAACAATGGATTGGATGCTGCTGCAACTATCTGTCGAGCATTGATATGTAGAGGTTTGAAAAACGTGAGTATGGAAGAATTTTGGTGCAAATACGCTGGTCATCCCCCATCGCAATGGGGATGACCCGCGCATCCGCGTCCCAGGTGTAATAGTTATCTCCTTTCAAAGTCAATTACCTTTGTTCGTGTTAGACTTATTAAAAATGCAAAGATTGTTTTTGTACATAATTTAATAATCTTCAATTTTTGTATTCACTAGTTTTACATAAAATCAATATTTCTAAAGTTATTTGCAAAAAAACCAAAGAATGTCTACACATTTTCCAAGATGGCGGAGAAAGCTCAAGTCTCATCGGTGGGGTCTTTTAGTATGTTCAGTAGCATGCCTAAACAAACATCTCCTCCAATAATCAAAACTTTCAAAGTTGTTTTAGCCATTTGTCAAAATCGGGTCTATTTTGACTGCGGCAATATGTTTATAGGGAAAGAGTAGACTGGAAATAGATGTATTACAAAAATACAAGAGTTAACCTTATGATACGGCATTTAAAGAAAATATACAAGTGTAGGCTTAACAAAATATCAAAATCCCTTTTTTGGGATTATTTCAATCATTTCGTCTTTGTAAATTAAGCATAAAAATAGGATATTCCTACGTTTACACGATGCTAGTGTAGACGTTATATAAAATTTCGAAAAAAGTATGTTCAAAACTTTTCTTCATTTTATGGTCATTAAAAGGCACGTTTTTTACAACAGTTAATTTTACTCCATTTTAGTTTTATTACTGGACATCAAATAAAGAAAGCTTGACATTAACGATTTTTTCTGAAAAAGAATTTTAAATTTTTATATGAGGATAGTACTTCAAAATATCTAATGATGTCAATTCTTAAAACAAATTACTGATCAAACAGGTCAGTGTTAAATGTTTTTTACGTACCTAACATCAGGAAATCAACAGAGACTAATCATTCCCCTAAATATAGCTTCGGATTAACGTAACGAGATTCATATTAATTAGTTATCTTTCTAGTTGTAGTCCACTCTGTAGAAAAAAAAAATCTTATTAATTTCCTCCTCCACAAAATGTAAATTTAAATTCTCGAAGCAATGTGTTCCATAGATGTACAATAATATCTTACTCACTTGACTGTAAAACATGAGTATAAAAACGTTTGTCAGTCTTTTAAGTACAGAAATAAATAACAAAACTACTCAATTTCACCCGCCCCCGGAAAAAAAGGTCTCAAAAGAGTAAAATATGAATTTTTATATGCTCTCATCCCAACGAAAGCTTGGCATCTAAGACGAACAGAATTTAAAAATAAAAAAGATATTTCCAAGTTGGAAAAATCCAGTATCTTCGTATAAATTAATAATTAAATAAATTGAATAAAACAAATTAAAAATAGATGCGAACAGCACGCGGTTGTCACCCACCAAAGTACAGACCGCGGCCGATGCTGCTTGACTTCGGTGATCGGACGAGAACCAGTGTTTTCAGCATGGTATAGCTGTTGACGGGAAATTAAAGCTTTATTTAGCACATGCCTTTATTTAGACATCACCCTCCCAAGTACTGACCGCGCCCGATGCTGCTTGACTTCGGTGATCGGACGAGAGCCGGCGTTTTCTTCATTGTATGGCCGTTGACGTAAGATTACTGCTTTATTTAGCACATGTACGCGAGCTTTAAGAATAAAATGATTGTACATTAGACTGACCTATTAAGTACAGAAATAAATAACAAAACTACTCAATTTCACCCGCAACCGGAAAAAAAGGTCTCGAATGAGTAAAATATGAATTTTTATATGCTCTGATTCCAACGAAAGCTTGGCATCTAAGACGAACAGAATTTAAAAATAAAAATGATATTTCCAAGTTGGAAAAATCCAGTATCTTCGTATAAATTAATAATTAAATAAATTGAATAAATAAAATTAAAAAGTGATGCCAACAGCACGTGGTGTCCCCAGGTGGTCACCCTCCAAAGTACTAACCGCGTCCGTTGCTGCTTTATTTCGGTGATCGGACGAGAACCAGAGTTTTCAGCATGGTATAGCCGTTGACGGGAGGTTACTGCTTTATTTAGAACATGGCTTTATTTAGCCATCACCCTCCCAAGTACTGACCGCGCCCGATGCTGCTTGACTTCGGTGATCGGACGAGACCCGGCGTTTTCTGCATTGTATGGCCGTTGACGTAAGATTACTGCTTTATTTAGCACATGTACACGGGATTTAAGAATAAAATGATTGTATATTAGACTGACCTATTAAGTACAGAAATAAATAACAAAACTACTCAATTTCACCCGCCCCCGGAAAAAAGGTCTCAAAAGAGTAAAATATGAATTTTTATATGCTCTGATCCCAACGAAATCTTGGCATCTAAGACGAACAGAATTTAAAAATAAAAAAGATATTTCCAAGTTGGAAAAATCCAGTATCTTCGTATAAATTAATAATTAAATAAATTGAAGAAATAAAATTAAAAACTGATGCCAACAGCAGGCGGTGTTCCCAGGTGGTCACCGTCCAAAGTACTGACCGCGCCCGATGCTGCTTATTTCGGTGATCGGACGAGAACCAGTGTTTTCAGCATGGTATAGCCGTTGACGGGAGATTGCTGCTTTATTTAGCCATCACCCTCCCAAGTACGGACCACGTCCGATGCTGCTTGACTTCGGTGATCGGACGAGAACCCACGTTTTCTGAATTGTATGGCCGTTGAAGGAAGATTTCTGCTTTATTTAGCACATGTACACGGGCTTTAAGAATAAAATGATTGAATATTAGACTGACCTATGAAGTATAGAAATAAATAACAAAACTACTCGATTTCACCATCCCCCAGGAATAAAGGTCTCAAAACAGTAAAATATCAATTTTTATATGTTCTGATCCCAACGAAAGCTTGGCATCTAAGACGAACAGAATTTAAAAATAAAAATGATATTTCCCAGTTGGAAAAATCCAGTATCTTCGTATAAACTAATATTTAAATAAATTGAATAAATATAATTAAAAAGAGATGCCAACAGCACGTTGTGTTCCCATGTGGTCACCCTCCCAAGTACTGACCGCGCCCGATACTGCTTTACATCGGTGATCGGACGAGAACCAGTGTTTTCAGCATGGTATAGCCGTTGACGGGAGATTGCTGCTTTATTAAGCCATCACCCTCTCAAGTGCTGACTGCGCCCGATGCTACTTGACTTTGGTGATTGGACGCGAACCGGCGTTTTCTGCGTTGTATGGCCGTTGACGGAAGATATCTGCTTTATTTAGCACATGTACACGGGCTTTAAGAATAAAATGATTGAATATTAGACTGACCTATGAAGTAAAGAAATAAATAACAAAACTATTCGATTTCACCATCCCCCGGAAATAAAGGTCTCAAACCTGTAAAATATAAATTTTTATATGCTCTGATCCAACGAAAGCTTGGCATCTAAGACGAACAGAATTTAAAAATAAAAAAGATATTTCTAAGTTGGAAAAATTCAGTATCTTCGAATAAATTGATAATTAAATAAATTGAATAAATAAAATTAAAAAGTGATGCCAACAGCTTTTGGTGTTCCCAGGTGGTCACCCTCCAAAGTACTGACCGCGCCCGATGCTGCTTGACTTCGTTGATCGGACGAGAACCTGCGTTTTCTACATTGTAAGGCCGTTGACGTAAGATTACTGCTTTATTTAGCACATGTACACGGGCTTTAACCCTTTAAGTGACAAACCCGAGTCCAGCTCGTCCACCTGTTTCTCGCCATCCGTGTGACAAACGAGCTGAGCTCGCGCACCTGTTTCCCCTGGTAAAAGGAACAAACGAGGTGGGTTCGTCGAAGTGGATTTCGCTTCATTGGGACACCCCGAGCTGAACTCGTCTTTCTCTAGAGGGGTGCGGTTTATTGTGAAAGAAAGAATAGGGACTGAAGTAAGAATAGGAGCAAGAAATTCCTTGAATTTCTTTTCTTATCACTATGTTTACTTCAGTCCTTAGTAATATTTTCCGAGAATTTTCACACACGGTTTTCACACACCGAGAATTTCTACACACGGTTATAAGTGAAATACGGCAAGTCATATGTTATATTTGTTGCTGTTCCTTCGATAGAAGTGGCGTCCAAACGTATATTTTAAGTGATTACTTAAACGCATATTTTAAAGTTAAAAATAAGTTAAATTTTAAATACTTTTGTATTCCTTGGATAGAAATGGCGTCAAAACGCGTATTCACAGATAATTGTTCTTCAAGCAGTTCGGATGAAGATGTTTTAATCTGTTCGGAATATGAATCTGGATCCGAGGAAATGTCTGAGGACAATTCAAGCGATTTATCAAGCGATGAATCTTCAGATGACGATGGAAATGTTTTATCCAATGCAAGATTTTGGTGCAAACTTCCCTCTCAAAATTGTTTGCCGCCTCCAGTGCCATTTACATTTTGTGGTCTCCCAGGAATGAAAGTTTCTGTTCAGGAAAATAATAATCCCCTTCATTATTTTGAATTGTTTTTTGACGATGAAGTGATAAATCATATCACGGAACAAACAAATTTATATGCTGCACAAACTATTGCTAACCAAACATTAAGCAAATTCTCCCGCTCGAAATACTGGACTGATGTGACAGCTAACGAAATCCGTGTATTTTTAGCTACTTTAATTTTACAAGGCATTGTGAAGAAGCCTCAAGAATTGTTATACTGGTCAAAAAACAAATTAATACACACACCCAGTTTTGCTACAATTTTCTCAGAGAGGAGATACCGGCTAATCATGCAATATTTGCATTTCGACAATAATGAACTATTTGATACAAAATCACATCCACAACCAAAACTTCGGAAAATATGGACAGTTTTCAACTTACTGCAAAGAAAGTTTTCCTCGGTGTATTTACCCAAGAAAGATATATGCATAGACGAAAGCCTCGTTTTATACAAAGGACGTCTTTCATGGGTACAATACTTACCTATGAAACGTGCTAGGTTTGGCATAAAAATGTTCTTATTGTGTGAATCGGAAACTGGCTATGTTTGGTCGATTATAATTTACGTTGGTAAGGGGACGCATATATCAGATGATTATAAAGACTGCAACATGAGTACTAAAGTTGTGATGACTCTGGCAAAGCCCTTATTAAATATGGGATACTGTCTCACAATGGACAATTATTACAATTCTCCTGAGCTTGGGGAATTGCTCATAAAAAATAAAACTGATTTTTATGGGACATTACGTTCAAACAGGAGAGATATCCCTGGAGAATTAAAAAGTGAAAAAGTAAAGAAAGGGGATACGTTGGCTTTTCAAAAGGGAAAAACCATGATATTACGATGGAAAGATAAAAAAGAAGTGATTCTTATAAGTTCCATTCACAACAACGAAATGATAACTACGACTTCTAAGTCAGGAAAAAGTAAGATCAAGCCAAAACTTGTACTTGATTACAATAATACAATGGGAGGAGTTGATATCCTTGATCAAAACATCGGATATTATCAAGCAACAAGATCAAGACAAAAAAAGTACTACAAAAAGATTTTTAGGCATTTATTGGATTTGTCCATTTTTAATGCTTTTGTACTTTTCCAAAACAATGGTAATACGAAATCAAATTTGCAGTTTCGTTTAGACCTTGTGGAGAAAATTATTGCAAAGTATCATATACCAAAAAGTGTGAAATCAAGGCCCTCCTCTTTAAGTGCACAATGTGATATTCTCCGTTTAACTGAGAGACATTTTCCGGAGTATATCCCTCCAACTGAAAAAAAACAAGAACCCACAAGAAGATGCGTAGTATGTTGTTCGAGGAGAAACTCATCTGGAAAAAAAATACGGAGAGAAACAAGAGTGTATTGCAAAGACTGTGATGCTGCTCTGTGTGCAATTCCTTGTTTCAAAATCTATCACACTCAAAAACACTTTCAGAGTGTGAGTATCTGAAATACTGAAAAAAAAGAGGTAAGGAATACATCGTTTATGAGTAAATAAATTTTGTAAACTTAAACTGTTAACTTCTATGTCATTACTATCTAATTATATATATATATATATATATATATATATATATATATATATATATATATATATATACATATATACATACATATATATATATATATATATATATATATATATGTATATATATGTATATATGCAACATATTTTTCTTATATTTATTTCAAATTTCCTATTTCACTTTAATTGTATATAAATAATTATTATTATTTATATACAATTAAATTGATATTATGTATTTAATATTATATAGTAAGTTACATAGTACATAAACTATTCAAAGTAATTATGATTTTTGTCCAAAAAAATAGGCGGTAATGACAATATTTTGCACATATAATATAACTGCATATTTTATATAACAGAGCTTGAATCATTAAGTGAAAAAGCCGCAAAATGAAAATTTTATAAACATCACTGTTGCGGTATTAGCGCAAATCTGTTGTCCCAAGAGCGAGCGCCGACCTCACGCAACGTGTTCCTTCCCTAAGAGGTCCCGCCATACGGGATGACCGTGGGGAAAGCGAGGCACCCGCTGCCTATGAACGCTTAAAGGGTTAAGAATAAAATGATTGAATATTAGACTGACCTATGAAGTACAGAAATAAATAACAAAACTACTCGATTTCACTATCCATCGGAAATAAAGGTCTCAAACCAGTAAAATATAAATTTTTATATGCTCTGATCCCAACAAGAGCTTGGCATCTAAGACGAACAGAATTTGAAAATAAAAAAGATATTTCCAAGTCGGAAAAATCCAGTATCTTCGTATAAATTAATAATTAAATAAATTGAATAAATAAAATTAAAAAGAGATGCCAACAGCACGTTGTGTTCCCATGTGGTCACCCTCCCAAGTACTGACCGCGCCCGATACTGCTTTACATCGGTGATCGGACGAGAACCAGTGTTTTCAGCATGGTATAGCCGTTGACGGGAGATTGCTGCTTTATTAAGCCATCACCCTCTCAAGTGCTGACTGCGCCCGATGCTGCTTGACTTTGGTGATTGGACGCAAACCGCCGTTTTCGCGTTGTATGGCCGTTGACGGAAGATTTTTGCTTTATTTAGCACATGTAAACGGGTTTTAAGAATAAAATGATTGAATATTAGACTGACCTATGAAGTACAGAAATAAATAACAAAACTACTCGATTTCACTATCCATCGGAAATAAAGGTCTCAAACCAGTAAAATATAAATTTTTATATGCTCTGATCCCAACAAGAGCTTGGCATCTAAGACGAACAGAATTTAAAAATAAAAAAGATATTTCCCAGTTGGAAAAATCCAGTATCTTCGCATAAAGTAATATTTAAATAAATTGAATAAATATAATTAAAAAGAGATGCCAACAGCACGCTGCGTTCCCAGGTGGTCACCCTCTAAATTACTGACCGCGCCCGATGCTGCTTTACTTCGGTGATCGGACGAGAACCAGTGTTTACAGCATGGTATAGCCGTACACGGGAGATTGCTGCTTTATTAAGCCATCACCCTCTCAAGTGCTGACTGCGCCCGATACTGCTTGACTTTGGTGATTTTACGAGATCCGGCGTTTTCTGCGTTGTATGGCCGTTGACGGAAGATTTCTGCTTTATTTAGCACATGTACACGGGCTTTAAGAATAAAATGATTGAATATTAGACTGACCTATGAAGTACAGAAATAAATAACAAAACTACTCGATTTCACTATCCATCGGAAATAAAGGTCTCAAACCAGTAAAATATAAATTTTTATATGCTCTGATCCCAACAAGAGATTGGCATCTAAGACAAACAGAATTTAAAAATAAAAAAGATATTTCCAAGTTGGAAAAATCCAGTATCTTCGTATAAATTAATAATTAAATAAATTGAATCAATATAATTAAAACGAGATGCTAACAGCACGTTTTGTTCCCAGGTGGTCACCCTCCCAAGTACTGACCGCAACCGATGCTGCTTTCCTTCGGTGATCGAACGAGAACCAGTGTTTTCAGCATGGTATAGCCGTTGACGGGAGATTACTGCTTTATTTAGCACATGTACACGGGCTTTAAGAATAAAATGATTGAATATTAATCTGACCTATGAAGTACAGAAATAAATAACAAAACTATTCGATTTCACCATCCCCCGGAAATAAAGGTCTCAAACCTGTAAAATATAAATTTTTATATGCTCTGATCCAACGAAAGCTTGGCATCTAAGACGAACAGAATTTAAAAATAAAAAAGATATTTCTAAGTTGGAAAAATTCAGTATCTTCGAATAAATTGATAATTAAATAAATTGAATAAATAAAATTAAAAAGTGATGCCAACAGCTTTTGGTGTTCCCAGGTGGTCACCCTCCAAAGTACTGACCGCGCCCGATGCTGCTTGACTTCATTGATCGGACGAGAACCTGCGTTTTCTACATTGTAAGGCCGTTGACGTAAGATAACTGCTTTATTTAGCACATGTACACGGGCTTTAAGAATAAAATGATTGAATATTAGACTGACCTATGAAGTACAGAAATAAATAACAAAACTACTCGATTTCACTATCCATCGGAAATAAAGGTCTCAAACCAGTAAAATATAAATTTTTATATGCTCTGATCCCAACAAGAGCTTGGCATCTAAGACGAACAGAATTTAAAAATAAAAAAGATATTTCCAAGTTGGAAAAATCCAGTATCTTCGTATAAATTAGTAATTAAATAAATTGAATAAATAAAATCAAAAAGTGATGCCAACAGCTTTTGTTGTTCTCAGGTGGTCACATTCCAAAGTACTGACCGCGCCCGATGCTGCTTTACTTCGGTGGTCGGACGAGAAGCAGTGTTTTCCGCTTGGTATAGCCGTTTACGGGAGATTACTGCTTTATTTAGAACATGGCTTTATTTAGCCATCACCCTCCCAAGTACTGACCGCGCCCGATGCTGCTGACTTTGGTGATTGGACGCAAACCGCCGTTTTCGCGTTGTATGGCCGTTGACGGAAGATTTCTGCTTTATTTAGCACATGTAAAAGGGTTTTAAGAATAAAATGATTGAATATTAGACTAACAGATTAAGTACAGAAATAAATAACAAAACTACTCAATTTCACCATCCCCCAGAAATAAAGGTCTCAAAACAGTAAAATATCATTTTTTATATGTTCTGATCCCAACGAAAGCTTGGCATCTAAGACGAACAGAATTTAAAAATAAAAAAGATATTTCCCAGTTGGAAAAATCCAGTATCTTCGCATAAAGTAATATTTAAATAAATTGAATAAATATAATTAAAAAGAGATGCCAACAGCACGCTGCGTTCCCAGGTGATCACCCTCCCAAGTACTGACCGCTTCGGATACTGCTTTACATCGGTGATCGGACGAGAACCAGTGTTTTCAGCATGGTATAGCCGTACACGGGAGATTTCTGCTTTATTAAGCCATCACCCTCTCAAGTGCTGACTGCGCCCGATGCTGCTTGACTTTTTTGATTTTACGAGAACCGGCGTTTTCAGCGTTGTATGGCCGTTGACGGAAGATTTCTGCTTTATTTAGCACATGTACACGGGCTTTAAGAATAAAATGATTGAATATTAGACTGACCTATGAAGTACAGAAATAAATAACAAAACTACTCGATTTCACTATCCATCGGAAATAAAGGTCTCAAACCAGTAAAATATAAATTTTTAAATGCTCTGATCCCAACAAGAGATTGGCATCTAAGACGAACAGAATTTAAAAATAAAAAAGATATTTCCAAGTTGGAAAAATCCAGTATCTTCGTATAAATTAATAATTAAATAAATTGAATCAATATAATTAAAACGAGATGCTAACAGCACGTTTTGTTCCCAGGTGGTCACCCTCCCAAGTACTGACCGCACCCGATGCTGCTTTCCTTCGGTGATCGGACGAGAACCAGTGTTTTCAGCATGGTATAGCCGTTGACGGGAGATTACTGCTTTATTTAGAACATGTACACGGGCTTTAAGAATAAAATGATTGAATATTAGACTGACCTATGAAGTATAGAAATAAATAACAAAACTATTCGATTTCACCATCCCCCGGAAATAAAGGTCTCAAAACAGTAAAATATAAATTTTTATATGCTCTGATCCAACGAAAGCTTGGCATCTAAGACGAACAGAATTTAAAAATAAAAAAGATATTTCTAAGTTGGAAAAATCCAGTATCTTCGAATAAATTAATAATTAAATAAATTGAATAAATAAAATTAAAAAGTGATGCCAACAGCTTTTGGTGTTCCCAGGTGGTCACCCTCCAAAGTACTGACCGCGCCCGATGCTGCTTTACTTCGGTGATCGGACGAGAAAAAGTGTGTTCAGCATGGTATTGCCGTTGAAAGGAGATTAGTGCTTTATTTAGAACATGGATTCATGTAGCCATCACCCTCCCAAGTACTGACCTCGCCCGATGCTGCTTGACTTCGTTGATCGGACGAGAACCTGCGTTTGCTACATTGTAAGGCCGTTGACGTAAGATTACTGCTTTATTTAGCACATGTACACGGGCTTTAAGAATAAAATGATTGTATATTAGACTGACCTATTAAGTACAGAAATAAATAACAAAACTAGTCAATTCCCCCCCCCGGAAAAAAAGGTCTCAAAAGATTAAAATATGAATTTTTATATGCTCTCATCCCAACAAAAGCTTGGCATCTAAGACGAACAGAATTTAATAATAAAAAAGATATTTCCAAGTTGGAAAAATCCAGTATCTTCGTATAAATTAATAATTAAATAAATTGCATAAATAAAATTAAAAAGTGATGCCAACAGCTTTTGTTGTTCCCAGGTGGTCACCCTCCAAAGTACTGACCGCGCCCGATGCTGCTTTACTTCGGTGATCGGCCGAGAAGCAGTGTTTTCAGCATGGTATAGCCGTTGACGGGAGATTGCTGCTTTATTTAGAACATGGCTTAATTTAGCCATCACCCTCTTAAGTGCTGACTGCGCCCGATGCTGCTTGACTTTAGTGATTGGACGAGAACCGGCGTTTTCTGCATTGTATGGCCGTTGACGGAAGATTTCTGCTTTATTTAGCACATGTACACGGGCTTTAAGAATAAAATGATTGAATATTAGACTGACCTATGAAGTATAGAAATAAATAACAAAACTACTCGATTTCACGGAACAGATTTCTCAGACGCACCGGGCTTGGCAACAAGTTGGCGCCAAAACTTTTTGACACCAACTTGGCGGAAAGATGGCGTCAACACATTTTGGCACCAACTTGACAAAAAGTTGGCGTCAAATGTTTTTGGCGCCAACTTTTCCCTACTCCGCAGATATGTTAAAGTGCGAAATGTAAACAAAAACATCAATGGCGACTAAGAAACAACAAATAAGTTGGAAAACAAACTTACCGCTGGCTTTACGAAACTCGTAAGCGCACACGGGATCTTCGCTTCGCTCAGATACCCTCGCTACACTTCGCTACGCTACGTTCCGCGTCAGTCCAAAAACATTACAGAAAAGCCGCTGCCGATGGCTGTAGCGGTCAGTAAAGCAAAGCTTACGCTGGCTATACGAATTCGTAGGCATAAACGGCAATTCTCCATACAAAACCTATTACATACCTCTTTTCAATAAAATCCAGCTTAAACAACAACCTCGTGCACTCAATGGCAACTTAGAAGCCATTGCACTCAATAAATGAACATAGCACCAAAAAACACACATATAACACCAAATAATGCACAAAATTTAAACTTAACTTTATAATCCACCATTATTTTAAAAACTCACACACCGCATTCAAAATTGTTCAACATAAGATGAATCTTTTAATTCGTCAAAATAAATCACGTGTCAAATGCATCACGTGTCAAATGTATAATCACATGATAAATACGTCACGAATTTACAGGAGCCACAACGTTGGCGCCTTAATCGCCTCAGCTTGGCAACCAAAGAATTTCGCCAAAATCGCATGGTTACCACGCCATACACAAAATCGCCAAGCATTCAACTCGGTGCGTCTGAGAAATCTGTACCGATTTCACCATCCCCCGGAAATAAAGGTCTCAAAACAGTAAAATATAAATTTTTATATGCTCTGATCCCAACAAGAGCTTGGCATCTAAGACGAACAGAATTTAAAAATAAAATAGATATTTCCAATTTGGAAAAATCCAGTATCTTCCTATAAATTAATAATTAAATAAATTGAATCAATATAATTAAATCGAGATGCCAACAGCACGTTTTGTTCCCAGGTAGTCACCCTCCCAAGTACTGACCGCGCCCGATGCTGCTTTACTTCGTTGATCGGACGAGAACCAGTGTTTTCAGCATGGTATAGCCGTTGACGGGGGATTACTGCTTTATTTAGAGCATGGCTTTATTTAGCCATCACCCTCTCAAGTACTGACCGCGCCCGATGCTGCTTGCCTTTGGAGATTGGACGAGAACCGGCGATTTCTTCATTGTATGGCCGTAGACGGATGATTTCTGCTTTATTTAGCACATGTACACGGGCTTTAAGAATAAATTGATTGAATATTAGACTGACCTATGAAGTACAGAAATAAATAACAAAACTACTCGATTTCACCATCCCCCGGAAATAAAGGTCTCAAAACAGTAAAATATAAATTTTTATATGCTCTTATCCCAACGAAAGCTTGGCATCTAAGACGAACAGAATTTAAAAATAAAAAAGATATTTCCAAGTTGGAAAAATCCAGTATCTTCGTATAAATTAATAATTAAAAAAATTGAATAAATAAAATTAAAAAGTGATGCCAACAGCTTTTGTTGTTCCAAGGTGGTCACCCTTCAAAGTACTGACCGCGCCCGATGCTGCTTTACTTCGGTGATCGGACGAGAAAAATTGTTTTCAGCATGGTATTGCCATTGACGGGAGATTAGTGTTTCATTTAGAACATGGCTTCATGTAGCCATCACCCTCCCAAGTACTGACCTCGCCCGATGCTGCTTGACTTCGGTGATTGGACGAGATCCGGCGTTTTCTTCATTGTATGGCCGTTGACGTAAGAATACTGCTTTATTTAGCACATGTACACGGGCATTAAGAATAAAATGATTGTATATTAGACTGACCTATTAAGTACAGAAATAAATAACAAAACCCACCCTCCCAAGTACTGACCGCATTGGGCGCGGTCAGTACTTGGGAGGGTGATGGCTAAATAAAGCAGTAATCTCCCGTCAACGGCAATACCATGCTGAATAAATAAAATTAAAAAGTGATGCCAACAGCATATGGTGTTCCCAGGAGGTCACCCTCCAAAGTACTGACCGCGCCCGACGCTGCTTACTTCGGTGATAGGATGAGAACCAGTGTTTTCAGCACGGTATAGAAGTTGACGGGAGCTTATTGCTTTATTTAGAACATGGCTTTATTTAGCTATCACCCTCCCAAGCACTGACCGCGCCCGAAGCTTCTTGACTTCAGTGATCGGACGAGAACCGGTGTTTTCTGCATTGTATGGCCGTTGACGTAAGATTACTGCTTTATTTAGCACATGTACACGGGCTTTAAGAATAAAATGATTGTATATTAGACTGACCTATTAAGTACAGAAATAAATAACAAAACCACTCAATTTCACCCGCCCCCGGAAAAAAAAGTCTCAAAAGAGTAAAATATGAATTTTTATATGCTCTGATCCCAACAAAAGCTTGGCATCTAAGACGAAAAGAATTTAAAAAAAAAAAAGATATTTCCAAGTTGGAAAAATCCAGTATCTTCGTATAAATTAATAATTAAATAAATTGAATAAATAAAATTAAAAACTGATGCCATCAGCACGTGGTGTTATCAGGTAGACACCCTCCCAAGTACCGACCGCGCCTGATGCTGTTTTATTTCGGTGATCGGACGAGAACCAGTGTTTTCAGCATGGTATTGCGGTTGACGGGAGATTGCTGCATTATTTAGCCATCACCCTCCCAAGTACTGACCGCGCCCGATGCTGCTTGACTTCTTTGATCGGACGAGAACCGGCGTTTTCTGCATTGTATGGCCGTTGACGTAAGATTACTGTTTTATTTAGCACATGTACATGGGCTTTACGAATAAAATGATTGTATATTAGAATTACCTATTAAGTACAGAAATAAATAACAAAACTACTCAATTTCACCTTTCCCCGGAAATAAAGGTCTCAAAACAGTAAAATATAAATTTTTATATGCTTTTATCCCAACGAAAGCTTGGCATCTAAGACGAAAAGAATTTAAAAATAAAAAAGATATTTCCAAGTTGGAAAAATCCAGTATCTTCGTATAAATTAATAATTAAATAAATTGAATAAATAAAATTAAAAAGTGATGCCAACAGCTTTTAGTGTTCCCAGGTGGTCACCCTCCAAAGTACTGAACGCGCCCGATGCTGCATAACTTCGGTGATCGGACGAGAACCAGTGTTTTCAGCATGGTATAGCCGTTGACGGGAGATTGCTGCTTTATTAAGCCATCACCCTCTCAAGTGCTGACTGCGCCCGATGCTGCTTGACTTTGGTGATTGGACGAGAACCGGCGTTTTCTGCGTTGTATGGCCGTTGACGGAAGATTTTTGCTTTATTTAGCACATTTACACGGGCTTTAAGAATAAAATGATTGAATATTAGACAGACCTATGAAGTACAGAAATAAATAACAAAACTATTCGATTTCACTATCCATCGGAAATAAAGGTCTCAAACCAGTAAAATATAAATTTTTATATGTTCTGATCCCAACAAGAGCTTGGCATCTAAGACGAACAGAATTTAAAAATAAAAAAGATGTTTCCAAGTTGGAAAAATCCAGTATCTTCGTATAAATTAATAATTAAATAAATTGAATCAATATAATTAAAACGAGATGTCAACAGCATGTTGTGTTCCCAGGTGGTCACCCTCCAATGTACTGACCGCGCCAGATGCTGCTTTACTTCGGTGATCGGACGAGAAATAGTGTTTTCAGTATGGTATTGCCGTCGACGTGAGATTTTTGCTTTATTTAGAACAGTGCTTTATTTAGCCATCACCCTCCCAAGTACTGACCGCGCCCGATGCTTCTTGACTTCGGTGATCGGACGAGAACCGGCGTTTTCTGCATTGTATGGCCGTTGACGTAAGATTACTGCTTTATTTAGGACATGTACATGAGCTTTACGAATGAAATGATTGTATATTAGAATTACCTATTAAGTACAGAAATAAATAACAAAACTACTCAATTTCACCTTTCCCCGGAAATAAAGGTCTCAAAACAGTAAAATATAAATTTTTATATGCTCTGATCCCAACGAAAGCTTGGCATCTAAGACGAACAGAATTTAAAAATGAAAAAGATATATCCAAGTTGGAAAAATCCAGTATCTTCGTATAAATTAATAATTAAATGAATTGAATAAATAAAATTAAAAAGTCATGCCAACAGCATATGGTGTTCCCAGGTGGTCACCCTCCAAAGTACTGACCGCGCCCGACGCTGCTTACTTCGGTGATAGAATGAGAACCAGTGTTTTCAGCATGGTATAGCCGTTGACGGGAGATTACTGCTTTATTTAGAACATCGCTTTATATAGCCATCACCCTCCCAAGTACTGACCGCGCCCGATACTGCTTTACATCGGTGATTGGACGAGAACCGGCGTTTTCTGCGTTGTATGGCCGTTGACGGAAGATTTTTGCTTTATTTAGCACATGTACACGGGCTTTAAGTATAAAATGATTGAATATTAGACTGACCTATGAAGTATAGAAATAAATAAAAAAACTACTCAATTTCACCTTCCCCCGGAAATAAAGGTATCAAAACAGTAAAATATAAATTTTTATATGCTCTGATCCCAACAAGAGCTTGGCATCTAAGACGAACAGAATTTAAAAATAAAATAGATATTTCCAAGTTGGAAAAATCCAGTATCTTCGTATAAATTAATAATTAAATAAATTGAATCAATATAATTAAAACGAGATGTCAACAGCACGTTTTGTTCCCAGGTAGTCACCCTCCCAAGTACTGACCGCGCCCGATGCTGCTTTACTTCGGTGATCGGACGAGAAGCAGTGTTTTCACCATGGTATAGCCGTTGACGGGAGATCGCTGCTTTATTTAGAACATGGCTTAATTTAGCCATCACCCTATTAAGTGCTGACTGCGCCCGATGCTGCTTGACTTTAGTGATTGGACGAGAACCGGCGTTTTCTGCATTGTATGGCCGTTGATGTAAGATTACTGCTTTATTTAGCACATGTACACGGGCTTTAAGAATAAAATGATTGTATATTAGACTGACCTATTAAGTACAGAAATAAGTAACAAAACTACTCAATTTCACCCGCCCCCGGAAATAAAGGTGTCAAAACAGTAAAATATAAATTTTTATATGCTCTTATCCCAACGAAAGCTTGGCATCTAAGACAAACAGAATTTAAAAATAAAAAAGATATTTCCAAGTTGGAAAAATCCAGTATCTTCGTATAAATTAATAATTAAATAAATTCAATAAATAAAATTAAAAAGTGATGCCAACAGCATTTTGTGTTCCCAGGTGGTCACCCTCCAAAATACTGACCGCCCCCGATGCTGCTTTACTTCGGTGATCGGACGAGAACCAGTGTTTCAGCATGGTATAGCCGTTTACGGGAGATTACTGCTTTATTTAGAACATGGCTTTATTTAGCCATCACCCTCCCAAGTACTGAAAGCGCCCGATGCTGATTGATTTCGGTGAACGGACGAGAACCGGCGATTTCTGCATTGTATGGCCGTTGAAGTAAGATTACTGCTTTATTTAGCACATGGGCACGGGCTTTAAGAATAAAATGATTGAATATTATACTGACCTATTAAGTACAGAAATGAATAACAAAACTACTTAATTTCACCATCCCAAGGAAATAAAGGTCTCAAAACAGTAAAATACAAATTTTTATATGCGCTGATCCCAACGAAAGCTTGGCATCTAAGACGAACAGAATTAAAAAATAAAAAAGATATTTCCAAGTTGGAAAAATCCAGTATCTTCGTATAAAGTAATAATTAAAAAAATTGAATAAATAAAATTAAAAACTGACGTCAACAGTATGTGGTGTTGCTAGGTCGTAACCCTCCAAAGTACTGACCGCGCCCGATGCTGCTTGACTTCGCTGATCGGACGAGAACCGGCGTTTTCTGCATTGTATGGCCGTTGACGTAAGATTACTGCTTTATTTAGCACATGTACACGGGCTTTAAGAATAAAATGATTGTATATTAGACTGACCTATTAAGTACAGAAATAAATAAAAAAAACTACTCAATTTCACCTTCCCCCGGAAATAAAGGTCTCAAAACAGTAAAATATAAAGTTTTATATGCTTTTATCCCAACGAAAGCTTGGCATCTAAGTCGAACTGTATTTAAAAATGATATAAATATTTCCAAGTTGGAAAAATCAAGTATCTTCGTATAAATTAATAATTAAATAAATTGAATAAATAAAATTAAAAAGTGATGCCAACAGCATGTGGTGTTCCCAGGTGGTCAACCTCCAAAGTACTGACCGCGCCAGATGCTGCTTTACGTCAGTGATCGGACAAGAATCAGTGTTTTGAGCATGGTATAGCCGTCGACGGGAGATTACTGCTTTATTTAGCCATCACCCTCCCAAGTACTGACCGCGCCCGATGCTGCTTGACTTCAGTGATCGAACGAGAACTGGCTTTTTCGGCATTGCATGGTCGTTGACGTAAGATTACTGCTTTATTTAGCACATGTACACGGGCTTTAAGAATAAAATGATTGAATATTATACTGACCTATTAAGTACAGAAATGAATAACAAAACTACTTAATTTCACCATCCCAAGGAAATAAAGGTCTCAAAACAGTAAAATACAAATTTTTATATGCGCTGATCCCAACGAAAGCTTGGCATCTAAGACGAACAGAATTTAAAAATAAAAAAAAAATTTCCAAGTTGGAAAAATCTAGTATCTTCGTATAATTTAATAATTAAATAAATTGAATAAATAAAATTAAAAAGTGATGCCAACAGCATTTGGTGTTCCCAGGTGGTCACCCTCCAAAGTACTGACCGCGTCCGATGCTGCTTTACTTCGGTGATCGGACGAGAAAAAGAGTTTTCAGCATGGTATTGCCGTCGACGAGAGATTTCTGCTTTATTTAGAACATTACTTTATTTAGCCATCACCCTCCCAAAGACTGACCGCGCCCGATGCTGCTTTACTTCGGTGATCGGACGAGAAAAAGGGTTTTCAGCATGGTATTGCCGTCGACGGGAGATTTCTGCTTTATTTAGAACATTGCTTTATTCAGCCATCCCCCTCCCAAACACTGACCGCGCCCGATGCTGCTTGACTTCGGTGATCGGACGAGAACCGGCGTTTTCTGCATTGTATGGCCGTTGACGTAAGATTATTGCTTTATTTAGCACATGTACACGGGCTTCAAGAATAAAATGATTGTATATTAGACTGACCTATTAAGTACAGAAATAAATAACAAAACTACTCAATTTCACCTTCCCCAGAAATAAAGGTCTCAAAACAGAAAAATATAAATTTTTATATGCTCTTATCCCAACGAAAGCTTGGCATCAAAGTCGAACTGTATTGAAAAATTATATAAATATTTCCAAGTTGGAAAAATCAAGTATCTTCGTATAAATTAATAATTAAATAAATTGAATAAATAAAATTAAAAAGTGATGCCAACAGCAGGCGGTGACCCTCCAAAGTACAGACCGTGGCCGATGCTGCTGGACTTCGGAGATCGGACGAGAACCGGTGTTTTGAGCATTGTATGGCCGTTGACGGAAGATTTCTGCTTTATTTAGCACATGTACACGGGCTTTAAGAATAAAATGATTGAATATTAGACTGACCTATGAAGTACAGAAATAAATAACAAAACTACTCGATTTCACCATCCCCCGGAAATAAAGGTCTCAAAACAGTAAAATATAAATTTTTATATGCTTTGATCCCAACGAAAGCTTGGCATCTAAGACGAACAGAATTTAAAAATAAAAAAGATATTTCCAAGTTGGAAAAATCCAGTATCTTCGTATAAATTAATAATTAAATAAATTGAATAAATAAAATTAAAATGTGATGCCAACAGCATTTTGTGTTCCCAGGTGGTCACCCTCCCAAGTACTGACCGCGCCCGATGCTGCTTGGCTTAGATGATTGGACGCAAACCGCCGTTTTCTGCGTTGTATGGCCGTTGACAGAAGATTTCTGCTTTATTTAGCACATGTACACGGGTTTTAAGAATAAAATGATTGAATATTAGATTGACCTATGAAGTATAGAAATAAATAACAAAACTACTCGATTTCACCATCCCCCGGAAATAAAGGTCTCAAACCAGTAAAATATAAATATTTATATGCTCTGATCCCAACAAGAGCTTGGCATCTAAGACGAACAGAATTTAAAAATAAAAAAGATATTTCCAAGTTGGAAAAATCCAGTATCTTCGTATAAATTAATAATTCAAAAAATTGAATAAATAAAATTAAAAACTGATGTCAACAGTATGTGGTGTTGCTAGGTCGTCACCCTCCAAAGTACTGACCGCGCCCGATGCTGCTTTACTTCGGTGATCGGACGAGAACCAGTGTTTTCAGCATGGTATAGCCGTTGACGGGAGATTTCTGCTTATTTAGAACATGGCTTTATTTAGCCATCACCCTCCCAAAGACTGACCGCGCCCGATGCTGCTTGACTTCGGTGATCGGACGAGAACCGGCGTTTTCTGCATTGTATGGCCGTTGACGTAAGATTACTGCTTTATTTAGCACATGGGCACGGGCTTTAAGAATAAAATGATTGTATATTAGACTGACCTATTAAGAACAGAAATAAATAAAAAAACTACTCAATTTCACCTTCCCCCGGAAATAAAGGTCTCAAAACAGTAAAATATAAATTTTTATATGCTCTTATCCCCACGAAAGCTTGGCATCTATGTCGAACTGTATTTAAAATGATATAAATATTTCCAAGTTGGAAAAATCAAGTATCTTCGTATAAATTAATAATTAAATAAATTGAATAAATAAAATTAAAAAGTGATGCCAACAGCATGTGGTGTTCCCAGGTGGTCACCCTCCAAAGTACTGACAGCGCCAGATGCTGCTTTACGTCAGTGATCGGAGATGAATCAGTGTTTTGAGCATGGTATAGCCATCGACGGGAGATTACTGCTTTATTTAGCCATCACCCTCCCAAGTACTGACCGCGCCCGCTGCTGCTTGACTTCAGTGATCGAACGAGAACCGGCTTTTTCGGCATTGTATGGCCGTTGACGAAAGATTACTGCTTTATTTAGCACATGTACACGGGCTTTAAGAATAAAATGATTGAATATTATACTGACCTATTAAGTACAGAAATGAATAACAAAACTACTTAATTTCACCTTCCCCCGGAAATAAAGTTCTCAAAACAGTAAAATATAAATTTTTATATGCTCTTATCACAACGAAAGCTTGGCATCTAAGTCGAACTGTATTTAAAAATTATATAAATATTTCCAAGTTGGAAAAATCAAGTATCTTCGTATATATTAATAATTAAATAAATTGAATAAATAAAATTAAAAAGTGATGCCAACAGCTGGCGGTGACCCTCCAAAGTACTGACCGTGGCCGATGCTGCTGGACTTCGGACATCGGACGAGAACCGGTGTTTTGAGCAGGGTATAGCTGTTGACGGGAGATTACTGCTTTATTTAGCACATGTACACTTGCTTTAAGAATAAAATGATTGAATATTAGACTGACCTATTAAGTACAGAAATAAATAACAAAACTACTCAATTTCACCTACCCCCGGAAATAAAGGTCTCAAAACAGTAAAATACAAATTTTTATATGCTCTGATCCCAACGAAAGCTTCGCATGTAAGACGAACAGAATTTAAAAATAAAAAAGATATTTCCAAGTTGGAAAAATCCAGTATCTTCGTATAAATTAATAATTAAAAAAATTGAATAAATAAAATTAAAAACTGATGTCAACAGTATGTGGTGTTGCTAGGTCGTCACCCTCGAAAGTACTGACCGCTCCCGATGCTGCTTTACTTCGGTGATCGGACGAGAACCAGTGTTTTCAGCATGGTATAGCCGTTGACGGGAGATTTCTGCTTTATTTAGAACATGGCTTTATTTAGCCATCACCCTCCCAAAGACTGACCGCGCCCGATGCTTCTTGACTTCGGTGATCTTACGAGAACCGGCGTTTTCTGCATTGTATGGCCGTTGACGTAAGATTACTGCTTTATTTAGCACATGTACATGGGCTTTAAGAATAAAATGATTGTATATTAGACTGACCTATTAAGTACAGAAATAAATAACAAAACCACTCAATTTCACCCGCCCCCGGAAAAAAAAGTCTCAAAAGAGTAAAATATGAATTTTTATATGCTCTGATCCCAACAAAAGCTTGGCATCTAAGACGAAAAGAATTTGAAAAAAAAAAGATATTTCAAAGTTGGAAAAATCCAGTATCTTCGTATAAATTAATAATTAAATAAATTGAATAAATAAAATTAAAAACTGATGCCAGCAGCAGGTGGTGTTATCAGGTAGACACCCTCCCAAATACTGACCGCGCCTGATGCTGCTTTATTTCGGTGATCGGACGAGAACCAGTGTTTCCAGCATGGTATTGCCGTTGACGGGAGATTACTGCTTTATTTAGCCATCACCCTCCCAAGTACTGCCCGCGCCCGATGCTGCTTGACTTTGTTGATCGGACGAGAACCGGCGTTTTCTGCATTGTATGGCCATTGACGTAAGATTACTGCTTTATTTAGCACATGTACATGGGCTTTACGAATAAAATGATTGTATATTAGAATTACCTATTAAGTACAGAAATAAATAACAAAACTACTCCATTTCACCATCCCCCGGAAATAAAGGTCTCAAAACAGTAAAATATAAATTTTTATATGCTCTGATCCCAACAAGAGCTTGGCATCTAAGACGAACAGAATTTAAAAATAAAATAGATATTTCCAATTTGGAAAAATCCAGTATCTTCCTATAAATTAATAATTAAATAAATTGAATCAATATAATTAAATCGAGATGCCAACAGCACGTTTTGTTCCCAGGTAGTCACCCTCCCAAGTACTGACCGCGCCCGATGCTGCTTTACTTCGTTGATCGGACGAGAACCAGTGTTTTCAGCATGGTATAGCCGTTGACGGGGGATTACTGCTTTATTTAGAGCATGGCTTTATTTAGCCATCACCCTCTCAAGTACTGACCGCGCCCGATGCTGCTTGCCTTTGGAGATTGGACGAGAACCGGCGATTTCTTCATTGTATGGCCGTAGACGGAAGATTTCTGCTTTATTTAGCACATGTACACGGGCTTTAAGAATAAATTGATTGAATATTAGACTGACCTATGAAGTACAGAAATAAATAACAAAACTACTCGATTTCACCATCCCCCGGAAATAAAGGTCTCAAAACAGTAAAATATAAATTATTATATGCTCTTATCCCAACGAAAGCTTGGCATCTAAGACGAACAGAATTTAAAAATAAAAAAGATATTTCCAAGTTGGAAAAATCCAGTATCTTCGTATAAATTAATAATTAAATAAATTGAATAAATAAAATTAAAAAGTGATGCCAACAGCTTTTGTTGTTCCAAGGTGGTCACCCTCCAAAGTACTGACCGCGCCCGATGCTGCTTTACTTCGGTGATCGGACGAGAAAAAGTGTGTTCAGCATGGTATTGCCGTTGAAAGGAGATTAGTGCTTTATTTAGAACATGGATTCATGTAGCCATCACCCTCCCAAGTACTGACCTCGCCCGATGCTGCTTGACTTCGTTGATCGGACGAGAACCTGCGTTTGCTACATTGTAAGGCCGTTGACGTAAGATTACTGCTTTATTTAGCACATGTACACGGGCTTTAAGAATAAAATGATTGTATATTAGACTGACCTATTAAGTACAGAAATAAATAACAAAACTAGTCAATTCCCCCCCCCGGAAAAAAAGGTCTCAAAAGATTAAAATATGAATTTTTATATGCTCTCATCCCAACAAAAGCTTGGCATCTAAGACGAACAGAATTTAATAATAAAAAAGATATTTCCAAGTTGGAAAAATCCAGTATCTTCGTATAAATTAATAATTAAATAAATTGAATAAATAAAATTAAAAAGTGATGCCAACAGCTTTTGTTGTTCCCAGGTGGTCACCCTCCAAAGTACTGACCGCGCCCGATGCTGCTTTACTTCGGTGATCGGCCGAGAAGCAGTGTTTTCAGCATGGTATAGCCGTTGACGGGAGATTGCTGCTTTATTTAGAACATGGCTTAATTTAGCCATCACCCTCTTAAGTGCTGACTGCGCCCGATGCTGCTTGACTTTAGTGATTGGACGAGAACCGGCGTTTTCTGCATTGTATGGCCGTTGACGGAAGATTTCTGCTTTATTTAGCACATGTACACGGGATTTAAGAATAAAATGATTGAATATTAGACTGACCTATGAAGTATAGAAATAAATAACAAAACTACTCGATTTCACGGAACAGATTTCTCAGACGCACCGGGCTTGGCAACAAGTTGGCGCCAAAACTTTTTGACACCAACTTGGCGGAAAGATGGCGTCAACACATTTTGGCACCAACTTGACAAAAAGTTGGCGTCAAATGTTTTTGGCGCCAACTTTTCCCTACTCCGCAGATATGTTAAAGTGCGAAATGTAAACAAAAACATCAATGGCGACTAAGAAACAACAAATAAGTTGGAAAACAAACTTACCGCTGGCTTTACGAAACTCGTAAGCGCACACGGGATCTTCGCTTCGCTCAGATACCCTCGCTACACTTCGCTACGCTACGTTCCGCGTCAGTCCAAAAACATTACAGAAAAGCCGCTGCCGATGGCTGTAGCGGTCAGTAAAGCAAAGCTTACGCTGGCTATACGAATTCGTAGGCATAAACGGCAATTCTCCATACAAAACCTATTACATACCTCTTTTCAATAAAATCCAGCTTAAACAACAACCTCGTGCACTCAATGGCAACTTAGAAGCCATTGCACTCAATAAATGAACATAGCACCAAAAAACACACATATAACACCAAATAATGCACAAAATTTAAACTTAACTTTATAATCCACCATTATTTTAAAAACTCACACACCGCATTCAAAATTGTTCAACATAAGATGAATCTTTTAATTCGTCAAAATAAATCACGTGTCAAATGCATCACGTGTCAAATGTATAATCACATGATAAATACGTCACGAATTTACAGGAGCCACAACGTTGGCGCCTTAATCGCCTCAGCTTGGCAACCAAAGAATTTCGCCAAAATCGCATGGTTACCACGCCATACACAAAATCGCCAAGCATTCAACTCGGTGCGTCTGAGAAATCTGTACCGATTTCACCATCCCCCGGAAATAAAGGTCTCAAAACAGTAAAATATAAATTTTTATATGCTCTGATCCCAACAAGAGCTTGGCATCTAAGACGAACAGAATTTAAAAATAAAATAGATATTTCCAATTTGGAAAAATCCAGTATCTTCCTATAAATTAATAATTAAATAAATTGAATCAATATAATTAAATCGAGATGCCAACAGCACGTTTTGTTCCCAGGTAGTCACCCTCCCAAGTACTGACCGCGCCCGATGCTGCTTTACTTCGTTGATCGGACGAGAACCAGTGTTTTCAGCATGGTATAGCCGTTGACGGGGGATTACTGCTTTATTTAGAGCATGGCTTTATTTAGCCATCACCCTCTCAAGTACTGACCGCGCCCGATGCTGCTTGCCTTTGGAGATTGGACGAGAACCGGCGATTTCTTCATTGTATGGCCGTAGACGGATGATTTCTGCTTTATTTAGCACATGTACACGGGCTTTAAGAATAAATTGATTGAATATTAGACTGACCTATGAAGTACAGAAATAAATAACAAAACTACTCGATTTCACCATCCCCCGGAAATAAAGGTCTCAAAACAGTAAAATATAAATTATTATATGCTCTTATCCCAACGAAAGCTTGGCATCTAAGACGAACAGAATTTAAAAATAAAAAAGATATTTCCAAGTTGGAAAAATCCAGTATCTTCGTATAAATTAATAATTAAATAAATTGAATAAATAAAATTAAAAAGTGATGCCAACAGCTTTTGTTGTTCCAAGGTGGTCACCCTTCAAAGTACTGACCGCGCCCGATGCTGCTTTACTTCGGTGATCGGACGAGAAAAAGTGTTTTCAGCATGGTATTGCCATTGACGGGAGATTAGTGTTTCATTTCGAACATGGCTTCATGTAGTCATCACCCTCCCAAGTACTGACCTCGCCCGATGCTGCTTGACTTCGGTGATCGAACGAGATCCGGCGTTTTCTGCATTGTATGGCCGTTGACGTAAGATTACTGCTTTATTTAGCACATGTACACGGGCATTAAGAATAAAATGATTGTATATTAGACTGACCTATTAAGTACAGAAATAAATAACAAAACCCACCCTCCCAAGTACTGACCGCATTGGGCGCGGTCAGTACTTGGGAGGGTGATGGCTAAATAAAGCAGTAATCTCCCGTCAACGGCAATACCATGCTGAATAAATAAAATTAAAAAGTGATGCCAACAGCATATGGTGTTCCCAGGAGGTCACCCTCCAAAGTACTGACCGCGCCCGACGCTGCTTACTTCGGTGATAGGATGAGAACCAGTGTTTTCAGCACGGTATAGAAGTTGACGGGAGCTTATTGCTTTATTTAGAACATGGCTTTATTTAGCTATCACCCTCCCAAGTACTGACCGCGCCCGAAGCTTCTTGACTTCAGTGATCGGACGAGAACCGGTGTTTTCTGCATTGTATGGCCGTTGACGTAAGATTACTGCTTTATTTAGCACATGTACACGGGCTTTAAGAATAAAATGATTGTATATTAGACTGACCTATTAAGTACAGAAATAAATAACAAAACCACTCAATTTCACCCGCCCCCGGAAAAAAAAGTCTCAAAAGAGTAAAATATGAATTTTTATATGCTCTGATCCCAACAAAAGCTTGGCATCTAAGACGAAAAGAATTTAAAAATAAAAAAGATATTTCCAAGTTGGAAAAATCCAGTATCTTCGTATAAATTAATAATTAAATAAATTGAATAAATAAAATTAAAAACTGATGCCATCAGCACGTGGTGTTATCAGGTAGACACCCTCCCAAGTACCGACCGCGCCTGATGCTGTTTTATTTCGGTGATCGGACGAGAACCAGTGTTTTCAGCATGGTATTGCGGTTGACGGGAGATTGCTGCATTATTTAGCCATCACCCTCCCAAGTACTGACCGCGCCCGATGCTGCTTGACTTCTTTGATCGGACGAGAACCGGCGTTTTCTGCATTGTATGGCCGTTGACGTAAGATTACTGCTTTATTTAGCACATGTACATGGGCTTTACGAATAAAATGATTGTATATTAGAATTACCTATTAAGTACAGAAATAAATAAAAAAACTACTCAATTTCACCTTCCCCCGGAAATAAAGGTCTCAAAACAGTAAGATATAAAGTTTTATATGCTTTTATCCCAACGAAAGCTTGGCATCTAAGACGAAAAGAATTTAAAAATAAAAAAGATATTTCCAAGTTGGAAAAATCCAGTATCTTCGTATAAATTAATAATTAAATAAATTGAATAAATAAAATTAAAAAGTGATGCCAACAGCATTTTGTGTTCCCAGGTGGTCACCCTCCAAAGTACTGAACGCGCCCGATGCTGCATAACTTCGGTGATCGGACGAGAACCAGTGTTTTCAGCATGGTATAGCCGTTGACGGGAGATTGCTGCTTTATTAAGCCATCACCCTCTCAAGTGCTGACTGCGCCCGATGCTGCTTGACTTTGGTGATTGGACGAGAACCGGCGTTTCTGCGTTGTATGGCCGTTGACGGAAGATTTTGCTTTATTTAGCACATTTACACGGGCTTTAAGAATAAAATGATTGAATATTAGACAGACCTATGAAGTACAGAAATAAATAACAAAACTATTCGATTTCACTATCCATCGGAAATAAAGGTCTCAAACCAGTAAAATATAAATTTTTATATGTTCTGATCCCAACAAGAGCTTGGCATCTAAGACGAACAGAATTTAAAAATAAAAAAGATGTTTCCAAGTTGGAAAAATCCAGTATCTTCGTATAAATTAATAATTAAATAAATTGAATCAATATAATTAAAACGAGATGTCAACAGCATGTTGTGTTCCCAGGTGGTCACCCTCCAATGTACTGACCGCGCCAGATGCTGCTTTACTTCGGTGATCGGACGAGAAATAGTGTTTTCAGTATGGTATTGCCGTCGACGTGAGATTTTTGCTTTATTTAGAACAGTGCTTTATTTAGCCATCACCCTCCCAAGTACTGACCGCGCCCGATGCTTCTTGACTTCGGTGATCGGACGAGAACCGGCGTTTTCTGCATTGTATGGCCGTTGACGTAAGATTACTGCTTTATTTAGGACATGTACATGAGCTTTACGAATGAAATGATTGTATATTAGAATTACCTATTAAGTACAGAAATAAATAACAAAACTACTCAATTTCACCTTTCCCCGGAAATAAAGGTCTCAAAACAGTAAAATATAAATTTTTATATGCTCTGATCCCAACGAAAGCTTGGCATCTAAGACGAACAGAATTTAAAAATGAAAAAGATATATCCAAGTTGGAAAAATCCAGTATCTTCGTATAAATTAATAATTAAATGAATTGAATAAATAAAATTAAAAAGTGATGCCAACAGCATATGGTGTTCCCAGGTGGTCACACTCCAAAGTACTGACCGCGCCCGACGCTGCTTACTTCGGTGATAGGATGAGAACCAGTGTTTTCAGCATGGTATAGCCGTTGACGGGAGCTTATTGCTTTATTTAGAACATGGCTTTATTTAGCCATCACCCTCCCAAGTACTGACCGCGCCCGATACTGCTTTACATCGGTGATTGGACGAGAACCGGCGTTTTCTGCGTTGTATGGCCGTTGACGGAAGATTTTTGCTTTATTTAGCACATGTACACGGGCTTTAAGTATAAAATGATTGAATATTAGACTGACCTATGAAGTATAGAAATAAATAAAAAAACTACTCAATTTCACCTTCCCCCGGAAATAAAGGTATCAAAACAGTAAAATATAAATTTTTATATGCTCTGATCCCAACAAGAGCTTGGCATCTAAGACGAACAGAATTTAAAAATAAAATAGATATTTCCAAGTTGGAAAAATCCAGTATCTTCGTATAAATTAATAATTAAATAAATTGAATCAATATAATTAAAACGAGATGTCAACAGCACGTTTTGTTCCCAGGTAGTCACCCTCCCAAGTACTGACCGCGCCCGATGCTGCTTTACTTCGGTGATCGGACGAGAAGCAGTGTTTTCACCATGGTATAGCCGTTGACGGGAGATCGCTGCTTTATTTAGAACATGGCTTAATTTAGCCATCACCCTATTAAGTGCTGACTGCGCCCGATGCTGCTTGACTTTAGTGATTGGACGAGAACCGGCGTTTTCTGCATTGTATGGCCGTTGATGTAAGATTACTGCTTTATTTAGCACATTTACACGGGCTTTAAGAATAAAATGATTGTATATTAGACTGACCTATTAAGTACAGAAATAAGTAACAAAACTACTCAATTTCACCCGCCCCCGGAAATAAAGGTGTCAAAACAGTAAAATATAAATTTTATATGCTCTTATCCCAACGAAAGCTTGGCATCTAAGACAAACAGAATTTAAAAATAAAAAGATATTTCCAAGTTGGAAAAATCCAGTATCTTCGTATAAATTAATAATTAAATAAATTCAATAAATAAAATTAAAAAGTGATGCCAACAGCATTTTGTGTTCCCAGGTGGTCACCCTCCAAAATACTGACCGCCCCCGATGCTGCTTTACTTCGGTGATCGGACGAGAACCAGTGTTTCAGCATGGTATAGCCGTTTACGGGAGATTACTGCTTTATTTAGAACATGGCTTTATTTAGCCATCACCCTCCCAAGTACTGAAAGCGCCCGATGCTGATTGATTTCGGTGAACGGACGAGAACCGGCGATTTCTGCATTGTATGGCCGTTGAAGTAAGATTACTGCTTTATTTAGCACATGGGCACGGGCTTTAAGAATAAAATGATTGAATATTATACTGACCTATTAAGTACAGAAATGAATAACAAAACTACTTAATTTCACCATCCCAAGGAAATAAAGGTCTCAAAACAGTAAAATACAAATTTTTATATGCGCTGATCCCAACGAAAGCTTGGCATCTAAGACGAACAGAATTAAAAAATAAAAAAGATATTTCCAAGTTGGAAAAATCCAGTATCTTCGTATAAAGTAATAATTAAAAAAATTGAATAAATAAAATTAAAAACTGACGTCAACAGTATGTGGTGTTGCTAGGTCGTAACCCTCCAAAGTACTGACCGCGCCCGATGCTGCTTGACTTCGCTGATCGGACGAGAACCGGCGTTTTCTGCATTGTATGGCCGTTGACGTAAGATTACTGCTTTATTTAGCACATGGGCACGGGCTTTAAGAATAAAATGATTGTATATTAGACTGACCTATTAAGTACAGAAATAAATAAAAAAACTACTCAATTTCACCTTCCCCCGGAAATAAAGGTCTCAAAACAGTAAAATATAAATTTTTATATGCTCTTATCCCCACGAAAGCTTGGCATCTATGTCGAACTGTATTTAAAAATGATATAAATATTTCCAAGTTGGAAAAATCAAGTATCTTCGTATAAATTAATAATTAAATAAATTGAATAAATAAAATTAAAAAAGTGATGCCAACAGCATGTGGTGTTCCCAGGTGGTCAACCTCCAAAGTACTGACCGCGCCCGATGCTGCTTTACGTCAGTGATCGGACAAGAATCAGTGTTTTGAGCATGGTATAGCCGTCGACGGGAGATTACTGCTTTATTTAGAACATGGCTTTATTTAGCCATCACCCTCCCAAGTACTGACCGCGCCCGATACTGCTTTACATCGGTGATCGAACGAGAACTGGCGTTTTCAGGCATTGCATGGTCGTTGACGGAAGATACTGCTTTATTTAGCACATGTACACGGGCTTTAAGAATAAAATGATTGAATATTATACTGACCTATTAGTACAGAAATGAATAACAAAACTACTTAATTTCACCATCCCCAGGAAATAAAGGTCTCAAACAGTAAAATATCAAATTTTTATATGCTCTAATCCCAACGAAAGCTTGGCATCTAAGACGAACAGAATTAAAAATAAAAAAAAATTTCCAAGTTGGAAAAATCTAGTATCTTCGTATAATTTAATAATTAAATAAATTGAATAAATAAAATTAAAAAGTGATGCCAACAGCATTTGGTGTTCCCAGGTGGTCACCCTCCAAAGTACTGACCGCGTCCGATGCTGCTTTACTTCGGTGATCGGACGAGAAAAAGAGTTTTCAGCATGGTATTGCCGTCGACGAGAGATTTCTGCTTTATTTAGAACATTACTTTATTTAGCCATCACCCTCCCAAAGACTGACCGCGCCCGATGCTGCTTTACTTCGGTGATCGGACGAGAAAAAGGGTTTTCAGCATGGTATTGCCGTCGACGGGAGATTTCTGCTTTATTTAGAACATTGCTTTATTCAGCCATCCCCCTCCCAAACACTGACCGCGCCCGATGCTGCTTGACTTCGGTGATCGGACGAGAACCGGCGTTTTCTGCATTGTATGGCCGTTGACGTAAGATTATTGCTTTATTTAGCACATGGGCACGGGCTTTAAAAATAAAATGATTGTATATTAGACTGACCTATTAAGAACAGAAATAAATAAAAAAACTACTCAATTTCACCTTCCCCCGGAAATAAAGGTCTCAAAACAGTAAAATATAAATTTTTATATGCTCTTATCCCCACGAAAGCTTGGCATCTATGTCGAACTGTATTTAAAAATGATATAAATATTTCCAAGTTGGAAAAATCAAGTATCTTCGTATAAATTAATAATTAAATAAATTGAATAAATAAAATTAAAAAGTGATGCCAACAGCATGTGGTGTTCCCAGGTGGTCACCCTCCAAAGTACTGACAGCGCCAGATGCTGCTTTACGTCAGTGATCGGAGATGAATCAGTGTTTTGAGCATGGTATAGCCATCGACGGGAGATTACTGCTTTATTTAGCCATCACCCTCCCAAGTACTGACCGCGCCCGCTGCTGCTTGACTTCAGTGATCGAACGAGAACCGGCTTTTTCGGCATTGTATGGCCGTTGACGAAAGATTACTGCTTTATTTAGCACATGTACACGGGCTTTAAGAATAAAATGATTGAATATTATACTGACCTATTAAGTACAGAAATGAATAACAAAACTACTTAATTTCACCTTCCCCCGGAAATAAAGTTCTCAAAACAGTAAAATATAAATTTTTATATGCTCTTATCACAACGAAAGCTTGGCATCTAAGTCGAACTGTATTTAAAAATTATATAAATATTTCCAAGTTGGAAAAATCAAGTATCTTCGTATATATTAATAATTAAATAAATTGAATAAATAAAATTAAAAAGTGATGCCAACAGCTGGCGGTGACCCTCCAAAGTACTGACCGTGGCCGATGCTGCTGGACTTCGGACATCGGACGAGAACCGGTGTTTTGAGCAGGGTATAGCTGTTGACGGGAGATTACTGCTTTATTTAGCACATGTACACTTGCTTTAAGAATAAAATGATTGAATATTAGACTGACCTATTAAGTACAGAAATAAATAACAAAACTACTCAATTTCACCTACCCCCGGAAATAAAGGTCTCAAAACAGTAAAATACAAATTTTTATATGCTCTGATCCCAACGAAAGCTTCGCATGTAAGACGAACAGAATTTAAAAATAAAAAAGATATTTCCAAGTTGGAAAAATCCAGTATCTTCGTATAAATTAATAATTAAAAAAATTGAATAAATAAAATTAAAAACTGATGTCAACAGTATGTGGTGTTGCTAGGTCGTCACCCTCCCAAGTACTGACCGCGCCCGATGCTGCTTTACTTCGGGGATCGGACGAGAACCAGTGTTTTCAGCATGGCATAGCCATTGCGGGAGATTTCTGCTTTATATAGAACATGGCTTTATTTAGCCATCACCCTCCCTAGTACTGACCGCGCCCGATGCTTCTTGACTTCGGTGATCTTACGAGAACCGGCGTTTCCTGCATTGTATGGCCGTAGACGGAAGATAACTGCTTTATTTAGCACATGTACATGGGCTTTAAGAATAAAATGATTGTATATTAGACTAACCTATTAAGTACAGAAATAAATAACAAAACTATTTAATTTCACCCGCACCCGGAAAAAAAGGTCTCAAAAGAGTAAAATATGAATTTTTATATGCTCTGATCCCAACGAAAGCTTGGCATCTAAGACGAACAGAATTTAAAAATAAAAAAGATATTTCCAAGTTGGAAAAATCCAGTATCTTCGTATAAATTAATAATTAAATAAATTGAATAAATAAAATTAAAAACTAATGCCAGCTAGCAGTTGGTGTTATCCAGGTAGGTCACCCTCCCAAAGTACTGACCGCGCCCGATGCTGCTTTACTTCGGTGATCGGACGAGAACCAGTGTTTCAGCATGGTATTAGCCGTTGACGGGAGATTACTGCTTTATTTAGAACATGGCTTTATTTAGCCATCACCCTCCCAAGTACTGACCGCGCCCGATGCTGCTTGACTTTCGTTGATCGGACGAGAACCGGCGTTTTCTGCATTGTATGGCCGTTGACGGAAGATAACTGCTTTATTTAGCACATGTACATGGGCTTTACGAATAAAATGATTGTATATTAGAATTACCTATTAAGTACAGAAATAAATAACAAAACTACTCCATTTCACCATCCCCCGGAAATAAAGGTCTCAAAACAGTAAAATATAAATTTTTATATGCTCTGATCCCAACAAGAGCTTGGCATCTAAGACGAACAGAATTTAAAAATAAAAAAGATATTTCCAATTTGGAAAAATCCAGTATCTTCGTATAAATTAATAATTAAATAAATTGAATCAATATAATTAAATCGAGATGCCAACAGCACGTTTTGTTCCCAGGTAGTCACCCTCCCAAGTACTGACCGCGCCCGATGCTGCTTTACTTCGTTGATCGGACGAGAACCAGTGTTTTCAGCATGGTATAGCCGTTGACGGGGGATTACTGCTTTATTTAGAGCATGGCTTTATTTAGCCATCACCCTCTCAAGTACTGACCGCGCCCGATGCTGCTTGCCTTTGGAGATTGGACGAGAACCGGCGATTTCTTCATTGTATGGCCGTAGACGGAAGATTTCTGCTTTATTTAGCACATGTACACGGGCTTTAAGAATAAATTGATTGAATATTAGACTGACCTATGAAGTACAGAAATAAATAACAAAACTACTCGATTTCACCATCCCCCGGAAATAAAGGTCTCAAAACAGTAAAATATAAATTTTTATATGCTCTGATCCCAACGAAAGCTTGGCATCTAAGACGAACAGAATTTAAAAATAAAAAAGATATTTCCAAGTTGGAAAAATCCAGTATCTTCGTATAAATTAATAATTAAATAAATTGAATAAATAAAATTAAAAAGTGATGCCAACAGCTTTTGTTGTTCCAAGGTGGTCACCCTTCAAAGTACTGACCGCGCCCGATGCTGCTTTACTTCGGTGATCGGACGAGAAAAAGTGTTTTCAGCATGGTATTGCCATTGACGGGAGATTAGTGTTTCATTTAGAACATGGCTTCATGTAGCCATCACCCTCCCAAGTACTGACCTCGCCCGATGCTGCTTGACTTCGGTGATCGGACGAGATCCGGCGTTTTCTTCATTGTATGGCCGTTGACGTAAGATTACTGCTTTATTTAGCACATGTACACGGGCATTAAGAATAAAATGATTGTATATTAGACTGACCTATTAAGTACAGAAATAAATAACAAAACCCACCCTCCCAAGTACTGACCGCATTGGGCGCGGTCAGTACTTGGGAGGGTGATGGCTAAATAAAGCAGTAATCTCCCGTCAACGGCAATACCATGCTGAATAAATAAAATTAAAAAGTGATGCCAACAGCATATGGTGTTCCCAGGAGGTCACCCTCCAAAGTACTGACCGCGCCCGACGCTGCTTACTTCGGTGATAGGATGAGAACCAGTGTTTTCAGCACGGTATAGCCGTTGACGGGAGCTTATTGCTTTATTTAGAACATGGCTTTATTTAGCTATCACCCTCCCAAGTACTGACCGCGCCCGAAGCTTCTTGACTTCAGTGATCGGACGAGAACCGGTGTTTTCTGCATTGTATGGCCGTTGACGTAAGATTACTGCTTTATTTAGCACATGTACACGGGCTTTAAGAATAAAATGATTGTATATTAGACTGACCTATTAAGTACAGAAATAAATAACAAAACCACTCAATTTCACCCGCCCCCGGAAAAAAAAGTCTCAAAAGAGTAAAATATGAATTTTTATATGCTCTGATCCCAACAAAAGCTTGGCATCTAAGACGAACAGAATTTAAAAATAAAAAAGATATTTCCAAGTTGGAAAAATCCAGTATCTTCGTATAAATTAATAATTAAATAAATTGAATAAATAAAATTAAAAAGTAATGCCGATAGCATTAGGTTTTCCCAGGCGGTCACCCTCCAAAGTACTTACCGCGCCCGATGCTGCTTTACTTCGGAGATCGGACGAGAACCAGTGTTTTCAGCATGGTATTGCCGTTGACGGGAGATTGCTGCATTATTTAGCCATCACCCTCCCAAGTACTGACCGCGCCCGATGCTGCTTGACTTCTTTGATCGGACGAGAACCGGCGTTTTCTGCATTGTATGGCCGTTGACGTAAGATTACTGCTTTATTTAGCACATGTACATGGGCTTTACGAATAAAATGATTGTATATTAGAATTACCTATTAAGTACAGAAATAAATAAAAAAACTACTCAATTTCACCTTCCCCCGGAAATAAAGGTCTCAAAACAGTAAGATATAAAGTTTTATATGCTTTTATCCCAACGAAAGCTTGGCATCTAAGACGAAAAGAATTTAAAAATAAAAAAGATATTTCCAAGTTGGAAAAATCCAGTATCTTCGTATAAATTAATAATTAAATAAATTGAATAAATAAATTAAAAAGTGATGCCAACAGCATTTTGTGTTCCCAGGTGGTCACCCTCCAAAGTACTGAACGCGCCCGATGCTGCATAACTTCGGTGATCGGACGAGAACCAGTGTTTTCAGCATGGTATAGCCGTTGACGGGAGATTGCTGCTTTATTAAGCCATCACCCTCTCAAGTGCTGACTGCGCCCGATGCTGCTTGACTTTGGTGATTGGACGAGAACCGGCGTTTTCTGCGTTGTATGGCCGTTGACGGAAGATTTTTGCTTTATTTAGCACATTTACACGGGCTTTAAGAATAAAATGATTGAATATTAGACAGACCTATGAAGTACAGAAATAAATAACAAAACTATTCGATTTCACTATCCATCGGAAATAAAGGTCTCAAACCAGTAAAATATAAATTTTTATATGTTCTGATCCCAACAAGAGCTTGGCATCTAAGACGAACAGAATTTAAAAATAAAAAAGATGTTTCCAAGTTGGAAAAAACCAGTATCTTCGTATAAATTAATAATTAAATAAATTGAATCAATATAATTAAAACGAGATGTCAACAGCATGTTGTGTTCCCAGGTGGTCACCCTCCAATGTACTGACCGCGCCAGATGCTGCTTTACTTCGGTGATCGGACGAGAAATAGTGTTTTCAGTATGGTATTGCCGTCGACGTGAGATTTTTGCTTTATTTAGAACAGTGCTTTATTTAGCCATCACCCTCCCAAGTACTGACCGCGCCCGATGCTTCTTGACTTCGGTGATCGGACGAGAACCGGCGTTTTCTGCATTGTATGGCCGTTGACGTAAGATTACTGCTTTATTTAGGACATGTACATGAGCTTTACGAATGAAATGATTGTATATTAGAATTACCTATTAAGTACAGAAATAAATAACAAAACTACTCAATTTCACCTTTCCCCGGAAATAAAGGTCTCAAAACAGTAAAATATAAATTTTTATATGCTCTGATCCCAACGAAAGCTTGGCATCTAAGACGAACAGAATTTAAAAATGAAAAAGATATATCCAAGTTGGAAAAATCCAGTATCTTCGTATAAATTAATAATTAAATGAATTGAATAAATAAAATTAAAAAGTGATGCCAACAGCATATGGTGTTCCCAGGTGGTCACACTCCAAAGTACTGACCGCGCCCGACGCTGCTTACTTCGGTGATAGGATGAGAACCAGTGTTTTCAGCATGGTATAGCCGTTGACGGGAGCTTATTGCTTTATTTAGAACATGGCTTTATTTAGCTATCACCCTCCCAAGTACTGACCGCGCCCGATGCTTCTTGACTTCGGTGATCGGACGAGAACCGGCGTTTTCTGCATTGTATGGCCGTTGACGTAAGATTACTGCTTTATTTAGCCCATGTACACGGGCTTTAAGAATAAAATGATTGTATATTAGACTGACCTATTAAGTACAGAAATAAATAACAAAACTACTCAATTTCACCCGCCCCCGGAAATAAAGGTGTCAAAACAGTAAAATATAAATTTTTATATACTCTTATCCCAAGTATATTAGACTTGGCATCTAAGACGAACAGAATTTAAAAATAAAAAAGATGTTTCCAAGTTGGAAAAATCCAGTATCTTCGTATAAATTAATAATTAAATAAATTGAATAAATAAAATTAAAAAGTGATGCCAACAGCATTTTGTGTTCCCAGGTGGTCACCCTCCAAAGTACTGAACGCGCCCGATGCTGCTTAACTTCGGTGATCGGACGAGAACCAGTATTTTCAGCATGGTATAGCCGTTTACGGGAGATTACTGCTTTATTTAGAACATGGCTTTATTTAGCCATCACCCTCCCAAGTACTGACCGCGCCCGATACTGCTTTACATCGGTGATTGGACGAGAACCGGCGTTTTCTGCGTTGTATGGCCGTTGACGGAAGATTTTTGCTTTATTTAGCACATGTACACGGGCTTTAAGAATAAAATGATTGAATATTAGACTGACCTATGAAGTACAGAAATAAATAACAAAACTATTCGATTTCACTATCCATCGGAAATAAAGGTCTCAAACCAGTAAAATATAAATTTTTATATGTTCTGATCCCAACAAGAGCTTGGCATCTAAGACGAACAGAATTTAAAAATAAAAAAGATATTTCCAAGTTGGAAAAATCCAGTATCTTCGTATAAATTAATAATTAAATAAATTGAATCAATATAATTAAAACGATATGCTAACAGCACGTTTTGATCCCAGGTGGTCACCCTCCCAAGTAGTGACCGCGCCCGATGCTGCTTTACTTCGGTGATCGGACGAGAACCAGTGTTTTCAGCATGGTATAGCCGTTGACGGGAGATTGCTGCTTTATTAAGCCATCACCCACTCAAGTGCTGACTGCGCCCGATGCTGCTTGACTTTGGTGATTGGACGAGAACCGGCGTTTTCTGCGTTGTATGGCCGTTGACGGAAGATTTTTGCTTTATTTAGCACATGTACACGGGCTTTAAGAATAAAATGATTGAATATTAGACTGACCTATGAAGTATAGAAATAAATAAAAAAACTACTCAATTTCACCTTCCCCCGGAAATAAAGGTATCAAAACAGTAAAATATAAATTTTTATATGCTCTGATCCCAACAAGAGCTTGGCATCTAAGACGAACAGAATTTAAAAATAAAATAGATATTTCCAAGTTGGAAAAATCCAGTATCTTCGTATAAATTAATAATTAAATAAATTGAATCAATATAATTAAAACGAGATGTCAACAGCACGTTTTGTTCCCAGGTAGTCACCCTCCCAAGTACTGACCGCGCCCGATGCTGCTTTACTTCGGTGATCGGACGAGAAGCAGTGTTTTCACCATGGTATAGCCGTTGACGGGAGATCGCTGCTTTATTTAGAACATGGCTTAATTTAGCCATCACCCTATTAAGTGCTGACTGCGCCCGATGCTGCTTGACTTTAGTGATTGGACGAGAACCGGCGTTTTCTGCATTGTATGGCCGTTGATGTAAGATTACTGCTTTATTTAGCACATTTACACGGGCTTTAAGAATAAAATGATTGTATATTAGACTGACCTATTAAGTACAGAAATAAGTAACAAAACTACTCAATTTCACCCGCCCCCGGAAATAAAGGTGTCAAAACAGTAAAATATAAATTTTTATATGCTCTTATCCCAACGAAAGCTTGGCATCTAAGACAAACAGAATTTAAAAATAAAAAGATATTTCCAAGTTGGAAAAATCCAGTATCTTCGTATAAATTAATAATTAAATAAATTCAATAAATAAAATTAAAAAGTGATGCCAACAGCATTTTGTGTTCCCAGGTGGTCACCCTCCAAAATACTGACCGCCCCCGATGCTGCTTTACTTCGGTGATCGGACGAGAACCAGTGTTTCAGCATGGTATAGCCGTTTACGGGAGATTACTGCTTATTTAGAACATGGCTTTATTTAGCCATCACCCTCCCAAGTACTGAAAGCGCCCGATGCTGATTGATTTCGGTGAACGGACGAGAACCGGCGATTTCTGCATTGTATGGCCGTTGACGTAAGATTACTGCTTTATTTAGCACATGTACACGGGCTTTAAGAATAAAATGATTGAATATTATACTGACCTATTAAGTACAGAAATGAATAACAAAACTACTTAATTTCACCATCCCAAGGAAATAAAGGTCTCAAAACAGTAAAATACAAATTTTTATATGCGCTGATCCCAACGAAAGCTTGGCATCTAAGACGAACAGAATTAAAAAATAAAAAAGATATTTCCAAGTTGGAAAAATCCAGTATCTTCGTATAAAGTAATAATTAAAAAAATTTATAAATAAAATTAAAAACTGACGTCAACAGTATGTGGTGTTGCTAGGTCGTAACCCTCCAAAGTACTGACCGCGCCCGATGCTGCTTGACTTCGCTGATCGGACGAGAACCGGCGTTTTCTGCATTGTATGGCCGTTGACGTAAGATTACTGCTTTATTTAGCACATGGGCACGGGCTTTAAGAATAAAATGATTGTATATTAGACTGACCTATTAAGTACAGAAATAAATAAAAAAACTACTCAATTTCACCTTCCCCCGGAAATAAAGGTCTCAAAACAGTAAAATATAAATTTTTATATGCTCTTATCCCCACGAAAGCTTGGCATCTATGTCGAACTGTATTTAAAAATGATATAAATATTTCCAAGTTGGAAAAATCAAGTATCTTCGTATAAATTAATAATTAAATAAATTGAATAAATAAAATTAAAAAGTGATGCCAACAGCATGTGGTGTTCCCAGGTGGTCACCCTCCAAAGTACTGACCGCGCCAGATGCTGCTTTACGTCAGTGATCGGACAAGAATCAGTGTTTTGAGCATGGTATAGCCGTCGACGGGAGATTACTGCTTTATTTAGCCATCACCCTCCCAAGTACTGACCGCGCCCGATGCTGCTTGACTTCAGTGATCGAACGAGAACTGGCTTTTTCGGCATTGCATGGTCGTTGACGTAAGATTACTGCTTTATTTAGCACATGTACACGGGCTTTAAGAATAAAATGATTGAATATTATACTGACCTATTAAGTACAGAAATGAATAACAAAACTACTTAATTTCACCATCCCAAGGAAATAAAGGTCTCAAAACAGTAAAATACAAATTTTTATATGCGCTGATCCCAACGAAAGCTTGGCATCTAAGACGAACAGAATTTAAAAATAAAAAAAAAATTTCCAAGTTGGAAAAATCTAGTATCTTCGTATAATTTAATAATTAAATAAATTGAATAAATAAAATTAAAAAGTGATGCCAACAGCATTTGGTGTTCCCAGGTGGTCACCCTCCAAAGTACTGACCGCGTCCGATGCTGCTTTACTTCGGTGATCGGACGAGAAAAAGAGTTTTCAGCATGGTATTGCCGTCGACGAGAGATTTCTGCTTTATTTAGAACATTACTTTATTTAGCCATCACCCTCCCAAAGACTGACCGCGCCCGATGCTGCTTGACTTCGGTGATCGGACGAGAACCGGCGTTTTCTGCATTGTATGGCCGTTGACGTAAGATTACTGCTTTATTTAGCACATGTACACGGGCTTCAAGAATAAAATGATTGTATATTAGACTGACCTATTAAGTACAGAAATAAATAACAAAACTACTCAATTTCACCTTCCCCAGAAATAAAGGTCTCAAAACAGAATAATATAAATTTTTATATGCTCTTATCCCAACGAAAGCTTGGCATCAAAGTCGAACTGTATTGAAAAATTATATAAATATTTCCAAGTTGGAAAAATCAAGTATCTTCGTATAAATTAATAATTAAATAAATTGAATAAATAAAATTAAAAAGTGATGCCAACAGCAGGCGGTGACCCTCCAAAGTACAGACCGGTGGCCGATGCTGCTGGACTTCGGAGATCGGACGAGAACCGGTGTTTTGAGCATTGTATGGCCGTTGACGGAAGATTTCTGCTTTATTTAGCACATGTACACGGGCTTTAAGAATAAAATGATTGAATATTAGACTGACCTATGAAGTATAGAAATAAATAACAAAACTACTCGATTTCACCATCCCCCGGAAATAAAGGTCTCAAAACAGTAAAATATAAATTTTTATATGCTTTGATCCCAACGAAAGCTTGGCATCTAAGACGAACAGAATTTAAAAATAAAAAAGATATTTCCAAGTTGGAAAAATCCAGTATCTTCGTATAAATTAATAATTAAATAAATTGAATAAATAAAATTAAAATGTGATGCCAACAGCATTTTGTGTTCCCAGGTGGTCACCCTCCCAAGTACTGACCGCGCCCGATGCTGCTTGGCTTAGATGATTGGACGCAAACCGCCTGTTTTCTGCGTTGTATGGCCGTTGACAGAAGATTTCTGCTTTATTTAGCACATGTACACGGGTTTTAAGAATAAAATGATTGAATATTAGACTGACCTATGAAGTACAGAAATAAATAACAAAACTACTCGATTTCACTATCCATCGGAAATAAAGGTCTCAAACCAGTAAAATATAAATTTTTATATGCTCTGATCCCAACAAGAGCTTGGCATCTAAGACGAACAGAATTTAAAAATATAAAAGATATTTCCAAGTTGGAAAAATCCAGTATCTTCGTATAAATTAATAATTCAAAAAATTGAATAAATAAAATTAAAAACTGATGTCAACAGTATGTGGTGTTGCTAGGTCGTCACCCTCCCAAGTACTGACCGCGCCCGATGCTGCTTTACTTCGGTGATCGGACGAGAACCAGTGTTTTCAGCATGGTATAGCCGTTGACGGGAGATTTCTGCTTATTTAGAACATGGCTTTATTTAGCCATCACCCTCCCAAAGACTGACCGCGCCCGATGCTGCTTGACTTCGGTGATCGGACGAGAACCGGCGTTTTCTGCATTGTATGGCCGTTGACGTAAGATTACTGCTTTATTTAGCACATGGGCACGGGCTTTAAGAATAAAATGATTGTATATTAGACTGACCTATTAAGAACAGAAATAAATAAAAAAACTACTCAATTTCACCTTCCCCCGGAAATAAAGGTCTCAAAACAGTAAAATATAAATTTTTATATGCTCTTATCCCCACGAAAGCTTGGCATCTATGTCGAACTGTATTTAAAAATGATATAAATATTTCCAAGTTGGAAAAATCAAGTATCTTCGTATAAATTAATAATTAAATAAATTGAATAAATAAAATTAAAAAGTGATGCCAACAGCATGTGGTGTTCCCAGGTGGTCACCCTCCAAAGTACTGACAGCGCCAGATGCTGCTTTACGTCAGTGATCGGAGATGAATCAGTGTTTTGAGCATGGTATAGCCATCGACGGGAGATTACTGCTTTATTTAGCCATCACCCTCCCAAGTATTGACCGCGCCCGCTGCTGCTTGACTTCAGTGATCGAACGAGAACCGGCTTTTTCGGCATTGTATGGCCGTTGACGAAAGATTACTGCTTTATTTAGCACATGTACACGGGCTTTAAGAATAAAATGATTGAATATTATACTGACCTATTAAGTACAGAAATGAATAACAAAACTACTTAATTTCACCTTACCCCGGAAATAAAGTTCTCAAAACAGTAAAATATAAATTTTTATATGCTCTTATCACAACGAAAGCTTGGCATCTAAGTCGAACTGTATTTAAAAATTATATAATATTTCCAAGTTGGAAAAATCAAGTATCTTCGTATATATTAATAATTAAATAAATTGAATAAATAAAATTAAAAAGTGATGCCAACAGCTGGCGGTGACCCTCCAAAGTACTGACCGTGGCCGATGCTGCTGGACTTCGGACATCGGACGAGAACCGGTGTTTTGAGCAGGGTATAGCTGTTGACGGGAGATTACTGCTTTATTTAGCACATGTACACTTGCTTTAAGAATAAAATGATTGAATATTAGACTGACCTATTAAGTACAGAAATAAATAACAAAACTACTCAATTTCACCTACCCCCGGAAATAAAGGTCTCAAAACAGTAAAATACAAATTTTTATATGCTCTGATCCCAACGAAAGCTTCGCATGTAAGACGAACAGAATTTAAAAATAAAAAAGATATTTCCAAGTTGGAAAAATCCAGTATCTTCGTATAAATTAATAATTAAAAAAATTGAATAAATAAAATTAAAAACTGATGTCAACAGTATGTGGTGTTGCTAGGTCGTCACCCTCGAAAGTACTGACCGCGCCCGATGCTGCTTTACTTCGGGGATCGGACGAGAACCAGTGTTTTCAGCATGGCATAGCCGTTGCGGGAGATTTCTGCTTTATTTAGAACATGGCTTTATTTAGCCATCACCCTCCCAAAGACTGACCGCGCCCGATGCTTCTTGACTTCGGTGATCTTACGAGAACCGGCGTTTTCTGCATTGTATGGCCGTTGACGTAAGATTACTGCTTTATTTAGCACATGTACATGGGCTTTAAGAATAAAATGATTGTATATTAGACTGACCTATTAAGTACAGAAATAAATAACAAAACCACTCAATTTCACCCGCCCCCGGAAAAAAAAGTCTCAAAAGAGTAAAATATGAATTTTTATATGCTCTGATCCCAACAAAAGCTTGGCATCTAAGACGAAAAGAATTTGAAAAAAAAAAGATATTTCCAAGTTGGAAAAATCCAGTATCTTCGTATAAATTAATAATTAAATAAATTGAATAAATAAAATTAAAAACTGATGCCAGCAGCAGGTGGTGTTATCAGGTAGACACCCTCCCAAATACTGACCGCGCCTGATGCTGCTTTATTTCGGTGATCGGACGAGAACCAGTGTTTCCAGCATGGTATTGCCGTTGACGGGAGATTACTGCTTTATTTAGCCATCACCCTCCCAAGTACTGCCCGCGCCCGATGCTGCTTGACTTTGTTGATCGGACGAGAACCGGCGTTTTCTGCATTGTATGGCCATTGACGTAAGATTACTGCTTTATTTAGCACATGTACATGGGCTTTACGAATAAAATGATTGTATATTAGAATTACCTATTAAGTACAGAAATAAATAACAAAACTACTCCATTTCACCATCCCCCGGAAATAAAGGTCTCAAAACAGTAAAATATAAATTTTTATATGCTCTGATCCCAACAAGAGCTTGGCATCTAAGACGAACAGAATTTAAAAATAAAATAGATATTTCCAATTTGGAAAAATCCAGTATCTTCCTATAAATTAATAATTAAATAAATTGAATCAATATAATTAAATCGAGATGCCAACAGCACGTTTTGTTCCCAGGTAGTCACCCTCCCAAGTACTGACCGCGCCCGATGCTGCTTTACTTCGTTGATCGGACGAGAACCAGTGTTTTCAGCATGGTATAGCCGATGACGGGGGATTACTGCTTTATTTAGAGCATGGCTTTATTTAGCCATCACCCTCTCAAGTACTGACCGCGCCCGATGCTGCTTGCCTTTGGAGATTGGACGAGAACCGGCGATTTCTTCATTGTATGGCCGTAGACGGAAGATTTCTGCTTTATTTAGCACATGTACACGGGCTTTAAGAATAAATTGATTGAATATTAGACTGACCTATGAAGTACAGAAATAAATAACAAAACTACTCGATTTCACCATCCCCCGGAAATAAAGGTCTCAAAACAGTAAAATATAAATTATTATATGCTCTTATCCCAACGAAAGCTTGGCATCTAAGACGAACAGAATTTAAAAATAAAAAAGATATTTCCAAGTTGGAAAAATCCAGTATCTTCGTATAAATTAATAATTAAATAAATTGAATAAATAAAATTAAAAAGTGATGCCAACAGCTTTTGTTGTTCCAAGGTGGTCACCCTTCAAAGTACTGACCGCGCCCGATGCTGCTTTACTTCGGTGATCGGACGAGAAAAAGTGTTTTCAGCATGGTATTGCCATTGACGGGAGATTAGCGTTTCATTTCGAACATGGCTTCATGTAGTCATCACCCTCCCAAGTACTGACCTCGCCCGATGCTGCTTGACTTCGGTGATCGAACGAGATCCGGCGTTTTCTGCATTGTATGGCCGTTGACGTAAGATTACTGCTTTATTTAGCACATGTACACGGGCATTAAGAATAAAATGATTGTATATTAGACTGACCTATTAAGTACAGAAATAAATAACAAAACCCACCCTCCCAAGTACTGACCGCATTGGGCGCGGTCAGTACTTGGGAGGGTGATGGCTAAATAAAGCAGTAATCTCCCGTCAACGGCAATACCATGCTGAATAAATAAAATTAAAAAGTGATGCCAACAGCATATGGTGTTCCCAGGAGGTCACCCTCCAAAGTACTGACCGCGCCCGACGCTGCTTACTTCGGTGATAGGATGAGAACCAGTGTTTTCAGCACGGTATAGCCGTTGACGGGAGCTTATTGCTTTATTTAGAACATGGCTTTATTTAGCCATCACCCTCCCAAGTACTGACCGCGCCCGATGCTGCTTGACTTCTTTGATCGGACGAGAACCGGCGTTTTCTGCATTGTATGGCCGTTGACGTAAGATTACTGCTTTATTTAGCACATGTACATGGGCTTTACGAATAAAATGATTGTATATTAGAATTACCTATTAAGTACAGAAATAAATAAAAAAACTACTCAATTTCACCTTCCCCCGGAAATAAAGGTCTCAAAACAGTAAGATATAAAGTTTTATATGCTTTTATCCCAACGAAAGCTTGGCATCTAAGACGAAAAGAATTTAAAAATAAAAAAGATATTTCCAAGTTGGAAAAATCCAGTATCTTCGTATAAATTAATAATTAAATAAATTGAATAAATAAAATTAAAAAGTGATGCCAACAGCATTTTGTGTTCCCAGGTGGTCACCCTCCAAAGTACTGAACGCGCCCGATGCTGCATAACTTCGGTGATCGGACGAGAACCAGTGTTTTCAGCATGGTATAGCCGTTGACGGGAGATTGCTGCTTTATTAAGCCATCACCCTCTCAAGTGCTGACTGCGCCCGATGCTGCTTGACTTTGGTGATTGGACGAGAACCGGCGTTTTCTGCGTTGTATGGCCGTTGACGGAAGATTTTTGCTTTATTTAGCACATTTACACGGGCTTTAAGAATAAAATGATTGAATATTAGACAGACCTATGAAGTACAGAAATAAATAACAAAACTATTCGATTTCACTATCCATCGGAAATAAAGGTCTCAAACCAGTAAAATATAAATTTTTATATGTTCTGATCCCAACAAGAGCTTGGCATCTAAGACGAACAGAATTTAAAAATAAAAAAGATGTTTCCAAGTTGGAAAAATCCAGTATCTTCGTATAAATTAATAATTAAATAAATTGAATTAAAAAGAGATGCCAACAGCACGTTGTGTTCCCAGGTGGTCACCCTCCCAAGTACTGGCCGCGCCAGATGCTGCTTTACTTCGGTGATCGGACGAGAAATAGTGTTTTCAGTATGGTATTGCCGTCGACGTGAGATTTTTGCTTTATTTAGAACAGTGCTTTATTTAGCCATCACCCTCCCAAGTACTGACCGCGCCCGATGCTTCTTGACTTCGGTGATCGGACGAGAACCGGCGTTTTCTGCATTGTATGGCCGTTGACGTAAGATTACAGCTTTATTTAGGACATGTACATGAGCTTTACGAATGAAATGATTGTATATTAGAATTACCTATTAAGTACAGAAATAAATAACAAAACTACTCAATTTCACCTTTCCCCGGAAATAAAGGTCTCAAAACAGTAAAATATAAATTTTTATATGCTCTTATCCCAACGAAAGCTTGGCATCTAAGACGAACAGAATTTAAAAATAAAAAAGATATATCCAAGTTGGAAAAATCCAGTATCTTCGTATAAATTAATAATTAAATAAATTGAATTAAAAAGAGATGCCAACAGCACGTTGTGTTCCCAGGTGGTCACCCTCCCAAGTACTGACCGCGCCCGACGCTGCTTACTTCGGTGATAGGATGAGAACCAGTGTTTTCAGCATGGTATAGCCGTTGACGGGAGCTTATTGCTTTATTTAGAACATGGCTTTATTTAGCTATCACCCTCCCAAGTACTGACCGCGCCCGATGCTGCTTGACTTCGGTGATCGGACGAGAACCGGCGTTTTCTGCATTGTATGGCCGTTGACGTAAGATTACTGCTTTATTTAGCCCATGTACACGGGCTTTAAGAATAAAATGATTGTATATTAGACTGACCTATTAAGTACAGAAATAAGTAACAAAACTACTCAATTTCACCCGCCCCCGGAAATAAAGGTGTCAAAACAGTAAAATATAAATTTTTATATACTCTTATCCCAAGTATATTAGACTTGGCATCTAAGACGAACAGAATTTAAAAATAAAAAAGATGTTTCCAAGTTGGAAAAATCCAGTATCTTCGTATAAATTAATAATTAAATAAATTGAATAAATAAAATTAAAAAGTGATGCCAACAGCATTTTGTGTTCCCAGGTGGTCACCCTCCAAAGTACTGAACGCGCCCGATGCTGCTTAACTTCGGTGATCGGACGAGAACCAGTATTTTCAGCATGGTATAGCCGTTTACGGGAGATTACTGCTTTATTTAGAACATGGCTTTATTTAGCCATCACCCTATTAAGTGCTGACTGCGCCCGATGCTGCTTGACTTTAGTGATTGGACGAGAACCGGCGTTTTCTGCGTTGTATGGCCGTTGACGGAAGATTTTTGCTTTACTTAGCACATGTACACGGGCTTTAAGAATAAAATGATTGAATATTAGACTGACCTATGAAGTATAGAAATAAATAAAAAAACTACTCAATTTCACCTTCCCCCGGAAATAAAGGTATCAAAACAGTAAAATATAAATTTTTATATGCTCTGATCCCAACAAGAGCTTGGCATCTAAGACGAACAGAATTTAAAAATAAAATAGATATTTCCAAGTTGGAAAAATCCAGTATCTTCGTATAAATTAATAATTAAATAAATTGAATCAATATAATTAAAACGAGATGTCAACAGCACGTTTTGTTCCCAGGTAGTCACCCTCCCAAGTACTGACCGCGCCCGATGCTGCTTTACTTCGGTGATCGGACGAGAAGCAGTGTTTTCACCATGGTATAGCCGTTGACGGGAGATCGCTGCTTTATTTAGAACATGGCTTAATTTAGCCATCACCCTATTAAGTGCTGACTGCGCCCGATGCTGCTTGACTTTAGTGATTGGACGAGAACCGGCGTTTTCTGCATTGTATGGCCGTTGATGTAAGATTACTGCTTTATTTAGCACATTTACACGGGCTTTAAGAATAAAATGATTGTATATTAGACTGACCTATTAAGTACAGAATATAAGTAACAAAACTACTCAATTTCACCCGCCCCCGGAAATAAAGGTGTCAAAACAGTAAAATATAAATTTTTATATGCTCTTATCCCAACGAAAGCTTGGCATCTAAGACAAACAGAATTTAAAAATAAAAAAGATATTTCCAAGTTGGAAAAATCCAGTATCTTCGTATAAATTAATAATTAAATAAATTCAATAAATAAAATTAAAAAGTGATGCCAACAGCATTTTGTGTTCCCAGGTGGTCACCCTCCAAAATACTGACCGCCCCCGATGCTGCTTTACTTCGGTGATCGGACGAGAACCAGTGTTTCAGCATGGTATAGCCGTTTACGGGAGATTACTGCTTTATTTAGAACATGGCTTTATTTAGCCATCACCCTCCCAAGTACTGAAAGCGCCCGATGCTGATTGATTTCGGTGAACGGACGAGAACCGGCGATTTCTGCATTGTATGGCCGTTGAAGTAAGATTACTGCTTTATTTAGCACATGGGCACGGGCTTTAAGAATAAAATGATTGAATATTATACTGACCTATTAAGTACAGAAATGAATAACAAAACTACTTAATTTCACCATCCCAAGGAAATAAAGGTCTCAAAACAGTAAAATACAAATTTTTATATGCGCTGATCCCAACGAAAGCTCGGCATCTAAGACGAACAGAATTAAAAAATAAAAAAGATATTTCCAAGTTGGAAAAATCCAGTATCTTCGTATAAAGTAATAATTAAAAAAATTTTATAAATAAAATTAAAAACTGACGTCAACAGTATGTGGTGTTGCTAGGTCGTAACCCTCCAAAGTACTGACCGCGCCCGATGCTGCTTGACTTCGCTGATCGGACGAGAACCGGCGTTTTCTGCATTGTATGGCCGTTGACGTAAGATTACTGCTTTATTTAGCACATGGGCACGGGCTTTAAGAATAAAATGATTGTATATTAGACTGACCTATTAAGTACAGAAATAAATAAAAAAACTACTCAATTTCACCTTCCCCCGGAAATAAAGGTCTCAAAACAGTAAAATATAAATTTTTATATGCTCTTATCCCCACGAAAGCTTGGCATCTATGTCGAACTGTATTTAAAAATGATATAAATATTTCCAAGTTGGAAAAATCAAGTATCTTCGTATAAATTAATAATTAAATAAATTGAATAAATAAAATTAAAAAGTGATGCCAACAGCATGTGGTGTTCCCAGGTGGTCAACCTCCAAAGTACTGACCGCGCCAGATGCTGCTTTACGTCAGTGATCGGACAAGAATCAGTGTTTTGAGCATGGTATAGCCGTCGACGGGAGATTACTGCTTTATTTAGCCATCACCCTCCCAAGTACTGACCGCGCCCGATGCTGCTAGACTTCAGTGATCGAACGAGAACCGGCTTTTTCGGCATTGTATGGCCGTTGACGTAAGAATACTGCTTTATTTAGCACATGTACACGGGCTTTAAGAATAAAATGATTGAATATTATACTGACCTATTAAGTACAGAAATGAATAACAAAACTACTTAATTTCACCATCGCAAGGAAAAAAAGGTCTCAAAACAGTAAAATACAAATTTTTATATGCGCTGATCCCAACGAAAGCTTGGCATCTAAGACGAACAGAATTTAAAAATAAAAAAAAAATTTCCAAGTTGGAAATATCTAGTATCTTCGTATAATTTAATAATTAAATAAATTGAATAAATAAAATTAAAAAGTGATGCCAACAGCATTTGGTGTTCCCAGGTGGTCACCCTCCAAAGTACTGACCGCGTCCGATGCTGCTTTACTTCGGTGATCGGACGAGAAAAAGAGTTTTCAGCATGGTATTGCCGTCGACGAGAGATTTCTGCTTTATTTAGAACATTACTTTATTTAGCCATCACCCTCCCAAAGACTGACCGCGCCCTATGCTGCTTTACTTCAGTGATCGGACGAGAAAAAGGGTTTTCAGCATGGTATTGCCGTCGACGGGAGATTTCTGCTTTATTTAGAACATTGCTTTATTCAGCCATCCCCCTCCCAAACACTGACCGCGCCCGATGCTGCTTGACTTCGGTGATCGGACGAGAACCGGCGTTTTCTGCATTGTATGGCCGTTGACGTAAGATTACTGCTTTATTTAGCACATGTACACGGGCTTCAAGAATAAAATGATTGTATATTAGACTGACCTATTAAGTACAGAAATAAATAACAAAACTACTCAATTTCACCTTCCCCAGAAATAAAGGTCTCAAAACAGAAAAATATAAATTTTTATATGCTCTTATCCCAACGAAAGCTTGGCATCAAAGTCGAACTGTATTGAAAAATTATATAAATATTTCCAAGTTGGAAAAATCAAGTATCTTCGTATAAATTAATAATTAAATAAATTGAATAAATAAAATTAAAAAGTGATGCCAACAGCAGGCGGTGACCCTCCAAAGTACAGACCGTGGCCGATGCTGCTGGACTTCGGAGATCGGACGAGAACCGGTGTTTTGAGCATTGTATGGCCGTTGACGGAAGATTTCTGCTTTATTTAGCACATGTACACGGGCTTTAAGAATAAAATGATTGAATATTAGACTGACCTATGAAGTACAGAAATAAATAACAAAACTACTCGATTTCACCATCCCCCGGAAATAAAGGTCTCAAAACAGTAAAATATAAATTTTTATATGCTTTGATCCCAACGAAAGCTTGGCATCTAAGACGAACAGAATTTAAAAATAAAAAAGATATTTCCAAGTTGGAAAAATCCAGTATCTTCGTATAAATTAATTATTAAATAAATTGAATAAATAAAATTAAAATGTGATGCCAACAGCATTTTGTGTTCCCAGGTGGTCACCCTCCCAAGTACTGACCGCGCCCGATGCTGCTTGGCTTAGATGATTGGACGCAAACCGCCGTTTTCTGCGTTGTATGGCCGTTGACAGAAGATTTCTGCTTTATTTAGCACATGTACACGGGTTTTAAGAATAAAATGATTGAATATTAGACTGACCTATGAAGTACAGAAATAAATAACAAAACTACTCGATTTCACTATCCATCGGAAATAAAGGTCTCAAACCAGTAAAATATAAATTTTTATATGCTCTGATCCCAACAAGAGCTTGGCATCTAAGACGAACAGAATTTAAAAATAAAAAAGATATTTCCAAGTTGGAAAAATCCAGTATCTTCGTATAAATTAATAATTCAAAAAATTGAATAAATAAAATTAAAAACTGATGTCAACAGTATGTGGTGCTGCTAGGTCGTCACCCTCCAAAGTACTGACCGCGCCCGATGCTGCTTTACTTCGGTGATCGGACGAGAACCAGTGTTTTCAGCATGGTATAGCCGTTGACGGGAGATTTCTGCTTATTTAGAACATGGCTTTATTTAGCCATCACCCTCCCAAAGACTGACCGCGCCCGATGCTGCTTGACTTCGGTGATCGGACGAGAACCGGCGTTTTCTGCATTGTATGGCCGTTGACGTAAGATTTCTGCTTTATTTAGCACATGGGCACGGGCTTTAAGAATAAAATGATTGTATATTACACTGACCTATTAAGAACAGAAATAAATAAAAAAACTACTCAATTTCACCTTCCCCCGGAAATAAAGGTCTCAAAACAGTAAAATATAAATTTTTATATGCTCTTATCCCCACGAAAGCTTGGCATCTATGTCGAACTGTATTTAAAAATGATATAAATATTTCCAAGTTGGAAAAATCAAGTATCTTCGTATAAATTAATAATTAAATAAATTGAATAAATAAAATTAAAAAGTGATGCCAACAGCATGTGGTGTTCCCAGGTGGTCACCCTCCAAAGTACTGACAGCGCCAGATGCTGCTTTACGTCAGTGATCGGAGATGAATCAGTGTTTTGAGCATGGTATAGCCATCGACGGGAGATTACTGCTTTATTTAGCCATCACCCTCCCAAGTATTGACCGCGCCCGCTGCTGCTTGACTTCAGTGATCGAACGAGAACCGGCTTTTTCGGCATTGTATGGCCGTTGACGAAAGATTACTGCTTTATTTAGCACATGTACACGGGCTTTAAGAATAAAATGATTGAATATTATACTGACCTATTAAGTACAGAAATGAATAACAAAACTACTTAATTTCACCTTCCCCCGGAAATAAAGTTCTCAAAACAGTAAAATATAAATTTTTATATGCTCTTATCACAACGAAAGCTTGGCATCTAAGTCGAACTGTATTTAAAAATTATATATATATTTCCAAGTTGGAAAAATCAAGTATCTTCGTATATATTAATAATTAAATAAATTGAATAAATAAAATTAAAAAGTGATGCCAACAGCTGGCGGTGACCCTCCAAAGTACTGACCGTGGCCGATGCTGCTGGACTTCGGACATCGGACGAGAACCGGTGTTTTGAGCAGGGTATAGCTGTTGACGGGAGATTACTGCTTTATTTAGCACATGTACACTTGCTTTAAGAATAAAATGATTGAATATTAGACTGACCTATTAAGTACAGAAATAAATAACAAAACTACTCAATTTCACCTACCCCCGGAAATAAAGGTCTCAAAACAGTAAAATACAAATTTTTATATGCTCTGATCCCAACGAAAGCTTCGCATGTAAGACGAACAGAATTTAAAAATAAAAAAGATATTTCCAAGTTGGAAAAATCCAGTATCTTCGTATAAATTAATAATTAAAAAAATTGAATAAATAAAATTAAAAACTGATGTCAACAGTATGTGGTGTTGCTAGGTCGTCACCCTCGAAAGTACTGACCGCTCCCGATGCTGCTTTACTTCGGTGATCGGACGAGAACCAGTGTTTTCAGCATGGTATAGCCGTTGACGGGAGATTTCTGCTTTATTTAGAACATGGCTTTATTTAGCCATCACCCTCCCAAAGACTGACCGCGCCCGATGCTTCTTGACTTCGGTGATCTTACGAGAACCGGCGTTTTCTGCATTGTATGGCCGTTGACGTAAGATTACTGCTTTATTTAGCACATGTACATGGGCTTTAAGAATAAAATGATTGTATATTAGACTGACCTATTAAGTACAGAAATAAATAACAAAACCACTCAATTTCACCCGCCCCCGGAAAAAAAAGTCTCAAAAGAGTAAAATATGAATTTTTATATGCTCTGATCCCAACAAAAGCTTGGCATCTAAGACGAAAAGAATTTGAAAAAAAAAAGATATTTCCAAGTTGGAAAAATCCAGTATCTTCGTATAAATTAATAATTAAATAAATTGAATAAATAAAATTAAAAACTGATGCCAGCAGCAGGTGGTGTTATCAGGTAGACACCCTCCCAAATACTGACCGCGCCTGATGCTGCTTTATTTCGGTGATCGGACGAGAACCAGTGTTTCCAGCATGGTATTGCCGTTGACGGGAGATTACTGCTTTATTTAGCCATCACCCTCCCAAGTACTGCCCGCGCCCGATGCTGCTTGACTTTGTTGATCGGACGAGAACCGGCGTTTTCTGCATTGTATGGCCATTGACGTAAGATTACTGCTTTATTTAGCACATGTACATGGGCTTTACGAATAAAATGATTGTATATTAGAATTACCTATTAAGTACAGAAATAAATAACAAAACTACTCCATTTCACCATCCCCCGGAAATAAAGGTCTCAAAACAGTAAAATATAAATTTTTATATGCTCTGATCCCAACAAGAGCTTGGCATCTAAGACGAACAGAATTTAAAAATAAAATAGATATTTCCAATTTGGAAAAATCCAGTATCTTCCTATAAATTAATAATTAAATAAATTGAATCAATATAATTAAATCGAGATGCCAACAGCACGTTTTGTTCCCAGGTAGTCACCCTCCCAAGTACTGACCGCGCCCGATGCTGCTTTACTTCGTTGATCGGACGAGAACCAGTGTTTTCAGCATGGTATAGCCGTTGACGGGGGATTACTGCTTCATTTAGAGCATGGCTTTATTTAGCCATCACCCTCTCAAGTACTGACCGCGCCCGATGCTGCTTGCCTTTGGAGATTGGACGAGAACCGGCGATTTCTTCATTGTATGGCCGTAGACGGAAGATTTCTGCTTTATTTAGCACATGTACACGGGCTTTAAGAATAAATTGATTGAATATTAGACTGACCTATGAAGTACAGAAATAAATAACAAAACTACTCGATTTCACCATCCCCCGGAAATAAAGGTCTCAAAACAGTAAAATATAAATTATTATATGCTCTTATCCCAACGAAAGCTTGGCATCTAAGACGAACAGAATTTAAAAATAAAAAAGATATTTCCAAGTTGGAAAAATCCAGTATCTTCGTATAAATTAATAATTAAATAAATTGAATAAATAAAATTAAAAAGTGATGCCAACAGCTTTTGTTGTTCCAAGGTGGTCACCCTTCAAAGTACTGACCGCGCCCGATGCTGCTTTACTTCGGTGATCGGACGAGAAAAAGTGTTTTCAGCATGGTATTGCCATTGACGGGAGATTAGTGTTTCATTTCGAACATGGCTTCATGTAGTCATCACCCTCCCAAGTACTGACCTCGCCCGATGCTGCTTGACTTCGGTGATCGGACGAGATCCGGCGTTTTCTTCATTGTATGGCCGTTGACGTAAGAATACTGCTTTATTTAGCACATGTACACGGGCATTAAGAATAAAATGATTGTATATTAGACTGACCTATTAAGTACAGAAATAAATAACAAAACCCACCCTCCCAAGTACTGACCGCATTGGGCGCGGTCAGTACTTGGGAGGGTGATGGCTAAATAAAGCAGTAATCTCCCGTCAACGGCAATACCATGCTGAATAAATAAAATTAAAAAGTGATGCCAACAGCATATGGTGTTCCCAGGAAGTCACCCTCCAAAGTACTGACCGCGCCCGACGCTGCTTACTTCGGTGATAGGATGAGAACCAGTGTTTTCAGCACGGTATAGCCGTTGACGGGAGCTTATTGCTTTATTTAGAACATGGCTTTATTTAGCTATCACCCTCCCAAGTACTGACCGCGCCCGAAGCTTCTTGACTTCAGTGATCGGACGAGAACCGGTGTTTTCTGCATTGTATGGCCGTTGACGTAAGATTACTGCTTTATTTAGCACATGTACACGGGCTTTAAGAATAAAATGATTGTATATTAGACTGACCTATTAAGTACAGAAATAAATAACAAAACCACTCAATTTCACCCGCCCCCGGAAAAAAAAGTCTCAAAAGAGTAAAATATGAATTTTTATATGCTCTGATCCCAACAAAAGCTTGGCATCTAAGACGAAAAGAATTTAAAAATAAAAAAGATATTTCCAAGTTGGAAAAATCCAGTATCTTCGTATAAATTAATAATTAAATAAATTGAATAAATAAAATTAAAAACTGATGCCATCAGCACGTGGTGTTATCAGGTAGACACCCTCCCAAGTACCGACCGCGCCTGATGCTGCTTTATTTCGGTGATCGGACGAGAACCAGTGTTTTCAGCATGGTATTGCCGTTGACGGGAGATTGCTGCATTATTTATCCATCACCCTCCCAAGTACTGACCGCGCCCGATGCTGCTTGACTTCTTTGATCGGACGAGAACCGGCGTTTTCTGCATTGTATGGCCGTTGACGTAAGATTACTGCTTTATTTAGCACATGTACATGGGCTTTACGAATAAAATGATTGTATATTAGAATTACCTATTAAGTACAGAAATAAATAAAAAAACTACTCAATTTCACCTTCCCCCGGAAATAAAGGTCTCAAAACAGTAAGATATAAAGTTTTATATGCTTTTATCCCAACGAAAGCTTGGCATCTAAGACGAAAAGAATTTAAAAATAAAAAAGATATTTCCAAGTTGGAAAAATCCAGTATCTTCGTATAAATTAATAATTAAATAAATTGAATAAATAAAATTAAAAAGTGATGCCAACAGCATTTTGTGTTCCCAGGTGGTCACCCTCCAAAGTACTGAACGCGCCAGATGCTGCATAACTTCGGTGATCGGACGAGAACCAGTGTTTTCAGCATGGTATAGCCGTTGACGGGAGATTGCTGCTTTATTAAGCCATCACCCTCTCAAGTGTTGACTGCGCCCGATGCTGCTTGACTTTGGTGATTGGACGAGAACCGGCGTTTTCTGCATCGTATGGCCGTTGACGGAAGATTTTTGCTTTATTTAGCACATGTACACGGGCTTTAAGAATAAAATGATTGAATATTAGACTGACCTATGAAGTACAGAAATAAATAACAAAACTACTCGATTTCACTATCCATCCGAAATAAAGGTCTCAAACCAGTAAAATATAAATTTTTATATGTTCTGATCCCAACAAGAGCTTGGCATCTAAGACGAACAGAATTTAAAAATAAAAAAGATGTTTCCAAGTTGGAAAAATCCAGTATCTTCGTATAAATTAATAATTAAATAAATTGAATTAAAAAGAGATGCCAACAGCACGTTGTGTTCCCAGGTGGTCACCCTCCCAAGTACTGGCCGCGCCAGATGCTGCTTTACTTCGGTGATCGGACGAGAAATAGTGTTTTCAGTATGGTATTGCCGTCGACGTGAGATTTTTGCTTTATTTAGAACAGTGCTTTATTTAGCCATCACCCTCCCAAGTACTGACCGCGCCCGATGCTTCTTGACTTCGGTGATCGGACGAGAACCGGCGTTTTCTGCATTGTATGGCCGTTGACGTAAGATTACTGCTTTATTTAGGACATGTACATGAGCTTTACGAATGAAATGATTGTATATTAGAATTACCTATTAAGTACAGAAATAAATAACAAAACTACTCAATTTCACCTTTCCCCGGAAATAAAGGTCTCAAAACAGTAAAATATAAATTTTTATATGCTCTTATCCCAACGAAAGCTTGGCATCTAAGACGAACAGAATTTAAAAATAAAAAAGATATATCCAAGTTGGAAAAATCCAGTATCTTCGTATAAATTAATAATTAAATGAATTGAATAAATAAAATTAAAAAGTGATGCCAACAGCATATGGTGTTCCCAGGTGGTCACACTCCAAAGTACTGACCGCGCCCGACGCGGCTTACTTCGGTGATAGGATGAGAACCAGTGTTTTCAGCATGGTATAGCCGTTGACGGGAGCTTATTGCTTTATTTAGAACATGGCTTTATTTAGCTATCACCCTCCCAAGTACTGACCGCGCCCGATGCTTCTTGACTTCGGTGATCGGACGAGAACCGGCGTTTTCTGCATTGTATGGCCGTTGACGTAAGATTACTGCTTTATTTAGCCCATGTACACGGGCTTTAAGAATAAAATGATTGTATATTAGACTGACCTATTAAGTACAGAAATAAATAACAAAACTACTCAATTTCACCCGCCCCCGGAAATAAAGGTGTCAAAACAGTAAAATATAAATTTTTATATACTCTTATCCCAAGTATATTAGACTTGGCATCTAAGACGAACAGAATTTAAAAATAAAAAAGATGTTTCCAAGTTGGAAAAATCCAGTATCTTCGTATAAATTAAAAATTAAATAAATTGAATAAATAAAATTAAAAAGTGATGCCAACAGCATTTTGTGTTCCCAGGTGGTCACCCTCCAAAGTACTGAACGCGCCCGATGCTGCTTAACTTCGGTGATCGGACGAGAACCAGTATTTTCAGCATGGTATAGCCGTTTACGGGAGATTACTGCTTTATTTAGAACATGGCTTTATTTAGCCATCACCCTCCCAAGTACTGACCGCGCCCGATACTGCTTTACATCGGTGATTGGACGAGAACCGGCGTTTTCTGCGTTGTATGGCCGTTGACGGAAGATTTTTGCTTTATTTAGCACATGTACACGGGCTTTAAGAATAAAATGATTGAATATTAGACTGACCTATGAAGTACAGAAATAAATAACAAAACTACTCGATTTCACTATCCATCGGAAATAAAGGTCTCAAACCAGTAAAATATAAATTTTTATATGTTCTGATCCCAACAAGAGCTTGGCATCTAAGACGAACAGAATTTAAAAATAAAAAAGATATTTCCAAGTTGGAAAAATCCAGTATCTTCGTATAAATTAATAATTAAATAAATTGAATCAATATAATTAAAACGATATGCTAACAGCACGTTTTGATCCCAGGTGGTCACCCTCCCAAGTAGTGACCGCGCCCGATGCTGCTTTACTTCGGTGATCGGACGAGAACCAGTGTTTTCAGCATGGTATAGCCGTTGACGGGAGATTGCTGCTTTATTAAGCCATCACCCTCTCAAGTGCTGACTGCGCCCGATGCTGCTTGACTTTGGTGATTGGACGAGAACCGGCGTTTTCTGCGTTGTATGGCCGTTGACGGAAGATTTTTGCTTTATTTAGCACATGTACACGGGCTTTAAGAATAAAATGATTGAATATTAGACTGACCTATGAAGTATAGAAATAAATAAAAAAACTACTCAATTTCACCTTCCCCCGGAAATAAAGGTATCAAAACAGTAAAATATAAATTTTTATATGCTCTGATCCCAACAAGAGCTTGGCATCTAAGACGAACAGAATTTAAAAATAAAATAGATATTTCCAAGTTGGAAAAATCCAGTATCTTCGTATAAATTAATAATTAAATAAATTGAATCAATATAATTAAAACGAGATGTCAACAGCACGTTTTGTTCCCAGGTAGTCACCCTCCCAAGTACTGACCGCGCCCGATGCTGCTTTACTTCGGTGATCGGACGAGAAGCAGTGTTTCCACCATGGTATAGCCGTTGACGGGAGATCGCTGCTTTATTTAGAACATGGCTTAATTTAGCCATCACCCTATTAAGTGCTGACTGCGCCCGATGCTGCTTGACTTTAGTGATTGGACGAGAACCGGCGTTTTCTGCATTGTATGGCCGTTGATGTAAGATTACTGCTTTATTTAGCACATTTACACGGGCTTTAAGAATAAAATGATTGTATATTAGACTGACCTATTAAGTACAGAAATAAGTAACAAAACTACTCAATTTCACCCGCCCCCGGAAATAAAGGTGTCAAAACAGTAAAATATAAATTTTTATATGCTCTTATCCCAACGAAAGCTTGGCATCTAAGACAAACAGAATTTAAAAATAAAAAAGATATTTCCAAGTTGGAAAAATCCAGTATCTTCGTATAAATTAATAATTAAATAAATTCAATAAATAAAATTAAAAAGTGATGCCAACAGCATTTTGTGTTCCCAGGTGGTCACCCTCCAAAATACTGACCGCCCCCGATGCTGCTTTACTTCGGTGATCGAACGAGAACCAGTGTTTCAGCATGGTATAGCCGTTTACGGGAGATTACTGCTTTATTTAGAACATGGCTTTATTTAGCCATCACCCTCCCAAGTACTGAAAGCGCCCGATGCTGATTGATTTCGGTGAACGGACGAGAACCGGCGATTTCTGCATTGTATGGCCGTTGAAGTAAGATTACTGCTTTATTTAGCACATGGGCACGGGCTTTAAGAATAAAATGATTGAATATTATACTGACCTATTAAGTACAGAAATGAATAACAAAACTACTTAATTTCACCATCCCAAGGAAATAAAGGTCTCAAAACAGTAAAATACAAATTTTTATATGCGCTGATCCCAACGAAAGCTTGGCATCTAAGACGAACAGAATTAAAAAATAAAAAAGATATTTCCAAGTTGGAAAAATCCAGTATCTTCGTATAAAGTAATAATTAAAAAAATTGAATAAATAAAATTAAAAACTGACGTCAACAGTATGTGGTGTTGCTAGGTCGTCACCCTCCAAACTACTGACCGCGCCCGATGCTGCTTGACTTCGGTGATCGGACGAGAACCGGCGTTTTCTAAATTGTATGGCCGTTGACGCAAGATTACTGCTTTATTTAGCACATGGGCACGGGCTTTAAGAATAAAATGATTGTATATTAGACTGACCTATTAAGTACAGAAATAAATAAAAAAACTACTCAATTTCACCTTCCCCCCGGAAATAAAGGTCTCAAAACAGTAAAATATAAATTTTTTATATGCTCTTATCCCCACGAAAGCTTGGCATCTATGTCGAACTGTATTTAAAAATGATATAAATATTTCCAAGTTGGAAAAATCAAGTATCTTCGTATAAATTAATAATTAAATAAATTGAATAAATAAAATTAAAAAGTGATGCCAACAGCATGTGGTGTTCCCAGGTGGTCAACCTCCAAAGTACTGACCGCGCCAGATGCTGCTTTACGTCAGTGATCGGACAAGAATCAGTGTTTTGAGCATGGTATAGCCGTCGGCGGGAGATTACTGCTTTATTTAGCCATCACCCTCCCAAGTACTGACCGCGCCCGATGCTGCTTGACTTCAGTGATCGAACGAGAACTGGCTTTTTCGGCATTGCATGGTCGTTGACGTAAGATTACTGCTTTATTTAGCACATGTACACGGGCTTTAAGAATAAAATGATTGAATATTATACTGACCTATTAAGTACAGAAATGAATAACAAAACTACTTAATTTCACCATCCCAAGGAAATAAAGGTCTCAAAACAGTAAAATACAAATTTTTATATGCGCTGATCCCAACGAAAGCTTGGCATCTAAGACGAACAGAATTTAAAAATAAAAAAAAAATTTCCAAGTTGGAAAAATCTAGTATCTTCGTATAATTTAATAATTAAATAAATTGAATAAATAAAATTAAAAAGTGATGCCAACAGCATTTGGTGTTCCCAGGTGGTCACCCTCCAAAGTACTGACCGCGTCCGATGCTGCTTTACTTCGGTGATCGGACGAGAAAAAGAGTTTTCAGCATGGTATTGCCGTCGACGAGAGATTTCTGCTTTATTTAGAACATTACTTTATTTAGCCATCACCCTCCCAAAGACTGACCGCGCCCGATGCTGCTTTAATTCGGTGATCGGACGAGAAAAAGGGTTTTCAGCATGGTATTGCCGTCGACGGGAGATTTCTGCTTTATTTATAACATTGCTTTATTCAGCCATCCCCCTCCCAAACACTGACCGCGCCCGATGCTGCTTGACTTCGGTGATCGGACGAGAACCGGCGTTTTCTGCATTGTATGGCCGTTGACGTAAGATTACTGCTTTATTTAGCACATGTACACGGGCTTCAAGAATAAAATGATTGTATATTAGACTGACCTATTAAGTACAGAAATAAATAACAAAACTACTCAATTTCACCTTCCCCAGAAATAAAGGTCTCAAAACAGAAAAATATAAATTTTTATATGCTCTTATCCCAACGAAAGCTTGGCATCAAAGTCGAACTGTATTGAAAAATTATATAAATATTTCCAAGTTGGAAAAATCAAGTATCTTCGTAAAAATTAATAATTAAATAAATTGAATAAATAAAATTAAAAAGTGATGCCAACAGCAGGCGGTGACCCTCCAAAGTACAGACCGTGGCCGATGCTGCTGGACTTCGGACGAGAACCGGTGTTTTAAGCATTGTATGGCCGTTGACGGAAGATTTCTGCTTTATTTAGCACATGTACACGGGCTTTAAGAATAAAATGATTGAATATTAGATTGACCTATGAAGTATAGAAATAAATAACAAAACTACTCGATTTCACCATCCCCCGGAAATAAAGGTCTCAAAACAGTAAAATATAAATTTTTATATGCTCTGATCCCAACGAAAGCTTGGCATCTAAGACGAACAGAATTTAAAAATAAAAAAGATATTTCCAAGTTGGAAAAATCCAGTATCTTCGTATAAATTAATAATTAAATAAATTGAATAAATAAAATTAAAATGTGATGCCAACAGCATTTTGTGTTCCCAGGTGGTCACCCTCCCAAGTACTGACCGCGCCCGATGCTGCTTGGCTTAGATGATTGGACGCAAACCGCCGTTTTCTGCGTTGTATGGCCGTTGACAGAAGATTTCTGCTTTATTTAGCACATGTACACGGGCTTTAAGAATAAAATGATTGAATATTAGATTGACCTATGAAGTATAGAAATAAATAACAAAACTACTCGATTTCACCATCCCCCGGAAATAAAGGTCTCAAACCAGTAAAATATAAATATTTATATGCTCTGATCCCAACAAGAGCTTGGCATCTAAGACGAACAGAATTTAAAAATAAAAAAGATATTTCCAAGTTGGAAAAATCCAGTATCTTCGTATAAATTAATAATTCAAAAAATTGAATAAATAAAATTAAAAACTGATGTCAACAGTATGTGGTGTTGCTAGGTCGTCACCCTCCAAAGTACTGACCGCGCCCGATGCTGCTTTACTTCGGTGATCGGACGAGAACCAGTGTTTTCAGCATGGTATAGCCGTTGACGGGAGATTTCTGCTTATTTAGAACATGGCTTTATTTAGCCATCACCCTCCCAAAGACTGACCGCGCCCGATGCTGCTTGACTTCGGTGATCGGACGAGAACCGGCGTTTTCTGCATTGTATGGCCGTTGACGTAAGATTTCTGCTTTATTTAGCACATGGGCACGGGCTTTAAGAATAAAATGATTGTATATTAGACTGACCTATTAAGTACAGAAATAAATAAAAAAACTACTCAATTTCACCTTCCCCCGGAAATAAAGGTCTCAAAACAGTAAAATATAAATTTTTATATGCTCTTATCCCCACGAAAGCTTGGCATCTATGTCGAACTGTATTTAAAAATGATATAAATATTTCCAAGTTGGAAAAATCAAGTATCTTCGTATAAATTAATAATTAAATAAATTGAATAAATAAAATTAAAAACTGATGCCAACAGCATGTGGTGTTCCCAGGTGGTCACCCTCCAAAGTACTGACAGCGCCAGATGCTGCTTTACGTCAGTGATCGGAGATGAATCAGTGTTTTGAGCATGGTATAGCCATCGACGGGAGATTACTGCTTTATTTAGCCATCACCCTCCCAAGTACTGACCGCGCCCGATGCTGCTTGACTTCAGTGATCGAACGAGAACCGGCTTTTTCGGCATTGTATGGCCGTTGACGAAAGATTACTGCTTTATTTAGCACATGTACACGGGCTTTAAGAATAAAATGATTGAATATTATACTGACCTATTAAGTACAGAAATGAATAACAAAACTACTTAATTTCACCTTCCCCCGGAAATAAAGTTCTCAAAACAGTAAAATATAAATTTTATATGCTCTTATCACAACGAAAGCTTGGCATCTAAGTCGAACTGTATTTAAAAATTATATAAATATTTCCAAGTTGGAAAAATCAAGTATCTTCGTATATATTAATAATTAAATAAATTGAATAAATAAAATTAAAAAGTGATGCCAACAGCTGGCGGTGACCCTCCAAAGTACTGACCGTGGCCGATGCTGCTGGACTTCGGACATCGGACGAGAACCGGTGTTTTGAGCAGGGTATAGCTGTTGACGGGAGATTACTGCTTTATTTAGCACATGTACACTTGCTTTAAGAATAAAATGATTGAATATTAGACTGACCTATTAAGTACAGAAATAAATAACAAAACTACTCAATTTCACCTACCCCCGGAAATAAAGGTCTCAAAACAGTAAAATACAAATTTTTATATGCTCTGATCCCAACGAAAGCTTCGCATGTAAGACGAACAGAATTTAAAAATAAAAAAGATATTTCCAAGTTGGAAAAATCCAGTATCTTCGTATAAATTAATAATTAAAAAATTGAATAAATAAAATTAAAAACTGATGTCAACAGTATGTGGTGTTGCTAGGTCGTCACCCTCGAAAGTACTGACCGCTCCCGATGCTGCTTTACTTCGGTGATCGGACGAGAACCAGTGTTTTCAGCATGGTATAGCCGTTGACGGGAGATTTCTGCTTTATTTAGAACATGGCTTTATTTAGCCATCACCCTCCCAAAGACTGACCGCGCCCGATGCTTCTTGACTTCGGTGATCTTACGAGAACCGGCGTTTTCTGCATTGTATGGCCGTTGACGTAAGATTACTGCTTTATTTAGCACATGTACATGGGCTTTAAGAATAAAATGATTGTATATTAGACTGACCTATTAAGTACAGAAATAAATAACAAAACCACTCAATTTCACCCGCCCCCGGAAAAAAAAGTCTCAAAAGAGTAAATATGAATTTTTATATGCTCTGATCCCAACAAAAGCTTGGCATCTAAGACGAAAAGAATTTGAAAAAAAAAAGATATTTCCAAGTTGGAAAAATCCAGTATCTTCGTATAAATTAATAATTAAATAAATTGAATAAATAAAATTAAAAACTGATGCTAACAGCAGGTGGTGTTATCAGGTAGACACCCTCCCAAATACTGACCGCGCCTGATGCTGCTTTATTTCGGTGATCGGACGAGAACCAGTGTTTCCAGCATGGTATTGCCGTTGACGGGAGATTACTGCTTTATTTAGCCATCACCCTCCCAAGTACTGCCCGCGCCCGATGCTGCTTGACTTTGTTGATCGGACGAGAACCGGCGTTTTCTGCATTGTATGGCCATTGACGTAAGATTACTGCTTTATTTAGCACATGTACATGGGCTTTACGAATAAAATGATTGTATATTAGAATTACCTATTAAGTACAGAAATAAATAACAAAACTACTCCATTTCACCTTACCCCGGAAATAAAGGTCTCAAAACAGTAAAATATAAATTTTTATATGCTCTTATCCCAACGAAAGCTTGGCATCTAAGACGAACAGAATTTAAAAATAAAAAAGATATTTCCAAGTTGGAAAAATAAAGTATCTTCGTATAAATTAATAATTAAATAAATTGAATAAATAAAATTAAAAAGTGATGCCAATGGCATTTGGTGTTCCCAGGTGGTCACCCTCCAAAGTACTGACCGCGCCCGATGCTGCTTTACTTCGGTGATCGGACGAGAACCAGTGTTTTCAGCATGGTATTAGCCGTCGACGGGAGATTCGCTGCTCTATTTAGAACATGGCTTTATTTAGCCATCACCCTCCATAAGTACTGACCGCGCCCGATGCTGCTTGACTTCGGTGATCGGACGAAACCGGCGTTTTCTGCATTGTATGGCCGTTGACGTAAGATTACTGCTTTATTTAGCACATGTACACGGGCTTTAAGAATAAAATGATTGTATATTAGACTGACCTATTAAGTACAGAAATAATAACAAAACTACTCAATTTCACCTTCCCCCGGAAATAAAGGTCTCAAAACGGTAAGATGTAAAGTTTTATATGCTCTTATCCCAACGAAAGCTTGGCATCTAAGTCGAACTGTAATTTCAAAATATATAAAGATATTTCCAAGTTTGAAAAATCAAGTATCTTCGTATAAATTAATAATTAAATAAATTGAATAAATAAAATTAAAAAGTGATGCCAACAGCATTTTGTGTTCCCAGGTGGTCACCCTCCAAAGTACTGAACGCGCCCGATGCTGCTTAACTTCGGTGATCGGACGAGAACCAGTATTTTCAGCATGGTATAGCCGTTTACGGGAGATTACTGCTTTATTTAGAACATGGCTTTATTTAGCCATCACCCTCCCAAGTACTGACCGCGCCCGATACTGCTTTACATCGGTGATTGGACGAGAACCGGCGTTTTCTGCGTTGTATGGCCGTTGACGGAAGATTTTTGCTTTATTTAGCACATGTACACGGGCTTTAAGAATAAAATGATTGAATATTAGACTGACCTATGAAGTACAGAAATAAATAACAAAACTATTCGATTTCACTATCCATCGGAAATAAAGGTCTCAAACCAGTAAAATATAAATTTTTATATGTTCTGATCCCAACAAGAGCTTGGCATCTAAGACGAACAGAATTTAAAAATAAAAAAGATATTTCCAAGTTGGAAAAATCCAGTATCTTCGTATAAATTAATAATTAAATAAATTGAATCAATATAATTAAAACGATATGCTAACAGCACGTTTTGATCCCAGGTGGTCACCCTCCCAAGTAGTGACCGCGCCCGATGCTGCTTTACTTCGGTGATCGGACGAGAACCAGTGTTTTCAGCATGGTATAGCCGTTGACGGGAGATTGCTGCTTTATTAAGCCATCACCCTCTCAAGTGCTGACTGCGCCCGATGCTGCTTGACTTTGGTGATTGGACGAGAACCGGCGTTTTCTGCGTTGTATGGCCGTTGACGGAAGATTTTTGCTTTATTTAGCACATGTACACGGGCTTTAAGAATAAAATGATTGAATATTAGACTGACCTATGAAGTATAGAAATAAATAAAAAAACTACTCAATTTCACCTTCCCCCGGAAATAAAGGTATCAAAACAGTAAAATATAAATTTTTATATGCTCTGATCCCAACAAGAGCTTGGCATCTAAGACGAACAGAATTTAAAAATAAAATAGATATTTCCAAGTTGGAAAAATCCAGTATCTTCGTATAAATTAATAATTAAATAAATTGAATCAATATAATTAAAACGAGATGTCAACAGCACGTTTTGTTCCCAGGTAGTCACCCTCCCAAGTACTGACCGCGCCCGATGCTGCTTTACTTCGGTGATCGGACGAGAAGCAGTGTTTTCACCATGGTATAGCCGTTGACGGGAGATCGCTGCTTTATTTAGAACATGGCTTAATTTAGCCATCACCCTATTAAGTGCTGACTGCGCCCGATGCTGCTTGACTTTAGTGATTGGACGAGAACCGGCGTTTTCTGCATTGTATGGCCGTTGATGTAAGATTACTGCTTTATTTAGCACATTTACACGGGCTTTAAGAATAAAATGATTGTATATTAGACTGACCTATTAAGTACAGAAATAAGTAACAAAACTACTCAATTTCACCCGCCACCGGAAATAAAGGTGTCAAAACAGTAAAATATAAATTTTTATATGCTCTTATCCCAACGAAAGCTTGGCATCTAAGACAAACAGAATTTAAAAATAAAAAAGATATTTCCAAGTTGGAAAAATCCAGTATCTTCGTATAAATTAATAATTAAATAAATTCAATAAATAAAATTAAAAAGTGATGCCAACAGCATTTTGTGTTCCCAGGTGGTCACCCTCCAAAATACTGACCGCCCCCGATGCTGCTTTACTTCGGTGATCGGAACGAGAACCAGTGTTTCAGCATGGTATAGCCGTTTACGGGAGATTACTGCTTTATTTAGAACATGGCTTTATTTAGCCATCACCCTCCCAAGTACTGAAAGCGCCCGATGCTGATTGATTTCGGTGAACGGACGAGAACCGGCGATTTCTGCATTGTATGGCCGTTGAAGTAAGATTACTGCTTTATTTAGCACATGTGCACGGGCTTTAAGAATAAAATAATTGAATATTATACTGACCTATTAAGTACAGAAATGAATAACAAAACTACTTAATTTCACCATCCCAAGGAAATAAAGGTCTCAAAACAGTAAAATACAAATTTTTATATGCGCTGATCCCAACGAAAGCTTGGCATCTAAGACGAACAGAATTAAAAAATAAAAAAGATATTTCCAAGTTGGAAAAATCCAGTATCTTCGTATAAAGTAATAATTAAAAAAATTGAATAAATAAAATTAAAAACTGACGTCAACAGTATGTGGTGTTGCTAGGTCGTAACCCTCCAAAGTACTGACCGCGCCCGATGCTGCTTGACTTCGCTGATCGGACGAGAACCGGCGTTTTCTGCATTGTATGGCCGTTGACGTAAGATTACTGCTTTATTTAGCACATGGGCACGGGCTTTAAGAATAAAATGATTGTATATTAGACTGACCTATTAAGTACAGAAATAAATAAAAAAACTACTCAATTTCACCTTCCCCCGGAAATAAAGGTCTCAAAACAGTAAAATATAAATTTTTATATGCTCTTATCCCCACGAAAGCTTGGCATCTATGTCGAACTGTATTTAAAAATGATATAAATATTTCCAAGTTGGAAAAATCAAGTATCTTCGTATAAATTAATAATTAAATAAATTGAATAAATAAAATTAAAAAGTGATGCCAACAGCATGTGGTGTTCCCAGGTGGTCACCCTCCAAAGTACTGACCGCGCCAGATGCTGCTTTACGTCAGTGATCGGACAAGAATCAGTGTTTTGAGCATGGTATAGCCGTCGACGGGAGATTACTGCTTTATTTAGCCATCACCCTCCCAAGTACTGACCGCGCCCGATGCTGCTTGACTTCAGTGATCGAACGAGAACTGGCTTTTTCGGCATTGTATGGCCGTTGACGTAAGAATACTGCTTTATTTAGCACATGTACACGGGCTTTAAGAATAAAATGATTGAATATTATACTGACCTATTAAGTACAGAAATGAATAACAAAACTACTTAATTTCACCATCCCAAGGAAATAAAGGTCTCAAAACAGTAAAATACAAATTTTTATATGCGCTGATCCCAACGAAAGCTTGGCATCTAAGACGAACAGAATTTAAAAATAAAAAAAAAATTTCCAAGTTGGAAAAATCTAGTATCTTTGTATAATTTAATAATTAAATAAATTGAATAAATAAAATTAAAAAGTGATGCCAACAGCATTTGGTGTTCCCAGGTGGTCACCCTCCAAAGTACTGACCGCGTCCGATGCTGCTTTACTTCGGTGATCGGACGAGAAAAAGAGTTTTCAGCATGGTATTGCCGTCGACGAGAGATTTCTGCTTTATTTAGAACATTACTTTATTTAGCCATCACCCTCCCAAAGACTGACCGCGCCCGATGCTGCTTTACTTCGGTGATCGGACGAGAAAAAGGGTTTTCAGCATGGTATTGCCGTCGACGGGAGATTTCTGCTTTATTTAGAACATTGCTTTATTCAGCCATCCCCCTCCCAAACACTGACCGCGCCCGATGCTGCTTGACTTCGGTGATCGGACGAGAACCGGCGTTTTCTGCATTGTATGGCCGTTGACGTAAGATTACTGCTTTATTTAGCACATGTACACGGGCTTCAAGAATAAAATGATTGTATATTAGACTGACCTATTAAGTACAGAAATAAATAACAAAACTACTCAATTTCACCTTCCCCAGAAATAAAGGTCTCAAAACAGAAAAATATAAATTTTTATATGCTCTTATCCCAACGAAAGCTTGGCATCAAAGTCGAACTGTATTGAAAAATTATATAAATATTTCCAAGTTGGAAAAATCAAGTATCTTCGTATAAATTAATAATTAAATAAATTGAATAAATAAAATTAAAAAGTGATGCCAACAGCAGGCGGTGACCCTCCAAAATACAGACCGTGGCCGATGCTGCTGGACTTCGGAGATCGGACGAGAACCGGCGTTTTCTGCATTGTATGGCCGTTGACGGAAGATTTCTGCTTTAGTTAGCACATGTACACGGGCTTTAAGAATAAAATGATTGAATATTAGATTGACCTATGAAGTATAGAAATAAATAACAAAACTACTCGATTTCACCATCCCCCGGAAATAAAGGTCTCAAAACAGTAAAATATAAATTTTTATATGCTCTGATCCCAACGAAAGCTTGGCATCTAAGACGAACAGAATTTAAAAATAAAAAAGATATTTCCAAGTTGGAAAAATCCAGTATCTTCGTATAAATTAATAATTAAATAAATTGAATAAATAAAATTAAAATGTGATGCCAACAGCATTTTGTGTTCCCAGGTGGTCACCCTCCCAAGTACTGACCGCGCCCGATGCTGCTTGGCTTAGATGATTGGACGCAAACCGCCGTTTTCTGCGTTGTATGGCCGTTGACAGAAGATTTCTGCTTTATTTAGCACATGTACACGGGTTTTAAGAATAAAATGATTGAATATTAGACTGACCTATGAAGTACAGAAATAAATAACAAAACTACTCGATTTCACTATCCATCGGAAATAAAGGTCTCAAACCAGTAAAATATAAATTTTTATATGCTCTGATCCCAACAAGAGCTTGGCATCTAAGACGAACAGAATTTAAAAATATAAAAGATATTTCCAAGTTGGAAAAATCCAGTATCTTCGTATAAATTAATAATTCAAAAAATTGAATAAATAAAATTAAAAACTGATGTCAACAGTATGTGGTGTTGCTAGGTCGTCACCCTCCAAAGTACTGACCGCGCCCGATGCTGCTTTACTTCGGGGATCGGACGAGAACCAGTGTTTTCAGCATGGTATAGCCGTTGACGGGAGATTTCTGCTTATTTAGAACATGGCTTTATTTAGCCATCACCCTCCCAAAGACTGACCGCGCCCGATGCTGCTTGACTTCGGTGATCGGACGAGAACCGGCGTTTTCTGCATTGTATGGCCGTTGACGTAAGATTACTGCTTTATTTAGCACATGGGCACGGGCTTTAAGAATAAAATGATTGTATATTAGACTGACCTATTAAGTACAGAAATAAATAAAAAAACTACTCAATTTCACCTTCCCCCGGAAATAAAGGTCTCAAAACAGTAAAATATAAATTTTTATATGCTCTTATCCCCACGAAAGCTTGGCATCTATGTCGAACTGTATTTAAAAATGATATAAATATTTCCAAGTTGGAAAAATCAAGTATCTTCGTATAAATTAATAATTAAATAAATTGAATAAATAAAATTAAAAACTGATGCCAACAGCATGTGGTGTTCCCAGGTGGTCACCCTCCAAAGTACTGACAGCGCCAGATGCTGCTTTACGTCAGTGATCGGAGATGAATCAGTGTTTTGAGCATGGTATAGCCATCGACGGGAGATTACTGCTTTATTTAGCCATCACCCTCCCAAGTACTGACCGCGCCCGATGCTGCTTGACTTCAGTGATCGAACGAGAACCGGCTTTTTCGGCATTGTATGGCCGTTGACGAAAGATTACTGCTTTATTTAGCACATGTACACGGGCTTTAAGAATAAAATGATTGAATATTATACTGACCTATTAAGTACAGAAATGAATAACAAAACTACTTAATTTCACCTTCCCCCGGAAATAAAGTTCTCAAAACAGTAAAATATAAATTTTATATGCTCTTATCACAACGAAAGCTTGGCATCTAAGTCGAACTGTATTTAAAAATTATATAAATATTTCCAAGTTGGAAAAATCAAGTATCTTCGTATATATTAATAATTAAATAAATTGAATAAATAAAATTAAAAAGTGATGCCAACAGCTGGCGGTGACCCTCCAAAGTACTGACCGTGGCCGATGCTGCTGGACTTCGGACATCGGACGAGAACCGGTGTTTTGAGCAGGGTATAGCTGTTGACGGGAGATTACTGCTTTATTTAGCACATGTACACTTGCTTTAAGAATAAAATGATTGAATATTAGACTGACCTATTAAGTACAGAAATAAATAACAAAACTACTCAATTTCACCTACCCCCGGAAATAAAGGTCTCAAAACAGTAAAATACAAATTTTTATATGCTCTTATCCCAACGAAAGCTTCGCATGTAAGACGAACAGAATTTAAAAATAAAAAAGATATTTCCAAGTTGGAAAAATCCAGTATCTTCGTATAAATTAATAATTAAAAAAATTGAATAAATAAAATTAAAAACTGATGTCAACAGTATGTGGTGTTGCTAGGTCGTCACCCTCGAAAGTACTGACCGCTCCCGATGCTGCTTTACTTCGGTGATCGGACGAGAACCAGTGTTTTCAGCATGGTATAGCCGTTGACGGGAGATTTCTGCTTTATTTAGAACATGGCTTTATTTAGCCATCACCCTCCCAAAGACTGACCGCGCCCGATGCTTCTTGACTTCGGTGATCTTACGAGAACCGGCGTTTTCTGCATTGTATGGCCGTTGACGTAAGATTACTGCTTTATTTAGCACATGTACATGGGCTTTAAGAATAAAATGATTGTATATTAGACTGACCTATTAAGTACAGAAATAAATAACAAAACCACTCAATTTCACCCGCCCCCGGAAAAAAAAGTCTCAAAAGAGTAAAATATGAATTTTTATATGCTCTGATCCCAACAAAAGCTTGGCATCTAAGACGAAAAGAATTTGAAAAAAAAAAGATATTTCCAAGTTGGAAAAATCCAGTATCTTCGTATAAATTAATAATTAAATAAATTGAATAAATAAAATAAAAAACTGATGCTAACAGCAGGTGGTGTTATCAGGTAGACACCCTCCCAAATACTGACCGCGCCTGATGCTGCTTTATTTCGGTGATCGGACGAGAACCAGTGTTTCCAGCATGGTATTGCCGTTGACGGGAGATTACTGCTTTATTTAGCCATCACCCTCCCAAGTACTGCCCGCGCCCGATGCTGCTTGACTTCGTTGATCGGACGAGAACCGGCGTTTTCTGCATTGTATGGCCATTGACGTAAGATTACTGCTTTATTTAGCACATGTACATGGGCTTTACGAATAAAATGATTGTATATTAGAATTACCTATTAAGTACAGAAATAAATAACAAAACTACTCCATTTCACCTTACCCCGGAAATAAAGGTCTCAAAACAGTAAAATATAAATTTTTATATGCTCTTATCCCAACGAAAGCTTGGCATCTAAGACGAACAGAATTTAAAAATAAAAAAGATATTTCCTAATTGGAAAAATAAAGTATCTTCGTATAAATTAATAATTAAATAAACTGAATAAATAAAATTAAAAAGTGATGCCAATGGCATTTGGTGTTCCCAGGTGGTCACCCTCCAAAGTACTGACCGCGCCCGATGCTGCTTTACTTCGGTGATCGGACGAGAAAAAGTGTTTTCAGCATGGTATTGCCGTCGACGGGAGATTTCTGCTCTATTTAGAACATTGCTTTATTTAGCCATCACCCTCCCAAAGACTGACCGCGCCCGATGCTGCTTGACTTCGGTGATCGGACGAAAACCGGCGTTTTCTGCATTGTATGGCCGTTGACGTAAGATTACTGCTTTATTTAGCACATGTACACGGGCTTTAAGAATAAAATGATTGTATATTAGACTGACCTATTAAGTACAGAAATAAATAAAAAAACTACTCAATTTCACCTTCCCCCGGAAATAAAGGTCTCAAAACGGTAAGATGTAAAGTTTTATATGCTTTTATCCAAACGAAAGCTTGGCATCTAAGTCGAACTGTATTTCAAAATGATATAAATATTTCCAAGTTTGAAAAATCAAGTATCTTCGTATAAATTAATAATTAAATAAATTGAATAAATAAAATTAAAAAGTGATGCCAACAGCATGTGGTGTTCCCAGGTGGTCACCCTCCAATGTACTGACCGCGCCAGATGCTGCTTTACTTCGGTGATCGGACGAGAAAAAGTGTTTTCAGCGTGGTATTGCCGTCGACGGGAGATTTCTACTTTATTTAGAACATTGCTTTACTTAGCCAACACCCTCCCAAAGACTGACCGCGCCCGATGCTGCTTGACTTCGGTGATCGGACGAGAACCGGCGTTTTCTGCAATGTATGGCCGTTGACGTAATATTACTGCTTTATTTAGCACATGTACACGGGCTTTAAGAATAAAATGATTGTATATTAGACTGACCTATTAAGTACAGAAATAAATAACAAAACTACTCAGTTTCACCCGCCCCCGGAAAAATCCAGTATCTTCGTATAAATTAATAATTAAATAAATTGAATAAATAAAATTAAAAAGCGATGCCAATAGCATGTGGTGTTCCCAGGTGGTCACCCTCCAATGTACTGACCGAGCCAGGTGCTGCTTTACTTCGGTGATCGGACGAGAAATATTGTTTTCAGCATGGTATTGCCGTCGACGGGAGATTTCTGCTTTATTTAGAACATTGCTTTATTTAGCCATCACCCTCCCAAGCACTGACCGCGCCCGATGCTGCTTGACTTCGGTGATGGGACGAGAAACGGCGTTTTCTGCATTGTATGGCCGTTGACGGAAGATTACTGCTTTATTTAGCACATGTATATGGGCTTAAAGAATAAAATGATTGAATATTAGACTAACAGATTAAGTACAGAAATCAATAACAAAACTACTCAATTTCACCTTTCCCAGGAAATAAAGGTCTCAAAACAGTAAAATATAAATTTTTATATGCTCTTATCCCACCGAAAGCTTGGCATCTAAGACGAACAGAATTTAAAAATGAAAAAGATATATCCAAGTTGGAAAAATCCAGTATCTTCGTATAAATTAATAATTAAATGAATTGAATAAATAAAATTAAAATGTCATGCCAACAGCATTTGGTGTTCCCAGGTGGTCACCCTCCAAAGTACTGACCGCGCCCGACGCTGCTTACTTCGGTGATAGGATGAGAACCAGTGTTTTCAGCACGGTATAGCCGTTGACGGGAGCTTATTGCTTTATTTAGAACATGGCTTTATTTAGCTATCACAGACCCAAGTACTGACAGCGCCCGATGCTTCTTGACTTCAGTGATCGGACGAGAACCGGCGTTTTCTGCATTGTATGGCCGTTGACGTAAGATTACTGCTTTATTTAGCACATGTACATGGGCTTTAAGAATAAAATGATTGTATATTAGACTGACCTATTAGGTACAGAAATAAATAACAAAACCACTCAATTTCACCCGCCCCCGGAAAAAAAAGTCTCAAAAGCGTAAAATATGAATTTTTATATGCTCTGATCCCAACAAAAGCTTGGCATCTAAGACTAAAAGAATTTAAAAAAAAAAAAGATATTTCCAAGTTGGAAAAATCCAGTATCTTCGGATAAATTAATAATTAAATAAATTGAATAAATAAAATTAAAAACTGATGCCAACAGCACGTGGTGTTATCAGGTAGACACCCTCCCAAGTACTGACCGCGCCTGATGCTGCTTTATTTCGGTGATCGGACGAGAACCAGTGTTTTCAGCATGGTATTGCCGTTGACGGAAGATTACTGCTTTATTTAGCACATGTATATGGGCTTTAAGAATAAAATGATTGAATATTAGAATTTCCTATTAAGTACAGAAATAAATAACAAAACTACTCAATTTCACCTTTCCCCGGAAATAAAGGTCTCAAAACAGTAAAATATAAATTTTTATATGCTCTTATCCCAACGAAAGCTTGACATCTAAGACGAACAGAATTTAAAAATAAAAAAGATATATCCAAGTTGGAAAAATCCAGTATCTTCGTATAAATTAATAATTAAATGAATTGAATAAATAAAATTAAAAAGTGATGCCAACAGCATATGGTGTTCCCAGGAGGTCACCCTCCAAAGTACTGACCGCGCCCGACGCTGCTTACTTCGGTGATAGGATGAGAACCAGTGTTTTCAGCACGGTATAGCCGTTGACGGGAGCTTATTGCTTTATTTAGAACATGGCTTTATTTAGCTATCACCTTCCCAAAGACTGACCGCGCCCGATGCTGCTTGACTTCGGTGATCGGACGAAAACCGGCGTTTTCTGCATTGTATGGCCGTTGACGTAAGATTACTGCTTTATTTAGCACATGTACACGGGCTTTAAGAATAAAATGATTGTATATTAGACTGACCTATTAAGTACAGAAATAAATAACAAAAACCACTCTAATTTCACCGCCCCCTGAAAAAAAGGTCTCAAAAGAGTAAAATATGAATTTTTATATGCTCTGATCCCAACGAAAGCTTGGCATCTAAGACGAACAGAATTTAAAAATAAAAAAGATATTTCCAAGTTGGAAAAATCCAGTATCTTCGTATAAATTAATAATTAAATAAATTGAATAAATAAAATTAAAAACTGATGCCAACAGCACGTGGTGTTATCAGATGGTCACCCTCCCAAGTACTGACCGCGCCTGATGCTGCTTTACTTCGGTGATCGGACGAGAACCAGTGTTTTCAGCATGGTATAGCCGTTTACGGGAGATTGCTGCTTTATTTAGCCATCACCCTCCCAAGTACTGACCGCGCCCGATGCTGCTTGACTTCGGTGATCGGACGAGAACCGGCGTTTTCTGCATTGTATGGCCGTTGACGGAAGATAACTGCTTTATTTAGCACATGTACATGGGCTTTAAGAATAAAATGATTGTATATTAGAATGACCTATTAAGTACAGAAATAAATAACAAAACTACTCAATTTCACCTTTCCCCGGAAATAAAGGTCTCAAAACAGTAAAATATAAATTTTTATATGCTCATATCCCAACGAAAGCTTGGCATCTAAGACGAACAGAATTTAAAAATAAAAAAGATATTTCCAAGTTGGAAAAATAAAGTATCTTCGTATAAATTAATAATTAAATAAATTGAATAAATAAAATTAAAAAGTGATGCCAATGGCATTTGGTGTTCCCAGGTGGTCACCCTCCAAAGTACTGACCGCGCCCGATGCTGCTTTACTTCGGTGATCGGACGAGAAAAAGTGTTTTCAGCATGGTATTGCCGTCGACGGGAGATTTCTGCTCTATTTAGAACATTGCTTTATTTAGCCATCACCCTCCCAAAGACTGACCGCGCCCGATGCTGCTTGACTTCGGTGATCGGACGAAAACCGGCGTTTTCTGCATTGTATGGCCGTTGACGTAAGATTACTGCTTTATTTAGCACATGTACACGGGCTTTAAGAATAAAATGATTGTATATTAGACTGACCTATTAAGTACAGAAATAAATAAAAAAACTACTCAATTTCACCTTCCCCCGGAAATAAAGGTCTCAAAACGGTAAGATGTAAAGTTTTATATGCTTTTATCCCAACGAAAGCTTGGCATCTAAGTCGAACTGTATTTCAAAATGATATAAATATTTCCAAGTTTGAAAAATCAAGTATCTTCGTATAAATTAATAATTAAATAAATTGAATAAATAAAATTAAAAAGTGATGCCAACAGCATTTTGTGTTCCCAGGTGGTCACCCTCCAAAGTACTGAACGCGCCCGATGCTGCTTAACTTCGGTGATCGGACGAGAACCAGTATTTTCAGCATGGTATAGCCGTTTACGGGAGATTACTGCTTTATTTAGAACATGGCTTTATTTAGCCATCACCCTCCCAAGTACTGACCGCGCCCGATGCTGCTTGACTTCGGTGATCGGACGAGAACCGGCGTTTTCTGCATTGTATGGCCGTTGACGGAAGATAACTGCTTTATTTAGCACATGTACACGGGCTTTAAGAATAAAATGATTGAATATTAGACTGACCTATTAAGTATAGAAATAAATAACAAAACTACTCTATTTCACTATCCCCCGGAAATAAAGGTCTCAAAACAGTAAAATATAAATTTTTATATGCTCTGATCCCAACGAAAGCTTGGCATCTAAGTCGAACAGAATTTAAAAATAAAAAAGATATTTCCAAGTTGGAAAAATCCAGTATCTTCGTATAAATTAATAATTAAATAAATTGAATTAAAAAGAGATGCCAACAGCACGTTTTGTTCCCAGGTAGTCACCCTCCCAAGTACTGACCGCGCCCGATGCTGCTTTACTTCGGTGATCGGACGAGAAGCAGTGTTTTCACCATGGTATAGCCGTTGACGGGAGATCGCTGCTTTATTTAGAACATGGCTTAATTTAGCCATCACCCTATTAAGTGCTGACTGCGCCCGATGCTGCTTGACTTTAGTGATTGGACGAGAACCGGCGTTTTCTGCATTGTATGGCCGTTGATGTAAGATTACTGCTTTATTTAGCACATGTACACGGGCTTTAAGAATAAAATGATTGTATATTAGACTGACCTATTAAGTACAGAAATAAGTAACAAAACTACTCAATTTCACCCGCCACCGGAAATAAAGGTGTCAAAACAGTAAAATATAAATTTTTATATGCTCTTATCCCAACGAAAGCTTGGCATCTAAGACAAACAGAATTTAAAAATAAAAAAGATATTTCCAAGTTGGAAAAATCCAGTATCTTCGTATAAATTAATAATTAAATAAATTGAATAAATAAAATTAAAAAGTGATGCCAACAGCATTTGGTGTTCCCAGGTGGTCACCCTCCAAAGTACTGACCGCGCCCGATGCTGCTTTACTTCGGTGATCGGACGAGAACCAGTGTTTTCAGCATGGTATAGCCGTTTACGGGAGATTACTGCTTTATTTAGAACATGGCTTTATTTAGCCATCACCCTCCCAAGTACTGACCGCGCCCGATGCTGCTTGACTTCGGTGATCGGACGAGAACCGGCGTTTTCTGCATTGTATGGCCGTTGACGGAAGATAACTGCTTTATTTAGCACATGTACACGGGCTTTAAGAATAAAATGATTGTATATTAGACTGACCTATTAAGTACAGAAATAAATAACTAAACTACTTAATTTCAACCGCCCCCGGAAATAAAGGTCTCAAAAGAGTAAAATATAATTTTTATATGCTCTGATCCCAACGAAAGCTTGGCATCTAAGTACGAACAGAATTTAAAAATAAAAAAGATATTTCCAAGTTGGAAAAATCCAGTATCTTCGTATAAATTAATAATTAAATAAATTGAATTAAAAAGAGATGCCAACAGCACGTTGTGTTCCCAGGTGGTCACCCTCCCAAGTACTGACCGCGCCCGATGCTGCTTTACTTCGGTGATCGGACGAGAACCAGTGTTTTCAGCATGGTATAGCCGTTTACGGGAGATTACTGCTTTATTTAGAACATGGCTTTATTTAGCCATCACCCTCCCAAGTACTGACCGCGCCCGATGCTGCTTGACTTCGGTGATCGGACGAGAACCGGCGTTTTCTGCATTGTATGGCCGTTGACGGAAGATAACTGCTTTATTTAGCACATGTACACGGGCTTTAAGAATAAAATGATTGAATATTAGACTGACCTATTAAGTTCAGAAATAAATAACTAAACTACTTAATTTCAACCGCCCCCGGAAAAAAGGTCTCAAAAGAGTAAAATATGAATTTTTGTATGCTCTGATCCCAACGAAAGCTTGGCATCTAAGTCGAACAGAATTTAAAAATAAAAAAGATATTTCCAAGTTGGAAAAATCCAGTATCTTCGTATAAATTAATAATTAAATAAATTGAATCAATACAATTAAAAAGAGATGCCAACAGCACGTTGTGTTCCCAGGTGGTCACCCTCCCAAGTACTGACCGCGCCCGATGCTGCTTTACTTCGGTGATCGGACGAGAACCAGTGTTTTCAGCATGGCATAGCCGTTGACGGGAGATTGCTGCTTTATTTAGAACATGGCTTTATTTAGCCATCACCCTCCCAAGTACTGACCGCGCCCGACGCTGCTTGACTTCGGTGATCGGACGAGAACCGGCGTTTTCTGCATTGTATGGCCGTTGACGGAAGATAACTGCTTTATTTAGCACATGTACACGGGCTTTAAGAATAAAATGATTGAATATTAGACTGACCTATGAAGTACAGAAATAAATAACAAAACTATTCTATTTCAGCATCCCCCGGAAATAAAGGTCTCAATACAGTAAAATATAAATTTTTATATGCTCTGATCCCAACGAAAGCTTGGCATCTAAGACGAACAGAATTTAAAAATAAAAAAGATATTTCCAAGTTGGAAAAATCCAGTATCTTCGTATAAATTAATAATTAAATAAATTGAATTAAAAAGAGATGCCAACAGCACGTTGTGTTCCCAGGTGGTCACCCTCCCAAGTACTGACCGCGCCCGATGCTGCTTTACTTCGGTGATCGGACGAGAACCAGTGTTTTCAGCATGGTATAGCCGTTGACGGGAGATTTCTGCTTTATTTAGAACATGGCTTTATTTAGCCATCACCCTCCCAAGTACTGACCGCGCCCGATGCTGCTTGACTTCGGTGATCGGACGAGAAACGGCGTTTTCTGCATTGTATGGCCGTTGACGGAAGATAACTGCTTTATTTAGCACATGTACACGGGCTTTAAGAATAAAATGATTGAATATTAGACTGACCTATTAAGTACAGAAATAAATAACAAAACTACTCTATTTCACCTCCCCCGGAAATAAAGGTCTCAAACAGTAAAATATAAATTTTTATATGCTCTGATCCCAACGAAAGCTTGGCATCTAAGACGAACAGAATTTAAAAATAAAAAGATATTTCCAAGTTGGAAAAATCCAGTATCTTCGTATAAATTAATAATTAAATAATTGAATAAATAAATTAAAAAGTAGATGCCAACAGCATTTGGTGTTCCCAGGTGGTCACCCTCCAAAGTACGGACCGCGCCCGATGCTGCTTAATTCGGTGATCGGATGAGAACCAGTGTTTTCAGGATGGTATAGCCGTTGACGGGAGCTTATTGCTTTATTTAGAACATGGCTTTATTTAGCCTATCACCAGACCCAAGTACTGACAGCGCCCGATGCTGCTTGACTTCAGTGATCGGACGAGAACCGGCGTTTTCTGCATTGTATGGCCGTTGACGTAAGATACTGCTTTATTTAGCACATGTACATGGGCTTTAAGAATAAAATGATTGTATATTAGACTGACCTATTAAGGTACAGAAATAAATAACAAACCACTCAATTTCACCGCCCCCGGAAAAAAAGTCTCAAAAGAGTAAAATATGAATTTTTATATGCTCTGATCCCAACAAAGCTTGGCATCTAAGACGAACAGAATTTAAAAATAAAAAAGATATTTCCAAGTTGGAAAAATCCAGTATCTTCGTATAAATTAATAATTAAATAAATTGAATAAATAAAATTAAAAACTGATGCCAACAGCACGTGGTGTTATCAGGTAGACACCCTCCCAAGTACTGACCGCGCCTGATGCTGCTTTATTTCGGTGATCGGACGAGAACCAGAGTTTTCAGCATGGTATTGCCGTTGACGGAAGATTACTGCTTTATTTAGCACATGTATATGGGCTTTAAGAATAAAATGATTGAATATTAGAATTACCTATTAAGTACAGAAATAAATAACAAAACTACTCAATTTCACCTTTCCCCGGAAATAAAGGTCTCAAAACAGTAAAATATAAATTTTTATATGCTCTTATCCCAACGAAAGCTTGACATCTAAGACGAACAGAATTTAAAAATAAAAAAGATATATCCAAGTTGGAAAAATCCAGTATCTTCGTATAAATTAATAATTAAATGAATTGAATAAATAAAATTAAAAAGTGATGCCAACAGCATATGGTGTTCCCAGGAGGTCACCCTCCAAAGTACTGACCGCGCCCGATGCTGCTTTACTTCGGTGATCGGACGAGAACCAGTGTTTTCAGCATGGTATAGCCGTTGACGGGGGATTACTGCTTTATTTAGAACATGGCTTTATTTAGCCATCACCCTCCCAAGTACTGACCGCGCCCGATGCTGCTTGACTTCGGTGATCGGACGAGAACCGGCGTTTTCTGCATTGTATGGCCGTTGACGGAAGATAACTGCTTTATTTAGCACATGTACACGGGCTTTAAGAATAAAATGATTGTATATTAGACTGACCTATTAAGTTCAGAAATAAATAACAAAACCTACTTAATTTCACCGCCCCCGGAAAAAAAGGTCTCAAAAGAGTAAAATATGAATTTTTATATGCTCTGATCCCAACGAAAGCTTGGCATCTAAGACGAACAGAATTTAAAAATAAAAAAGATATTTCCAAGTTGGAAAAATCCAGTATCTTCGTATAAATTAATAATTAAATAAATTGAATAAATAAAATTAAAAAGAGATGCCAACAGCACGTTGTGTTCCCAGGTGGTCACCCTCCCAAGTACTGACCGCGCCCGATGCTGCTTTACTTCGGTGATCGGACGAGAACCAGTGTTTTCAGCATGGTATAGCCGTTGACGGGAGATTGCTGCTTTATTTAGAACATGGCTTTATTTAGCCATCACCCTCCCAAGTACTGACCGCGCCCGACTCTGCTTGACTTCGGTGATCGGACGAGAACCGGCGTTTTCTGCATTGTATGGCCGTTGACGGAAGATAACTGCTTTATTTAGCACATGTACACGGGCTTTAAGAATAAAATGATTGAATATTAGACTGACCTATGAAGTACAAAAATAAATAACAAAACTATTCTATTTCAGCATCCCCCGGAAATAAAGGTCTCAAAACAGTAAAATATAAATTTTTATATGCTCTGATCCCAACGAAAGCTTGGCATCTAAGACGAACAGAATTTAAAAATAAAAAAGATATTTCCAAGTTGGAAAAATCCAGTATCTTCGTATAAATTAATAATTAAATAAATTGAATTAAAAAGAGATGCCAACAGCACGTTTTGTTCCCAGGTGGTCACCCTCCAAAGTACTGACCGCGCCCGATGCTGCTTTACTTCGGTGATCGGACGAGAACCAGTGTTTTCAGCATGGCATAGCCGTTGACGGGAGATTACTGCTTTATTTAGAACATGGCTTTATTTAGCCATCACCCTCCCAAGTACTGACCGCGCCCGATGCTGCTTGACTTCGGTGATCGGACGAGAACCGGCGTTTTCTGCATTGTATGGCCGTTGACGGAAGATAACTGCTTTATTTAGCACATGTACACGGGCTTTAAGAATAAAATGATTGAATATTAGACTGACCTATTAAGTACAGAAATAAATAAAAAAACTACTCAATTTCACCTTCCCCCGGAAATAAAGGTCTCAAAACGGTAAGATGTAAAGTTTTATATGCTTTTATCCCAACGAAAGCTTGGCATCTAAGTCGAACTGTATTTCAAAATGATATAAATATTTCCAAGTTTGAAAAATCAAGTATCTTCGTGTAAATTAATAATTAAATAAATTGAATAAATAAAATTAAAAAGTGATGCCAACAGCATGTGGTGTTCCCAGGTGGTCACCCTCCAATGTACTGACCGCGCCAGATGCTGCTTTACTTCGGTGATCGGACGAGAAAAAGTGTTTTCAGCATGGTATTGCCGTCGACGGGAGATTTCTGCTTTATTTAGAACATTGCTTTACTTAGCCATCACCCTCCCAAAGACTGACCGCGCCCGATGCTGCTTGACTTCGGTGATCGGACGAGAACCGGCGTTTTCTGCATTGTATGGCCGTTGACGTAATATTACTGCTTTATTTAGCACATGTACACGGGCTTTAAGAATAAAATGATTGTATATTAGACTGACCTATTAAGTTCAGAAATAAATTAATTTCAACCGCACCCGGAAAAAAAGGTTTCAAAAGAGTAAAATATGAATATTTATGTGCTCTGATCCCAACGAAAGCTTGGCATCTAAGACGAACAGAATTTAAAAATAAAAAAGATATTTCCAAGTTGGAAAAATCCAGTATCTTCGTATAAATTAATAATTAAATAAATTGAATAAATATAATTAAATAGATGCCAACAGCACGTTGTGTTCCCAGGCGGTCACCCTCCAAAGTACTGACCGCGCCCGATGCTGCTTTACTTCGGTGATCGGACGAGAACCAGTGTTTTCAGCATGGTATAGCCGTTTACGGGAGATTACTGCTTTATTTAGAACATGGCTTTATTTAGCCATCACCCTCCCAAGTACTGACCGCGCCCGATGCTGCTTGACTTCGGTGATCGGACGAGAACCGGCGTTTTCTGCATTGTATGGCCGTTGACGGAAGATAACTGCTTTATTTAGCACATGTACACGGGCTTTAAGAATAAAATGATTGAATATTAGACTGACCTATTAAGTACAGAAATAAATAACAAAACTACTCAATTTCACCTTTCCCAGGAAATAAAGGTCTCAAAACAGTAAAATATAAATTTTTATATGCTCTTATCCCACCGAAAGCTTAACATCTAAGACGAACAGAATTTAAAAATGAAAAAGATATATCCAAGTTGGAAAAATCCAGTATCTTCGTATAAATTAATAATTAAATGAATTGAATAAATAAAATTAAAAAGTCATGCCAACAGCATTTGGTGTTCCCAAGTGGTCACCCTCCAAAGTACGGACCGCGCCCGATGCTGCTTAATTCGGTGATCGGATGAGAACCAGTGTTTTCAGGATGGTATAGCCGTTGACATGAGCTTACTGCTTTATTTAGAACATGGCTTTATTTAGCCATCACCCTCCCAAGTACTGACCGCGCCCGATGCTGCTTGACTTCGGTGATCGGACGAGAAACGGCGTTTTCTGCATTGTATGGCCGTTGACGGAAGATTACTGCTTTATTTAGCACATGTATATGGGCTTTAAGAATAAAATGATTGAATATTAGACTGACCTATTAAGTTCAGAAATAAATAACTAAACTACTTAATTTCAACCGCCCCCCGGAAAAAAGGTCTCAAAAGAGTAAAATATGAATTTTTATATGCTCTGATCCCAACGAAAGCTTGGCATCTAAGTCGAACAGAATTTAAAAATAAAAAAGATATTTCCAAGTTGGAAAAATCCAGTATCTTCGTATAAATTAATAATTAAATAAATTGAATAAATAAAATTAAAAAGTGATGCCAACAGCTTTTGGTGTTCCCAGGCGGTCACCCTCCAAGTACTGACCGCGCCCGATGCTGCTTTACTTCGGTGATCGGACGAGAACCAGTGTTTTCAGCATGGTATAGCCGTTTACGGGAGATTACTGCTTTATTTAGAACATGGCTTTATTTAGCCATCACCCTCCCAAGTACTGACCGCGCCCGATGCTTCTTGACTTCGGTGATCGGACGAGAACCGGCGTTTTCTGCATTGTATGGCCGTTGACGGAAGATAACTGCTTTATTTAGCACATGTACATGGGCTTTACGAATAAAATGATTGTATATTAGACTGACCTATTAAGTACAGAAATAAATAAAAAAACTACTCAATTTCACCTTCCCCCGGAAATAAAGGTCTCAAAACGGTAAGATGTAAAGTTTTATATGCTTTTATCCCAACGAAAGCTTGGCATCTAAGTCGAACTGTATTTCAAAATGATATAAATATTTCTAAGTTTGAAAAATCAAGTATCTTCGTATAAATTAATAATTAAATAAATTGAACAAATAAAATTAAAAAGTGATGCCAACAGCATGTGGTGTTCCCAGGTGGTCACCCTCCAATGTACTGACCGCGCCAGATGCTGCTTTACTTCTTTCATCGGACGAGAAAAAGTGTTTTCAGCATGGTATTGCCGTCGACGGGAGATTTCTGCTTTATTTAGAACATTGCTTTACTTAGCCATCACCCTCCCAAAGACTGACCGCGCCCGATGCTGCTTGACTTCGGTGATCGGACGAGAACCGGCGTTTTCTGCATTGTATGGCCGTTGACGGAAGATAACTGCTTTATTTAGCACATGTACACGGGCTTTAAGAATAAAATGATTGAATATTAGACTGACCTATTAAGTATAGAAATAAATAACAAAATATTCTATTTCACATCCCCCGGAAATAAAGGTCTCAAAACAGTAAAATATAAATTTTTATATGCTCTGATCCCAACGAAAGCTTGGCATCTAAGACGAACAGAATTTAAAAATAAAAAAGATATTTCCAAGTTGGAAAAATCCAGTATCTTCGTATAAATTAATAATTAAATAAATTGAATAAATATAATTAAAAAGAGATGCCAACAGCACGTTGTGTTCCCAGGTGGTCACCCTCCCAAGTACTGACCGCGCCCGATGCTGCTTTACTTCGGTGATCGGACGAGAACATGTGTTGTCAGCATGGAATAGCCGTTGACGGGAGATTACTGCTTTATTTAGAACATGGCTTTATATATCCATCACCCTCCCAAGTACTGACCGCGCCCGATGCTGCTTGACTTCGGTGATCGGACGAGAACCGGCGTTTTCTGCATTGTATGGCCGTTGACGGAAGATAACTGCTTTATTTAGCACATGTACACGGGCTTTAAGAATAAAATGATTGTATATTAGACTGACCTATTAAGTTCAGAAATAAATAACTAAACTACTTAATTTCAACCGCCCCCGGAAAAAAGGTCTCAAAAGAGTAAAATATGAATATTTATATGCTCTGATCCCAACGAAAGCTTGGCATCTAAGACGAACAGAATTTAAAAATAAAAAAGATATTTCCAAGTTGGAAAAATCCAGTATCTTCGTATAAATTAATAATTAAATAAATTGAATAAATAAAATTAAAAAGTGATGCCAACAGCACGTTGTGTTCCCAGGTGGTCACCCTCCCAAGTACTGACCGCGCCCGATGCTGCTTTACTTCGGTGATCGGACGAGAACCAGTGTTTTCAGCATGGTATAGCCGTTGACGGGAGATTACTGCTTTATTTAGAACATGGCTTTATTTAGCCATCACCCTCCCAAGTACTGACCGCGCCCGACGCTGCTTGACTTCGGTGATCGGACGAGAACCGGCGTTTTCTGCATTGTATGGCCGTCGACGTAAGATTACTGCTTTATTTAGCACATGTACACGGGCTTTAAGAATAAAATGATTGTATATTAGACTGACCTATTAAGTACAGAAATAAATAACAAAACTACTCAATTTCACCCGCCCCCGGAAAAATCCAGTATCTTCGTATAAATTAATAATTAAATAAATTGAATAAATAAAATTAAAAAGTGATGCCAATAGCATTTGGTGTTCCCAGGTGGTCACCCTCCAAAGTACTGACCGCGCCCGATGCTGCTTTACTTCGGTGATCGGACGAGAAAAAATGTTTTCAGCATGGTATTGCCGTCGACGGGAGATTTCTGCTTTATTTAGAACATTGCTTTATTTAGCCATCACCCTCCCAAACACTGACCGCGCCCGATGCTGCTTGACTTCGGTGATCGGACGAGAACCTGCGTTTTCTCCATTGTATGGCCGTTGACGTAAGATTACTGCTTTATTTAGCACATGTACACGGGCTTTAAGAATAAAATGATTGTATATTAGACTGACCTATTAAGTATAGAAATAAATAACAAAACTACTCGATTTCACTATCCCCCGGAAATAAAGATCTCAAAACAGTAAAATATAAATTTTTATATGCTCTGATCCCAACGAAAGCTTGGCATCTAAGACGAACAGAATTTAAAAATAAAAAAGATATTTCCAAGTTGGAAAAAATCCAGTATCTTCGTATAAATTAATAATTAAATAAATTGAATAATATAATTAAAAAGAGATGCCAACAGCACGTTGTGTTCCCAGGTGGTCACCCTCCCAAGTACTGGACCGCGCCCGATGCTGCTTTACTTCGGTGATCGGATCGAGAACCAGTGTTTTCAGCATGGTATAGCCGTTGACGGGAGATTTACTGCTTTATTGAGAACATGGCTTTATATAGCCATCACCCTCCCAAGTACTGACCGCGCCCGATGCTGCTTGACTTCGGTGATCGGACGAGAACCGGCGTTTTCTGCATTGTATGGCCGTTGACGGAAGATAACTGCTTTATTTAGCACATGTACACGGGCTTTAAGAATAAAATGATTGAATATTAGACTGACCTATGAAGTACAGAAATAAATAACAAAACTATTCTATTTCAGCATCCCCCGGAAATAAAGGTCTCAAAACAGTAAAATATAAATTTTTATATGCTCTGATCCCAACGAAAGCTTGGCATCTAAGACGAACAGAATTTAAAAATAAAAAAGATATTTCCAAGTTGGAAAAATCCAGTATCTTCGTATAAATTAATAATTAAATAAATTGAATAAATAAAATTAAAAAGTGATGCCAACAGCTTTTGGTGTTCCCAGGCGGTCACCCTCCAAAGTACTGACCGCGCCCGATGCTGCTTTACTTCGGTGATCGGACGAGAACCAGTGTTTTCAGCATGGTATAGCCGTTTACGGGAGATTACTGCTTTATTTAGAACATGGCTTTATTTAGCCATCACCCTTCCAAGTACTGACTGCGCCCGATGCTTCTTGACTTCGGTGATCGGACGAGAACCGGCGTTTTCTGCATTGTATGGCCGTTGACGGAAGATAACTGCTTTATTTAGCACATGTACACGGGCTTTAAGAATAAAATGATTGTATATTAGACTGACCTATTAAGTTCAGAAATAAATAACTAAACTACTTAATTTCAACCGCCCCCGGAAAAAAAGGTCTCAAAAGAGTATAATAATATTTTTTGTATGCTCTGATCCCAACGAAAGCTTGGCATCTAAGTCGAACAGAATTTAAAAATAAAAAAGATATTTCCAAGTTGGAAAAATCCAGTATCTTCGTATAAATTAATAATTAAATAAATTGAATCAATACAATTAAAAAGAGATGCCAACAGCACGTTGCGTTCCCAGGTGGTCACCCTCCCAAGTACTGACCGCGCCCGATGCTGCTTTACTTCGGTGATCGGATGAGAACCAGTGTTTTCAGCATGGAATAGCCGTTGACGGGAGATTACTGCTTTATTTAGAACATGGCTTTATTTAGCCATCACCCTCCCAAGTACTGACCGCGCCCGACGCTGCTTGACTTCGGTGATCGGACGAGAACCGGCGTTTTCTGCATTGTATGGCCGTTGACGGAAGATAACTGCTTTATTTAGCACATGTACACGGGCTTTAAGAATAAAATGATTGTATATTAGACTGACCTATTAAGTTCAGAAATAAATAACAAAACCACTTAATTTCACCCGCCCCCGGAAAAAAACGTCTCAAAAGAGTAAAATATGAATATTTATGTGCTCTGATCCCAACGAAAGCTTGGCATCTAAGACGAACAGAATTTAAAAATAAAAAAGATATTTCCAAGTTGGAAAAATCCAGTATCTTCGTATAAATTAATAATTAAATAAATTGAATAAATAAAATTAAAAAGTGATGCCAACAGCTTTTGGTGTTCCCAGGCGGTCACCCTCCCAAGTACTGACCGCGCCCGATGCTGCTTTACTTCGGTGATCGGTCGAGAACCAGTGTTTTCAGCATGGAATAGCCGTTGACGGGAGATTACTGCTTTATTTAGAACATGGCTTTATTTAGCCATCACCCTCCCAAGTACTGACCGCGCCCGATGCTTCTTGACTTCGGTGATCGGACGAGAACCGGCGTTTTCTGCATTGTATGGCCGTTGACGGAAGATAACTGCTTTATTTAGCACATGTACACGGGCTTTAAGAATAAAATGATTGTATATTAGACTGACCTATTAAGTTCAGAAATAAATAACTAAACTACTTAATTTCAACCGCCCCCGGAAAAAAAGGTCTCAAAAGAGTAAAATATGAATTTTTGTATGCTCTGATCCCAACGAAAGCTTGGCATCTAAGTCGAACAGAATTTAAAAATAAAAAAGATATTTCCAAGTTGGAAAAATCCAGTATCTTCGTATAAATTAATAATTAAATAAATTGAATCAATACAATTAAAAAGAGATGCCAACAGCACGTTGCGTTCCCAGGTGGTCACCCTCCCAAGTACTGACCGCGCCCGATGCTGCTTTACTTCGGTGATCGGATGAGAACCAGTGTTTTCAGCATGGAATAGCCGTTGACGGGAGATTACTGCTTTCTTTAGAACATGGCTTTATTTAGCCATCACCCTCCCAAGTACTGACCGCGCCCGACGCTGCTTGACTTCGGTGATCGGACGAGAACCGGTGTTTTCTGCATTGTATGGCCGTTGACGGAAGATAACTGCTTTATTTAGCACATGTACACGGGCTTTAAGAATAAAATGATTGTATATTAGACTGACCTATTAAGTTCAGAAATAAATAACAAAACCACTTAATTTCACCCGCCCCCGGAAAAAAACGTCTCAAAAGAGTAAAATATGAATATTTATGTGCTCTGATCCCAACGAAAGCTTGGCATCTAAGACGAACAGAATTTAAAAATAAAAAAGATATTTCCAAGTTGGAAAAATCCAGTATCTTCGTATAAATTAATAATTAAATAAATTGAATAAATAAAATTAAAAAGTAATGCCGATAGCATTAGGTTTTCCCAGGCGGTCACCCTCCAAAGTACTTACCGCGCCCGATGCTGCTTTACTTCGGTGATCGGACGAGAACCAGTGTTTTCAGCATGGTATAGCCGTTTACGGGAGATTGCTGCTTTATTTAGAACATGGCTTTATTTAGCCATCACCCTCCCAAGAACTGACCGCGCCCGATTCTGCTTGATTTCGGCGATCGGACGAGAACAGGCGTTTTCTGCATTGTATGGCCGTTGACGGAAGATAACTGCTTTATTTAGCACATGTACACGGGCTTTAAGAATAAAATGATTGAATATTAGACTGACCTATTAAGTTCAGAAATAAATAACTAAACTACTTAATTTCAACCGCCCCCGGAAAAAAAGGTCTCAAAAGAGTAAAATATGAATTTTTGTATGCTCTGATCCCAACGAAAGCTTAGCATCTAAGTCGAACAGAATTTAAAAATAAAAAAGATATTTCCAAGTTGGAAAAATCCAGTATCTTCGTATAAATTAATAATTAAATAAATTGAATCAATACAATTAAAAAGAGATGCCAACAGCACGTTGCGTTCCCAGGTGGTCACCCTCCCAAGTACTGACCGCGCCCGATGCTGCTTTACTTCGGTGATCGGACGAGAACCAGTGTTTTCTGCATTGTATGGCCGTTGACGGAAGATAACTGCTTTATTTAGCACATGTACACGGGCTTTAAGAATAAAATGATTGAATATTAGACTGACCTATGAAGTACAGAAATAAATAACAAAACTATTCTATTTCAGCATCCCCCGGAAATAAAGGTCTCAAAACAGTAAAATATAAATTTTTGTATGCTCTGATCCCAACGAAATCTTGGCATGTACGTCGAACAGAATTTAAAAATAAAAAAGATATTTCCAAGTTGGAAAAATCCAGTATCTTCGTATAAATTAATAATTAAATAAATTGAATAAATAAAATTAAAAAGTGATGCCAATAGCATTTGGTGTTCCCAGATGGTCACCCTCCAAGGTACAGACCGCGCCCGATGCTTCTTGACTTCGGTGATCGGACGAGAACCGGCGTTTTCTGCATTGTATGGCCGTTGACGGAAGATAACTGCTTTATTTAGCACATGTACACGGGCTTTAAGAATAAAATGATTGTATATTAGACTGACCTATTAAGTTCAGAAATAAATAACTAAACTACTTAATTTCAACCGCCCCCGGAAAAAAAGGTCTCAAAAGAGTAAAATATGAATTTTTGTATGCTCTGATCCCAACGAAAGCTTGGCATCTAAGTAGAACAGAATTTAAAAATAAAAAAGATATTTCCAAGTTGGAAAAATCCAGTATCTTCGTATAAATTAATAATTAAATAAATTGAATAAATAAAATTAAAAAGTGATGCCAACAGCTTTTGGTGTTCCCAGGCGGTCACCCTCCAAAGTACTGACCGCGCCCGATGCTGCTTTACTTCGGTGATCGGACGAGAACCAGTGTTTTCAGCATGGCATAGCCGTTTACGGGAGATTACTGCTTTATTTAGAACATGGCTTTATTTAGCCATCACCCTCCCAAGTACTGACCGCGCCCGACGCTGCTTGACTTCGGTGATCGGACGAGAACCGGCGTTTTCTGCATTGTATGGCCGTTGACGGAAGATAACTGCTTTATTTAGCACATGTACACGGGCTTTAAGAATAAAATGATTGTATATTAGACTGACCTATTAAGTTCAGAAATAAATAACTAAACTACTTAATTTCAACCGCCCCCGGAAAAAAAGGTCTCAAAAGAGTAAAATATGAATTTTTGTATGCTCTGATCCCAACGAAAGCTTGGCATCTAAGTCGAACAGAATTTAAAAATAAAAAAGATATTTCCAAGTTGGAAAAATCCAGTATCTTCGTATAAATTAATAATTAAATAAATTGAATCAATACAATTAAAAAGAGATGCCAACAGCACGTTGCGTTCCCAGGTGGTCACCCTCCCAAGTACTGACCGCGCCCGATGCTGCTTTACTTCGGGGATCGGACGAGAACCAGTGTTTTCAGCATGGCATAGCCGTTGACGGGAGATTTCCACTTTATTTAGAACATGGCTTTATTTAGCCATCACCCTCCCAAGTACTGACCGCGCCCGACGCTGCTTGACTTCGGTGATCGGACGAGAACCGGCGTTTTCTGCATTGTATGGCCGTTGACGGAAGATAACTGCTTTATTTAGCACATGTACACGGGCTTTAAGAATAAAATGATTGAATATTAGACTGACCTATTAAGTAACAGAAATAAATAACAAAACTACTCTATTTCAACATCCCCCGGAAATAAAGATCTCAAAACAGTAAAATATAAATTTTATATGCTCTGATCCCAACGAAAGCTTGGCATCTAAGACGAACAGAATTTAAAAATAAAAAGATATTTCCAAGTTGGAAAAATCCAGTATCTTCGTATAAATTAATAATTAAATAAATTGAATAAATAAATTAAAAAGTAGATGCCAACAGCACGTTGGTGTTCCCAGGCGGTCACCCTCCAAAGTACTGACCGCGCCCGATGCTGCTTTACTTCGGTGATCGGACGAGAACCAGTGTTTTCAGCATGGTATAGCCGTTTACGGGAGATTACTGCTTTATTTAGAACATGGCTTTATTTAGCCATCACCCTCCCAAGTACTGACCGCGCCCGATGCTGCTTGACTTCGGTGATCGGACGAGAACAGGCGTTTTCTGCATTGTATGGCCGTTGACGGAAGATAACTGCTTTATTTAGCACATGTACACGGGCTTTAAGAATAAAATGATTGAATATTAGACTGACCTATTAAGTACAGAAATAAATAACAAAACTACTCTATTTCACTATCCCCCGGAAATAAAGGTCTCAAAACAGTAAAATATAAATTTTTATATGCTCTGATCCCAACGAAAGCTTGGCATCTAAGACGAACAGAATTTAAAAATAAAAAGATATATCCAAGTTGGAAAAATCCAGTATCTTCGTATAAATTAATAATTAAATAAATTGAATAATAAAATTAAAAAGTGATGCCAACAGCTTTTGGTGTTATCAGGTGGTCACCCTCCCAAGTACTGACCGCGCCCGATGCTGCTTTACTTCGGTGATCGGACGAGAACCAGTGTTTTCTGCATTGTATGGCCGTTGACGGAAGATAACTGCTTTATTTAGCACATGTACACGGGCTTTAAGAATAAAATGATTGAATATTAGACTGACCTATGAAGTACAGAAATAAATAAGAAAACTATTCTATTTCAGCATCCCCCGGAAATAAAGGTCTCAAAACAGTAAAATATAAATTTTTGTATGCTCTGATCCCAACGAAATCTTGGCATGTACGTCGAACAGAATTTAAAAATAAAAAAAGATATTTCCAAGTTGGAAAAATCCAGTATCTTCGTATAAATTAATAATTAAATAAATTGAATAAATAAAATTAAAAAGTGATGCCAATAGCATTTGGTGTTCCCAGATGGTCACCCTCCAAGGTACTGATCGCGCCCGATGCTTCTTGACTTCGGTGATCGGACGAGAACCGGCGTTTTCTGCATTGTATGGCCGTTGAAGGAAGATAACTGCTTTATTTAGCACATGTACACGGGTTTTAAGAATAAAATGTTTGTATATTAGACTGACCTATTAAGTTCAGAAATAAATAACTAAACTACTTAATTTCAACCGCCCCCGGAAAAAAAGGTCTCAAAAGAGTAAAATATGAATTTTTGTATGCTCTGATCCCAACGAAAGCTTGGCATCTAAGTCGAACAGAATTTAAAAATAAAAAAGATATTTCCAAGTTGGAAAAATCCAGTATCTTCGTATAAATTAATAATTAAATAAATTGAATAAATATAATTAAAAAGAGATGCCAACAGCACGTTGTGTTCCCAGGTGGTCACCCTCCCAAGTACTGGCCGCGCCCGATGCTGCTTTACTTCGGTGATCGGTCGAGAACCAGTGTTGTCAGCATGGAATAGCCGTTGACGGGAGATTACTGCTTTATTTAGAACATGGCTTTATATAGCCATCACCCTCCCAAGTACTGACCGCGCCCGCTGCTGCTTGACTTCGGTGATCGGACGAGAACCGGCGTTTTCTGCATTGTATGGCCGTTGACGGAAGATAACTGCTTTATTTAGCACATGTACACGGGCTTTAAGAATAAAATGATTGAATATTAGACTGACCTATTAAGTATAGAAATAAATAACAAAACTACTCGATTTCACTATCCCCCGGAAATAAAGATCTCAAAACAGTAAAATATAAATTTTTATATGCTCTGATCCCAACGAAAGCTTGGCATCTAAGACGAACAGAATTTAAAAATAAAAAAGATATTTCCAAGTTGGAAAAATCCAGTATCTTCGTATAAATTAATAATTAAATAAATTGAATTAAAAAGAGATGCCAACAGCACGTTGTGTTCCCAGGTGGTCACCCTCCCAAGTACTGACCGCGCCCGATGCTGCTTTACTTCGGTGATCAGTCGAGAACCAGCGTTGTCAGCATGGAATAGCCGTTGACGGGAGATTACTGCTTTATTTAGAACATGGCTTTATTTAGCCATCACCCTCCCAAGTACTGACCGCGCCCGATGCTGCTTGACTTCGGTGATCGGACGAGAACCGGCGTTTTCTGCATTGTATGGCCGTTGACGGAAGATAACTGCTTTATTTAGCACATGTACACGGGCTTTAAGAATAAAATGATTGAATATTAGACTGACCTATTAAGTAAAGAAATAAATAACAAAACTACTCAATTTCAGCATCCCCCGGAAATAAAGGTCTCAAAACAGTAAAATATAAATTTTTATATGCTCTGATCCCAACGAAAGCTTGGCATCTAAGACGAACAGAATTTAAAAATAAAAAAGATATTTCCAAGTTGGAAAAATCCAGTATCTTCGTATAAATTAATAATTAAATAAATTGAATAAATAAAATTAAAAAGTGATGCCAACAGTATGTGGTGTTCCCAGGTGGTCACCGTCCAAAGTACTGACCGCGCCCGATGCTTCTTTACTTCGCTGATTGCACGAGAACCAGTGTTTTCAGCATGGTATAGCCGTTTACGGGAGATTACTGCTTTATTTAGAACATGGCTTTATTTAGCCATCACCCTCCCAAGTACTGACCGCGCCCGATGCTGCTTGACTTCGGTGATCGGACGAGAACCGGCGTTTTCTGCATTGTATGGCCGTTGACGGAAGATAACTGCTTTATTTAGCACATGTACACGGGCTTTAAGAATAAAATGATTGTATATTAGACTGACCTATTAAGTTCAGAAATAAATAACTAAACTACTTAATTTCAACCGCCCCCGGAAAAAAAGGTCTCAAAAGAGTAAAATATGAATTTTTATATGCTCTGATCCCAACGAAAGCTTGGCATCTAAGTCGAACAGAATTTAAAAATAAAAAAGATATTTCCAAGTTGGAAAAATCCAGTATCTTCGTATAAATTAATAATTAAATAAATTGAATAAATATAATTAAAAAGAGATGCCAACAGCACGTTGTGTTCCCAGGTGGTCACCCTCCCAAGTACTGACCGCGCCCGATGCTGCTTTACTTCGGTGATCGGACGAGAACCAGTGTTTTCAGCATGGTATAGCCGTTGACGGGAGATTACTGCTTTATTTAGAACATGGCTTTATTTAGCCATCACCCTCCCAAGTACTGACCGCGCCCGATGCTGCTTGACTTCGGTGATCGGACGAGAACCGGCGTTTTCTGCATTGTATGGCCGTTGACGGAAGATAACTGCTTTATTTAGCACATGTACACGGGCTTTAAGAATAAAATGATTGAATATTAGACTGACCTATTAAGTAAAGAAATAAATAACAAAACTACTCAATTTCACCATCCCCCGGAAATAAAGGTCTCAAAACAGTAAAATATAAATTTTTATATGCTCTGATCCCAACGAAAGCTTGGCATCTAAGACGAACAGAATTTAAAAATAAAAAAGATATTTCCAAGTTGGAAAAATCCAGTATCTTCGTATAAATTAATAATTAAATAAATTGAATAAATAAAATTAAAAAGTGATGCCAACAGCATTTGGTGTTCCCAGGTGGTCACCCTCCAAAGTACTGACCGCGCCCGATGCTGCTTTACTTCGGTGATCGGACGAGAACCAGTGTTTTCAGCATGGTATAGCCGTTGACGGGAGATTACTGCTTTATTTAGCCATCACCCTCCCAAGTACTGACCGCGCCCGATGCTGCTTGACTTCGGTGATCGGACGAGAACCGGCGTTTTCTGCATTGTATGGCCGTTGACGGAAGATAACTGCTTTATTTAGCACATGTACACGGGCTTTAAGAATAAAATGATTGAATATTAGACTGACCTATTAAGTTCAGAAATAAATAACTAAACTACTTAATTTCACATCCCCCGGAAATAAAGGTCTCAATACAGTAAAATATAAATTTTTATATGCTCTGATCCCAACGAAAGCTTGGCATCTAAGACGAACAGAATTTAAAAATAAAAAAGATATTTCCAAGTTGGAAAAATCCAGTATCTTCGTATAAATTAATAATTAAATAAATTGAATTAAAAAGAGATGCCAACAGCACGTTGTGTTCCCAGGTGGTCACCCTCCCAAGTACTGACCGCGCCCGATGCTGCTTTACTTCGGTGATCGGACGAGAACCAGTGTTTTCAGCATGGTATAGCCGTTTACGGGAGATTACTGCTTTATTTAGAACATGGCTTTATTTAGCCATCACCCTCCCAAGTACTGACCGCGCCCGATGCTGCTTGACTTCGGTGATCGGACGAGAACCGGCGTTTTCTGCATTGTATGGCCGTTGACGGAAGATAACTGCTTTATTTAGCACATGTACACGGGCTTTAAGAATAAAATGATTGAATATTAGACTGACCTATTAAGTATAGAAATAAATAACAAAACTACTCGATTTCACTATCCCCCGGAAATAAAGATCTCAAAACAGTAAAATATAAATTTTTATATGCTCTGATCCCAACGAAAGCTTGGCATCTAAGACGAACAGAATTTAAAAATAAAAAAGATATTTCCAAGTTGGAAAAATCCAGTATCTTCGTATAAATTAATAATTAAATAAATTGAATCAATACAATTAAAAAGAGATGCCAACAGCACGTTGTGTTCCCAGGTGGTCACCCTCCAAAGTACTGACCGCGCCCGATGCTGCTTTACTTCGGTGATCGGACGAGAACCAGTGTTTTCAGCATGGTATAGCCGTTGACGGGAGATTACTGCTTTATTTAGAACATGGCTTTATTTAGCCATCACCCTCCCAAGTACTGACCGCGCCCGATGCTGCTTGACTTCGGTGATCGGACGAGAACCGGCGTTTTCTGCATTGTATGGCCGTTGACGGAAGATAACTGCTTTATTTAGCACATGTACACGGGCTTTAAGAATAAAATGATTGAATATTAGACTGACCTATTAAGTTCAGAAATAAATAACAAAACTACTTAATTTCCCCCGCCCCCGGAAAAAAAGGTCTCAAAAGAGTAAAATATGAATTTTTATATGCTCTGATCCCAACGAAAGCTTGGCATCTAAGACGAACAGAATTTAAAAATAAAAAAGATATTTCCAAGTTGGAAAAATCCAGTATCTTCGTATAAATTAATAATTAAATAAATTGAATAAATAAAATTAAAAAGTGAAGCCTACAGCATTTGGTGTTTCCACTAGGTCACCCTCCAAAGTACTGACCGCGCCCGATGCTGCTTTACTTCGGTGATCGGACGAGAACCAGTGTTTTCAGCATGGTATAGCCGTTTACGGGAGATTACTGCTTTATTTAGAACATGGCTTTATTTAGCCATCACCCTCCCAAGTACTGACCGCGCCCGATGCTGCTTGACTTCGGTGATCGGACGAGAACCGGCGTTTTCTGCATTGTATGGCCGTTGACGGAAGATTTCTGCTTTATTTAGCACATGTACACGGGCTTTAAGAATAAAATGATTGAATATTAGACTGACCTATTAAGTAAAGAAATAAATAACAAAACTGTTCTATTTCACCATCCCCCGGAAATAAAGGTCTCAAAACAGTAAAATATAAATTTTTATATGCTCTGATCCCAACGAAAGCTTGGCATCTAAGACGAACAGAATTTAAAAATAAAAAAGATATTTCCAAGTTGGAAAAATCCAGTATCTTCGTATAAATTAATAATTAAATAAATTGAATAAATAAATTAAAAAGTAGATGCCAACAGCACGTTGGTGTTCCCAGGTGGTCACCCTCCCAAGTACTGACCGCGCCCGATGCTGCTTTACTTCGGTGATCGGACGAGAACCAGTGTTGTCAGCATGGAATAGCCGTTGACGGGAGATTACTGCTTTATTTAGAACATGGCTTTATTTAGCCATCACCCTCCCAAGTACTGACCGCGCCCGCTGCTGCTTGACTTCGGTGATCGGACGAGAACCGGCGTTTTCTGCATTGTATGGCCGTTGACGGAAGATAACTGCTTTATTTAGCACATGTACACGGGCTTTAAGAATAAAATGATTGTATATTAGACTGACCTATTAAGTTCAGAAATAAATAACTAAACTACTTAATTTCAACCGCCCCCGGAAAAAAAGGTCTCAAAAGAGTAAAATATGAATTTTTATATGCTCTGATCCCAACGAAAGCTTGGCATCTAAGACGAACAGAATTTAAAAATAAAAAAGATATTTCCAAGTTGGAAAAATCCAGTATCTTCGTATAAATTAATAATTAAATAAATTGAATAAATAAATTAAAAGTAGATGCCAACAGCACGTTGTGTTCCCAGGTGGTCACCCTCCAAGTACTGACCGCGCCCGATGCTGCTTTACTTCGGTGATCAGTCGAGAACCAGTGTCGTCAGCATGGAATAGCCGTTGACGGGAGATTACTGCTTTATTTAGAACATGGCTTTATATAGCCATCACCCTCCCAAGTACTGACCGCGCCCGATGCTTCTTGACTTCGGTGATCGGACGAGAACCGGCGTTTTCTGCATTGTATGGCCGTTGACGGAAGATAACTGCTTTATTTAGCACATGTACACGGGCTTTAAGAATAAAATGATTGTATATTAGACTGAACTATTAAGTTCAGAAATAAATTAATTTCAACCGCCCCCGGAAAAAAAGGTCTCAAAAGAGTAAAATATGAATATTTATGTGCTCTGATCCCAACGAAAGCTTGGCATCTAAGACGAACAGAATTTAAAAATAAAAAAGATATTTCCAAGTTGGAAAAATCCAGTATCTTCGTATAAATTAATAATTAAATAAATTGAATAAATATAATTAAATAGATGCCAACAGCACGTTGTGTTCCCAGGTGGTCACCCTCCCAAGTACTGACCGCGCCCGATGCTGCTTTACTTCGGTGATCGGACGAGAACCAGTGTTTTCAGCATGGAATAGCCGTTGACGGGAGATTACTGCTTTATTTAGAACATGGCTTTATTTAGCCATCACCCTCCCAAGTACTGACCGCGCCCGATGCTGCTTGACTTCGGTGATCGGACGAGAACCGGCGTTTTCTGCATTGTATGGCCGTTGACGGAAGATAACTGCTTTATTTAGCACATGTACACGGGCTTTAAGAATAAAATGATTGAATATTAGACTGACCTATTAAGTACAGAAATAAATAACAAAACTACTCTATTTCAGCATCCCCCGGAAATAAAGGTCTCAAAAGAGTAAAATATAAATTTTTATATGCTCTGATCCCAACGAAAGCTTGGCATCTAAGACGAACAGAATTTAAAAATAAAAAAGATATTTCCAAGTTGGAAAAATCCAGTATCTTCGTATAAATTAATAATTAAATAAATTGAATAAATAAAATTAAAAAGTGATGCCAACAGCATTTGGTGTTCCCAGGCGGTCACCCTCCAAAGTACTGACCGCGCCCGATGCTGCTTTACTTCGGTGATCGGACGAGAACCAGTGTTTTCAGCATGGTATAGCCGTTGACGGGAGATTACTGCTTTATTTAGAACATGGCTTTATTTAGCCATCACCCTCCCAAGTACTGACCGCGCCCGATGCTTCTTGACTTCGGTGATCGGACGAGAACCGGCGTTTTCTGCATTGTATGGCCGTTGACGGAAGATAACTGCTTTATTTAGCACATGTACACGGGCTTTAAGAATAAAATGATTGTATATTAGACTGACCTATTAAGTTCAGAAATAAATAACTAAACTACTTAATTTCAACCGCCCCCGGAAAAAAATGTCTCAAAAGAGTATAATAATATTTTTTGTATGCTCTGATCCCAACGAAAGCTTGGCATCTAAGTCGAACAGAATTTAAAAATAAAAAAGATATTTCCAAGTTGGAAAAATCCAGTATCTTCGTATAAATTAATAATTAAATAAATTGAATCAATACAATTAAAAAGAGATGCCAACAGCACGTTGTGTTCCCAGGTGGTCACCCTCCCAAGTACTGACCGCGCCCGATGCTGCTTTACTTCGGTGATCGGACGAGAACCAGTGTTTTCAGCATGGCATAGCCGTTGACGGGAGATTACTGCTTTATTTAGAACATGGCTTTATTTAGCCATCACCCTCCCAAGTACTGACCGCGCCCGACGCTGCTTGACTTCGGTGATCGGACGAGAACCGGCGTTTTCTGCATTGTATGGCCGTTGACGGAAGATAACTGCTTTATTTAGCACATGTACACGGGCTTTAAGAATAAAATGATTGTATATTAGACTGACCTATTAAGTTCAGAAATAAATAACTAAACTACTTAATTTCAACCGCCCCCGGAAAAAAAGGTCTCAAAAGAGTAAAATATGAATATTTATGTGCTCTGATCCCAACGAAAGCTTGGCATCTAAGACGAACAGAATTTAAAAATAAAAAAGATATTTCCAAGTTGGAAAAATCCAGTATCTTCGTATAAATTAATAATTAAATAAATTGAATAAATAAAATTAAAAAGTGAAGCCTACAGGTTCTAGTGTTCCCAGGTGGTCACCCTCCCAAGTACTGACCGCGCCCGATGCTGCTTTACTTCGGTGATCGGACGAGAACCAGTGTTTTCAGCATGGTATAGCCGTTTACGGGAGATTGCTGCTTTATTTAGAACATGGCTTTATTTAGCCATCACCCTCCCAAGAACTGACCGCGCCCGATTCTGCTTGACTTCGGTGATCGGACGAGAACAGGCGTTTTCTGCATTGTATGGCCGTTGACGGAAGATAACTGCTTTATTTAGCACATGTACACGGGCTTTAAGAATAAAATGATTGAATATTAGACTGACCTATTAAGTACAGAAATAAATAACTAAACTACTTAATTTCAACCGCCCCCGGAAAAAAGGTCTCAAAAGAGTATAATAATAATTTTTGTATGCTCTGATCCCAACGAAAGCTTGGCATCTAAGTCGAACAGAATTTAAAAATAAAAAAGATATTTCCAAGTTGGAAAAATCCAGTATCTTCGTATAAATTAATAATTAAATAAATTGAATCAATACAATTAAAAAGAGATGCCAACAGCACGTTGCGTTCCCAGGTGGTCACCCTCCCAAGTACTGACCGCGCCCGATGCTGCTTTACTTCGGTGATCGGACGAGAACCAGTGTTTTCAGCATGGCATAGCCGTTGACGGGAGATTACTGCTTTATTTAGAACATGGCTTTATTTAGCCATCACCCTCCCAAGTACTGACCGCGCCCGACGCTGCTTGACTTCGGTGATCGGACGAGAACCAGTGTTTTCTGCATTGTATGGCCGTTGACGGAAGATAACTGCTTTATTTAGCACATGTACACGGGCTTTAAGAATAAAATGATTGAATATTACACTGACCTATTAAGTAAAGACATAAATAACAAAACTACTCAATTTCACAATCCCCCGGAAATAAAGGTTTCAAAACAGTAAAATATAAATTTTTATATGCTCTGATCCCAACGAAAGCTTGGCATCTAAGACGAACAGAATTTAAAAATAAAAAGATATTTCCAAGTTGGAAAAATCCAGTATCTTCGTAAAAATTAATAACTAAATAAATTGAATAAATAAAATTAAAAAGTGATGCCAACAGCATTTGGTGTTCCCAGGTGGTCACCCTCTAAAGTACTGACCGCGACCGATGCTGCTTGACGTCGGTGATCGGAAGAGAACCGGCATTTTCTGCATTGTATGGCCGTTAACGGGAGATTTCTGCTTTATTTAGCACATGTACACGGGCTATAAGGATAAAATGATTGTATATTAGACTGACCTATTAAGTACAGAAATAAATAACTAAACTACTTAATTTCACCCGCCCCCGGAAAAAAAGGTCTCAAAATAGTAAAATATGAATTTTTGTATGCTCTGATCCCAACGAAAGCTTGGCATCTAAGTCGAACAGAATTTAAAAATGATACAAATATTTCCAAGTTGGAAAAATCAAGTATCTTCGTATAAAATAATAATTAAATAAATTGAATAAATAAAATTAAAAAGTGATGCCAACAGCATTTGGTGTTCCCAGGTGGTCACCCTCTAAAGTACTGACCGCGCCCGATACTGCTTGACTTCGGTGATCGGAAGAGAACCGGCATTTTCTGCATTGTTTGGCCATTAACGGAAGATTTCTGCTTTATTTAGCACATGTACACGGGCTATAAGAATGAAATGATTGTATATTAGACTGACATACTAAGTACAGAAATAAATAAAAAAACTACTCAATTTCTCCCGCCCCCGGAAAAAAAGTCTCAAAAGACTAAAATATGAATTTTTATATGCTCTGATAGCAACGAAAGCTTGGCATCTAAGTCGAACAGAATTAAAAAATGATATAAATATTTCCAAGTTGGAAAAATCCAGTATCTTCTTATAAATTAATAACTAAATAAATTGAATAAATAAAATTAAAAAGTGATGCCAACAGCAGGCGGTGACCCTCCAAAGTACTGACCGTGGCCGATGCTGCTGGATTTCGGTGAATGGACGAGAACCGGTGTTATCAATAGGGTATAGCTGATGATGGGAGATTATTGCTTTATTTAGTACATGGCTTTATTTAGCCAGCACCCTCCCAAGTACTGACCGCGCCCGATGCTGCTTGACTTCGGTGATCGTACGAGAACCGGCATTTTCTGCATTGTATGGCCGTTAACGGAAGATTACTGCTTTATTTAGCACATGTACATGGGCTTTAAAAAATAAATTGATTGTATATTAGACTGACCTATTAAGTACAGAAATAAATAACAAAACTACTCAATTTTACCCGAACCCGGAAAAAAAGGTGTAAAAAGAGTAAAATATGAATTTTTATATGCTCTGATCCCAACGAAAGCTTGGCATATAAGTCGAACAGAATTAAAAAATAAAAAAAATATTTCCAAGTTGGAAAAATCAAGTATCTTCGTATAAATTAATAATTAAATAAATTGAATAAATAAAAATAAGTAGATGCGATTAGCACGCGGTTGTCCCAGGTGGTCACCCTCCAAAGTACTGACCGCGCCCGATGCTGCTTTACTTCGGTGATCGGACGAGAACCAGCGTTTTCTGCATTGTATGGCCGTTGACGGAAGATTACTGCTTTATTCAGCACATGTACACGGGCTTTAAGAATAAAATGATTGAATATTAGACTGACCTATTAAGTACAGAAATAAATAACTAAACTACTTAATTTCAACCGCCCCCGGAAAAAAAGGTCCGAAAAGAGTAAAATATGAATTTTTATATGCTCTGATACCAACGAAAGCTTGGCATCTAAGTCGAACAGAATTTCATAATAAAAAAGATATTTCCAAGTTGGAAAAATCCAGTATCTTCGTATAAATTAATAATTAAATAAATTGAATAAATAAAATTAAAAAGTGATGCCAATAGCATTTGGTGTTCCCCGGTGGTCACCCTCCAAAGTACAGACCGCGCCCGATGTTGCTTTACTTCGGTGATCGGACGAGAACCAGTGTTTTCAGCATGATATAGCCGTTTACGGGAGATTACTGCTTTATTTAAAACATGGCTTTATTTAGCCATCACACTCCAAAGTACTGACCGCGCCCGATGCTGCTTTACTTCGGTGATCGGACGAGAACCATTGTTTTCTGCATAGTATAGCAATTAAAGGGAGATTACTGCTTTATTTAGCCATCACCCTCCCAAGTAGTGATCGCGCCCGATGCTGCTTTATTTCGGTGATCGGACGAGAAACGGCGTTTTCTGCATTGTATGGCCGTTGACGGAAGATAACTGCTTTATTTAGCACATGTACACGGGCTTTAAGAATAAAATGATTGTATATTAGACTGACCTATTAAGTTCAGAAATAAATAACTAAACTACTTAATTTCAACCGCCCCCAGAAAAAAAGGTCTCAAAAGAGTAAAATATGAATATTTATATGCTCTGATCCCAACGAAAGCTTGGCATCTAAGTCGAACAGAATTTTAAAATAAAAAAGATATTTCGAAGTTGGAAAAATCCAGTATCTTTGTATAAATTAATAATTAAATAAATTGAATAAATATAATTAAAAAGAGATGCCAACAGCACGTTGTGTTCCCAGGTGCTCAACCTCCAAAGTACTGACCAAGCCCGATACTGTTTTACTTCGGTGATCGGACGAGAACCAGTGTTTTCAGCATGGTATAGCCGTTTACGGAAGATTACTGCTTTATTTAGAACATGGCTATATTTAGCCATGACCCTCCCATGTACTGACCGCTCCCGATGCTGTTTGACTTCGGTGATCGGACGAGAAACGGCGTTTTCTGCATTGTATGGCCGTTGACGGAAGATAACGGCTTCGGACGAGAACCAGTGTTTTCAGCATGGTATAGCCGTTTACGGGAGATTACTGCTTTATTTAAAACATGGCTTTATTTAGCCATCACCCTCCAAAGTACTGACCGCGCCCGATGCTGCTTTACTTCGGTGATCGGACGAGAACCATTGTTTTCTGCATAGTATAGCCATTAAAGGGAGATTACTGCTTTATTTAGCCATCACCCTCCCAAGTAGTGATCGCGCCCGATGCTGCTTTATTTCGGTGATCGGACGAGAAACGGCGTTTTTTGCATTGTATGGCCGCTGACGGAAGATAACTGCTTTATTTAGCACATGTACACGGGCTTTAAGAATAAAATGATTGAATATTAGACTGACCTATTAAGTAAAGAAATAAATAACAAAACTACTCAATTTCACCTATACCCCGGAAATAAAGGTCTCAAAACTGTAAAATATAAATTTTTATATGCTCTGATCCCAACGAAAGCTTGGCATCTAAGACGAACAGAATTTAAAAATAAAAAAGATATTTCCAAGTTGGAAAAATCCAGTATCTTCGTATAAATTAATAACTAAATAAATTGAATAAATAAAATTAAAAAGTGATGCCAACAGCATTTGGTGTTCCCAGGTGGTCACCCTCTAAAGTACTGACCGCAACCGATGCTGCTTGACGTCGATGATCGGAAGAGAACCGGCATTTTCTGCATTGTTTGGCCGTTAACGGAAGATTTCTGCTTTATTTAGCACATGTACACGGGCTATAACAATAAAATGATTGTATATTAGACTGACCTATTAAGTACAGAAATAAATAAAAAAACTACTCAATTTCACCCGCTCCCGGAAAAAAAGGTCTCAAAAGACTAAAATATGAATTTTTATATGCTCTGATAGCAACGAAAGCTTGGCATCTAAGTCGAACAGAATTAAAAAATGATATAAATATTTCCAAGTTGGAAAAATCCAGTATCTTCTTATAAATTAATAACTAAATAAATTGAATAAATAAAATTAAAAAGTGATGCTAACAGCAGGCGGTGACCCTCCAAAGTACTGGCCGTGGCCGATGCTGCTGGACTTCGGTGATTGGACAAGAACCGGTGTTATCAATAGGGTATAGCTGATGATGGGAGATTATTGCTTTATTTAGTACATGGCTTTATTTAGCCAGCACCCTCCCAAGTACTGACCGCGCCCGATGCTGCTTGACTTCGGTGATCGGACGAGAACCGGCATTTTCGGCATTGTATGGCCGTTAAAGGAAGATTACTGCTTTATTTAGCACATGTACATGGGCTTTAAAAAATAAATTGATTATATATTAGACTGACCTATTAAGTACAGAAATAAATAACAAAACTACTCAATTTTACCCGAACCCGGAAAAAAAGGTGTCAAAAGAGTAAAATATGAATTTTTATATGCTCTGATCCCAACGAAAGCTTGAAGTCGAACAGAATTAAAAAATAAAAAAAATATTTCCAAGTTGGAAAAATCAAGTATCTTCGTATAAATTAATAATTAAATAAATTGAATAAATAAAAATAAATAGATGCGATTAGCACGCGGTTGTCCCAGGTGGTCACCCTCCAAAGTACTGACCGCGGACGACCCTGCTTGACTTTGGTGATCGTACGAGAACCAGTGTTTTCAGCATGGTATAGCCGTTGACGGGAATTTACTGCTTTATTTAGAACATGGTTTTATTTAGACATCACCCTCCCAAGTACTGACCGCGCCCGATGCTGCTTGACTTCGGTGATCGGACGAGAACCGGCGTCATCTTCTTTGTTTGGCCGTTGACGTAAGATTGCAGCTTTATTTAAATACAAGTATATAACTTAAATAATAATCCTTTTTTTAGATTTAGCTGTGATGAAAACATTTACAAAAAAAATTCCTCATTTTAGGTCTCTTTTATCTTTTTATTTTAGGAATCGTGATGAGATTTGAAATACAAACCATTACATAGATAAGAAGTCTTCTCAATAAAAATAACTCGGCGTCGCGAACCATTTGTGGGAATTTTCCTTAATTCACACGTATTATATAACAGACATTTTTTTTTTTTTTTTTTTTTTTTTTATCCAATGCGGAGGCACTTGTATTTCAAACATTGGCCCTTACTACGCCGCAGTTTTACTGTCCATTTTATTGTGGGGGCACCATATAGGCGGACAGCATTACCCCCTATGAGGGACGACACGAACGGAGGCATTTTTCGTGGCGCAACGCTGGGACTCGATCTGAGCACCCTCAGCACCGAAAACCAGCGCGCTGTACCACTGGGCCGCCACAAGCCCCATATAACAGACATGCAATACATAATTTTGGGGTAAAAAAATGTTTTTTATTAAATTGTAATAAAAATGTTAAATTTAAATATACAATAAATGCAAAAGAAATTTAAAGCTAATTTTTTACGCTGTAAACAATATCGAGTTATAATTATAATTATATCTCGATAATTATAACTAATAAGTAAGTAATATCGCCACCGTCCACACCCGAAGGTTATACGGCCCTTTAATAATAAAACTAATCATGCCGACGGCAATCCAGCCCAACCGGGTCCCGAAGTTTTTCTTTTTGCAATTCATTTACCTGTCTATTTTTTTTTTAAACCGAGGGGCTATCCACCTTCCCCTTGTAGGGGGAAGTGTATATTCATAAGTTCCTGCATAATATTCTTGATGTACCTTCTACAATAATAATCCGTAAATAATTTACTAGGGGCCCAATCTTGAAAGCCCAAAGGTAAGTTTTTTCGTGCTTCAGCCCATTTGCTACAATTGTATATACAGTGCTTTATAGTTTGTATATTGCCACACTCACAAAGATCTGTTTTAGCAAAAAATCTGTTTTGATAGACTCCTATACAGCCATGTTCAGTTATTGCTTGATTAACAAGGAAATCTGCCGACAGTCTTTTCGTAGAAACTCTAATGAATACCTCAAATACTTTCCTTCCTACACTGCGTCTCTCCCAATTTTCTTGCCATATATTTATGTAATAATTCTTAATTTTATTCTTAATCTGTTCTTTAGTTAATTTATAATTTCCTGTGGTTTCATTCAGTGTTGTTGCTTGTTTAGCTGCTGCGTCTACCATCTCATTTTTATTAATGCCACAGTGGGCTTTAACCCAGTGTAAGTTTACTGCTATCTCATGACTTTGTATTAGGTTTTTTATATTTTCAATCCTATCTCCCTTAAAATAATATGCACATATAGCTTGCAGTGTACTTCTAGAATCACTGTATATGTCGATTTCCTGTATTCCTTTACTTATAGCATCAGTGATCGCCATGTCAATGGCTTCAACTTCGGCGCTATAGGATGATGTATTATTAGGTAGACGTTTAAGTTTTGTTTGTTCTAAAACATTAAGGTTGTAACGTGTACACGCCGCACCAACCCCTTCGTTGGTTTTTGAGCCATCAGTGTAGTATTTAATGTTCGATTTTGATTCCATGTTATATGTCCATTCATATTTCCTCATTTCACGTACTTTCTTTAGAGGTCGGCTTTTTGTTTCGCAATTCTGTGCGTTCAGTACGATGTCTCCTAATTTTATTTCTGATCCTTTATTGTAGATTTCATAGTTATTCTTTTCAATTTTAGCTGTTAAGTCTAATGGTATGCATCCTGATAGAACGTGGAGTGCATCCGTCGAAACTGTTCTGTAACATTTAGTTAACATTATTAAGAATGGTCGTTGTATCTGTCTTAATTTGAAATCCATTGTACGTTTACCATTATACCATGACTACACTCCATGCAATAGTATATTTTCTATAACAGTTAAATATAGCTTTTTGACAACTATTTATTATAACTAATAAATAGTAGTGTCACAAACAGGTGTATTAAAGAAAATATTATAAATATTTTAATACGTTTCACCCTAAAATGCAAAAGTAATATCCTGCACTGCATAATACACCCCAGTAAAGGGAATTGCCTCATATATTAGTGTATTTTAGCAATGTTCTTGACGGTAGTAACTATAATCAAAGAAAGGGATAACAGTTCATGATGAGTTAGATTAAAAAGCCTTATTCTGCCCTTTTCTCAGTACAAATAAAAATGTGAGGAATGTCATACATGCTTCTATCCCAATTTTCTCTGCTTCATAAATATACTTTTCCTTCTCCTCATTGTCACCTCGGGAGTAAATGGGAATAAACGTTCAGGTTTTGGAGCTCATAGACTAATCTAAACCCGAAAATTTAGCAGGAAAACCAACGTATGCAGGCAAAATAAAGAAAACTACTAAAGAGAGATACTTTTATAACATGCATTCATCAACAGTCCAGATATTATCATGAAACAAAGAATTGTTTCTGATAGTTCTGATCTTTTAGAGCAGTGGTTCTCAACATTTTTTACTCCATTCCCCTAGTTCAGAATATCCCACGGCCTCTTCCAACGACTTCCTAACTCAAAAGGTGAATTCCAGATACTATGCAACATGATATTGACAATATTATATATTTTTTTTTCTTTATTAGTACACACACATTTATTTTGATTATTTCTATGGTAAAATTTCTTCAATTTAATAGCAATAGAAAATGTTTACAATATTTAATACTTCAATAAAATTAGTCTTGTATATTATGAATTTATTACTTGACAGACTAAAGTGAATAAACACAGGCTAAAATTAATACTGCATGTTCGAGAACTGATTTTAATCTGGGACATCCCCTGAAGTTCATTGAATGTCGCAGATTAAATGAAAAGCAAACTACAATTTTACAAATTTTACTTAATCTACAGGAAATCCGACTTTTCTGAATAGTGGTCCCTACTCTTCCCTCCCATGAAATTCTAATATTTCCCTTTGGGGGGACTTCCTCGTCATTGAGAACCCATGTTCTAGAGCAGTGCTCCGCAACCGCTGTGCCGTGGCACACTAGTGTGCCGCGATGTGATATTGACTGTGCCGCGGGGATTTTATTGATTATAATAATAAAAAAAAATTAACCACCGCATCAGTTAGAATTTTTTTTAAGTAAAATATTCCTCTAACTTTTTGCTAATATTTCTCTGGGTCGAAATTATACACAAATCAAAAACATGTTACCTTACATTGTATGTATGCTTGAGCGTCATAGTTCTGGATTTTAGTTAAGAAAGAATATCCACAAATTTATAACAAAACCATTGCAATTTTTCTCCCTTTTTCTACGACATACTTATGCGAATAAAGTTTTTTCGACACTGGTTCTACACTGCTGGCCACTGTAAATGCAACACCCTGAAGGAAACATGCAAATAACATGAAATTTACAACATGCATTAGCGGAGGTGAGATATGCAAATGATTAGAATTTCAGCACAGACGCACATCACGCGCGCCTGTGGCGCCACTTCAAAGCGCTATTTAAGGCTTGGAGATTTCGACGATTTCAAGTTCGGCAATTGTGTTTTTCTTGTGCTTTTTTCAAGAAAACGATCAATTATGCCTCGTCGAAAACAGCGATCATCTTTTGATCAAGTATCCGAGTTCGACAGAAGAAGGATAGTGGCCTACCGAGATTGTGGATTATCTTTCAGGGAAATCGGTAGTCGTGTTGGACGAAACCAAACAACTGTAATGCGGATATGTGATCGTTGGATGCAGGAGGGTACGACGGACTGGCGTGTTCGATCGCATCCACCTCAGCGCACCACTTCACGTGATGACAGCCAAATTGTGCGCATGGCAGTGACGGATCGCTCAGTCACATCACGAACCATAGCACAGCACATGCAGTCTGTAACGCATCATCCAGTGTCTGCGCGTACCATTCGACGCCGTTTACAGCAGAGTGGTCTGTCCGCAAGACGTCCATTGCTTTGTCTACCCTTGACGCAGAACCACTGACGTCTCCGCCGCCAATGGTGCGATGACAGAAGGATGTGGACGGCAGAATGGAATGAAATTGTCTTTACTGACGAGTCACGCTTCTGTCTGCAACACCACGATGGTCGCATTCGAATCTGGAGACACCGTGAAGAGAGGATGCTGAACAGCTGCGTTATGCACCGCCACACTGGTCCTGCACCGGGTATTATGGTATGGGGCGGTATTGGATATCACTCTCGCACACCTCTAGTACGCATTGCCGGTACTTTAAACAGCCAGCGCTACATCTCCGAGGTGTTGGAGCCAGTTGTCCTTCCTTACCTTCTGTGCTTGCCCTAGCCATATTTCAACAGGATAATGCGCGACCACACGTGGCACGCATTGTCCATTCTTCGTCAATCGCCAGATTCAATTGCTACCCTGGCCACCTCGCTCTCCGGATCTTTCGTCGATAGAAAACATGTGGTCCATGGTTGCTCTACGATTGACCCAGATTCCATCCCCAGCTGCCACATCAGATCAACTTTGGCAACGTGTGGAAGCTGCTTGGTCTGCTGTACCCCAAGAACTCATCCAAAGTCTCTTTGAATCAATGCCGAGGCGTGGGGCAGCGGTGAGCTCCAACAATGGCGGCTACTCTGGCTACTGATTTTGGCAGGAACCACACTTCACAGAAGTCTATAAATTTAATCATTTGATACTTGGTCAACATGTTATCTACAAAATAAATTTTGTTGTGATATCTCTTGTCTTTCTTCGTGTTGCAATTTGGGTGGCCAGCAGTGTAATTAAAAATGACAAACAATCGTGTTTAAAGGGTCTTGACCATGAAGTTCGAGTAGCTCTTCTAATATAGAGCCAAATATTAAACGTACTCAAAACAAGCTCAAATATATCATTAATAAATAAGTTACGTTTAAATTAACTTTGATTTATTAGGCTTAAGTAAAGACCAAAAAAAATTTTAATATGAAAATTTAAAGAGAACATTTTTTATACTTGTAAACTATAACTTTATATTTTTGTTCTTGTGTTCGTGCACAATTCAGAATTATTTATATAAAACTTAAATACTTATAATTATCTTGATACATAGAGCTATTTTATTGTGTTTTTTACCTAATAAAAACATGTACGTATTTATTGTAATTTATGTATTTGCAAGCTTTTTCTTGTGGTGTGACGCGGAATTATCGAAAAAACGTTGTTGTGCCGTGGAACATAAAAGGTTGCGAAGCTCTGTTCTAGAAAGACACCACTAGGATCTGGGCATTCCTACAAAAAGGGAGAGAAGAAAACTCCTCAAAAAGTGTACAATGCTGCATGTACACATCTAGCTCAATCACTGAGAACACAAGTGGCGAAATTATAATTAAACAATTCATTCTTATGCACATGTGGAATAACTGTACCACAAATTTATTCACCTGCTCCTACAGAATATGAGAATATTTTAATAATAAATCTCCTCTGTAAAAAGGACAGAGACAGGATTGAATGTTACGGTTCTTATTTTTCTAATACATTAGTGCCATAGTGGATAGGGATGCAAGTAATTGCAATTGGGCTTGGTGGCGTTCTGTATGTTTGTAGAACTTTATATCCCCGTTAAGAGAATCTTGAGACATTATTTTTTCTTTGGAGGCGAAAGCTTATGAACGTGTGCTGAATTCCCTTTGTCATTGACTAAATTTCTATTCTAAAGTTTCAGATAAAATAGAACTAAAATATTAAGCAAGGACTTTTGTACATAGTTATTTTGAGTCCTTAATAGATAATACTGCCCATTTGAGGAGTTTCACAGGATTTTATTAATTCAATTTTAAAATAAAAGAATATTAGTTATATACTTTATGACATTCAATTAAAATTTTATAAAAACATAGTACTAACTGAGAATTTAAGATTTAAAAACAGCTTGACTTTAAATAAGGCTCCAAGGGATATATGCCATGGTCTGCTTTTTGTATCCAGTCACTCTGCGATTTAAAGTACGGAGAATGCAATAAATGCTGTTACTTTAGGACTATTAACTCAGATATCTGCCAGAATTTGTATCCGATTGCACTATTTTGTACATGAAAATACGTTGAATTTAAAGAGAAAATCATAAGTTTTATATTCACATCCTTACATTATTGTAAGAAAGTAAAATGAAATTTACAAAGAATGCAGTTATATTTTTTATGCTACGGATTTCTCTCGAAAATGCAGATTATCAGTTTTTAATCAGTTGCTTAATTAAGTGTTTTGTAAAAGAGTTAAATATTATTTCAGAATTATTTTACAAAATTAAATCTTTGAATTAAGATTTATTCTCATATCTATTTCCTTAGGGCGAATATTTGTCCGTTAAATATCTACAGATTTGAACACATTTAGGATAAATTCTAACAATAAGTTTTACATGAAAAACTTTATCATCTTTGCACAGAGTTACAATTTATGTTGAAAAAACATAGGTTATAATATAATAGAATGTGAAAGAAGTACTATATGTTTTTTCTCGCGTAATATTTTTTATATAAACTCGTACAGGTATCTGATGCGTGATAATTGACATTCTATAATGCTAATTTCAGTAGAATGTGAATTTAATTTCTTATGATGCCAATTTCAAATATGAATAAAGAAACTTTGAATACTTTTATTTTCATCAATGTATGTGTGGACTGTTAAGGAATAGTAAAAAGAATGGGCTTCTTTATCATTCCAATCCCATTACTTCAGCACATTTGAAATATTTTGAACTAAAAGAAGACAGGTTGTAGTTAATTATACTTCGGTACAGATCGCAACAATGTTGAAAACACCAGACAAATTTAGCCAATACGGTGAAATTTCTCTATGACGGCCAGTAATGGTTCCAAATATATTGGCCGTTTTGAGGGATGGCGGTCGAAAAGAGGTTTCTTCAATAGCATTGGATCTATGAAGTCTTGAATTGGTTATGAACAAAATATGGTCCTTTAGAGGGACGGCCGGCTAGAGAAATTTTATTGTATATGGCTTTTAGTATTTATTAATTTACGTGCACATAAGCTGTTTGAATGAACATCGGAATTCTAGCATCATATTTAAAATATAGAACTATTGAAAGATTGGAAATTTATTTTTATACTTTTATGATAATTGTGTTTAGTGATTTACGATTTTTTATTTAAATGTATGACAATACACACGAAAATAATGAATAATATGAATAAAAATAATGAAAAACATGGTGAAATTTTTATGTATAGTTAAAAAAAAAGTGAAATTATAACGAGATATATATAATTAAATATAAAATTAAAATATTCCCTTTTCATAAATTAACAAATTGTAGCACGTGGAAAGTAAAATTTTAAGTGAAAATATTGTTATTTACTGAAGCCCTAACTTTTTTGTACTAAAAGCAAATATCAGTAAGATAAATTAATAAACACAAAGGATTGTTGTTAACCGGTTCATTGGCAAAGGGGAAAGTACCGGGTGGTCATAAAGAAACTTTGGCGATATATGAACCTCTAGTGGCCGTTCCGTTCTACCTATCGAGATGAGATTTCAGATAGAGTTATTCAGAGGTATGAGCTCGGGATTCTGTGAACGGTAACACAGTGACGCTCACGGTTACGGTTATAGGTATAGAAACTCGAAATGTTCAAATGGCAACGCCCACTTTTTCCCGTCGCAAAATGCTCAAAACGCAAATGCGAAAAACCTAAAAAGCCTTGGAACGGTACGTGTGTCACAAAAAACGGACGCGTTATGCACGCACAAAAAACAGCTCTGCGAACGGCCAACAAAGACTCAATCGGGGCCTACGGAGGAAATTTGCATATGACAGAGGTTAGAAACCAATCACAGAACGCTGTTCGCCTGATATTTAGCGTAGAAAACCGATAAAAAGCTCTCTGATCGTATTTTTGTATTATTAATCATTTGTATTATTAAATTATTAAATCATAGATCGATAATAGGTTTGAATTATAAAGTTAAATAGTAGCAGCATAACTCCTGTGAAGTTTTTAAAAAATCCTATTTTTATCCAATGGCAGCCCGTGCTACAACATCATATGGGATAATTTGACGTTAATGGTGAGTAGAAAAAAAATCTCTATTGAATTGGTTTTTTCAAGCCTGTTTCAAATACTTTTTTTAATGGACTAATGTCAACTGATCATATTAGACGTGGTGATGGAACTTGTATTCTTGTTTTAGAAAACGTATCGTAAGTAATAGAATTCTATTGGCAGTTCTAATTCAGAGATCATACATGGTACTTTTCTTCGACCAAACTTAATTGGAATCAAAAGAGTGCATTATCAATAGATTTTCCCATGAGTTTTACCGCATTAGACGCTACTCGCATCCGAGTCTCGCAGTTTGTAACAGAACTTCCCTGTCTTCTGCAATTGATTACACATACAATTCATTTTGTTAAGTCAAACAATTGACATTCAGTATAGCCTGAATAATAGCAGTCGTTTTAACATATTTTCCAAATATGTTCTTTAATTTATCAGCATTCTACAAATCAGTAAATTTAAATGAGCTGGTTGTTGTCGAAGTTCATTTCAAAAGACTATCTTCCTTTCAAAAGACTTCTCTTCCTTTCTTCCTATGATACTTCTATAATCTCAAGGATAATCATGAAAACTATTTGACCACGTGAATCTAATTTGAACTTGACAGCCGTTTTCAATCCGTCTCTAAATATCTTCATATAGGTTTATGTTAAGAAAGAAGCAATTACTCGGGTTTGGCTTTACTTTTGTTGAACGTTTGACTATGATTCTTTTTAACTTTCAAGAAAGTGTTTCCACTAAAAAGGAATATTTACACACCATATAAATTATCCTCATGCAGATGCTAATAGGGAATAATTTTACTTTTATAGCGAGTAGAAAAAAACTTTATTAAATCGCTTTTTCTAATCTGTATAAAATAATAATAACTGACTAATGTCAGCAAGCTCATAAGGTTAGACGTTATAAACGAACTACACCACAAGTTTAAGAACATATATCGTTAACTATTACAGTACATAGAAAAATCCATAGTTAAAGTGATCCAACGTTATCTTTTTATTTATTTTTTATTTATTTATAAATAAGACAGTCCTTGTGCACCACAAAGTACAGCACAAGGCTTACAAAAGTAAGTAGAAACAACAACAAAAAACAAAGAAAAACAACAGGAAAACAAATAAACAAATTACAAACAAGACTAAATAAAAACGGAAGCAGCAAAGGCAAAAAAATTAACAGAAAGCGAAAAAAGCCAGTTTGCGGCCGACCAAAACATGAAGCGGAAGAGGAAACCTAATGTTACAGGAATCCAATTCCACAATAAAATCCCTTCTCCCTTCAGTAAGCTTGGTCAGACAAAAAGCAAGTGTTAGACATTTTGAACCCCATCCACGCTGCAGAAGCACAGATCAGTCTCTGATAATCCAAATTTCTTGAGATAGCAATTGAAATTGCCGTGGCCAGTGAGAAATTTTGTTAAGTGGAAATCACTGAGAAATGCTTGTTATTTAGCCTTTGCGAAGTTGTGGGGAAAAATTGTTTAGTAAAGAGGCCGTTGATGAATTCTGGTACAGCTCATTCCATAAGAGAATGGTCTCTTTGTAATGCTCAGTGCGAACGTGAGATTAATGATCAAGAAATGTTTTGTTCACATATAGAATCGGTTTTTACCATACAGTAAGTCCTCGGCTTACGTGGTTAATTCGTTCCAGAACATTCCGCGTATGTCGAAAGCGCGTAAGTCGAAATTTAGCAGGAAATGCGGCGCGAGCGGCCGGTACCTGTGCGACCCATCGCCCGATTCATGTAAGATTTTCAACCATCATCGTGTGGACGATAGAAGAAAGCATTAATGACTAAATATCGAAATAAAATATGTTTTTTAATCATTTTCAGTGAAATATTTTTTTATTTAAATATGAAAATGGTAAACGCATATATTATATTATACAGTACACGGACATATCATAAAATACTAATATTATACACACATAATTATGTAATTTAAAATAATCTGATAATCTAAAGATGTTCATGGGACATTGAAATATTTGTTAAATAATGCTTGTACACTCGAAGCTTTCTTTTTTTCGCCGTAAATCAATTGATATCATGGTAAAGCAGTCTGCGAAAAATTGAAAATTACAACCGCGTATGTACGAATTCGTGTAACTCGAGGACTTACTGTATAGTAAACGTTGAACGGAAAATCTCAATTGTAAATTTTTATTTACGTATTTCTGAATAGGAACTACTTTTTACTATTTTATTTATATATTTATATTTATTCTGTATGTTCCAAGATATTGATCAAATCATATCAAGTATGTATTATAATTATTTACGTTCAAGGATAGGTAAACATCGTGTTTAATCTGTCGCTTCCCAACAACTTAATTTATATGAGTTCACACGAAAACTTCTAAATCTGATGCATGTTTCCTCCTTAGCCTAAAATTAACCCAGTTTCACAAAATCTTCAGTCAATTTCATTTCGAAAATCATATTTCGATCAACTAATGGAAAACGGCTGAAATTACGTGTATATGTAACCGGTATTTCTCGAGTTTCCAATCGAATTTCGATCGTCTGGCTCCGCCTCATACCAGCCACATGTCGTAGCATTTGATAAAGACTACTTCAGATAAATTCTAAAAGAGGGTAATTTAATTTTCTAACTCGATGTATTTAAAAGTTGGCAAAAGTATTAAAAATTACATACCACGACAGGAAGGTGGGGTCATTTATAAATTTTCTGTAAGTTTTTTTTTTATTAAGGCAGGGTAATATTGACTGCATAAACAATGAGTCAATTTGGAGATAAAAATACATGTTTGAAACTGGAAATTAATTTTAATTTGAATCATATAAAAATAATTTGTAGTCTATATTCAGTTACGAGGCCTTTAACAGGTAGAATATCATTTTTTCATTATATGAACCGTGTAATTTAAGATTAAGGTTACATAAATTTCGAATTTTTATAATGTATTTTATTAAATATAATTTATTTGGAAAGGAATTGGGAGAGAAATTCATCGTAGTAGGAAATATAAAGCGACGTTTTGAGATGCCCTAAAGAACTTTTAACTCCACTCAGCATAATTCTGTTTTTATATGGAACTAGCTGAAACCCCCCACTTCGCTACGGAGTACATTCAAATTCAATACAACGGTCAATGTATGCAATTAATTCCAAAAAAAAAATAAATATATATATATATATATATATATATATATATTTATAATAAATACGACGATCAATATATACAATTGATGTAGAAAAAAAAAATATATATATAAAAAAAACGTAAGGGATGTTTTTATAGACAAAATAATGTCCAATCGTCTGCCGCATTAGCAAGAAAAAAAATATTTTATCTCTATTTAGTTGTTATGCACGTGACGATAAATTTATTTAAAGTACCAGAAAAAAGAAATCACGTGATAAGCATTTAATAAATTAAATTCTTAAAATTTATCTTTAAAAATTCACCAAAAATCAGAAAATAAAGGTAAAGATTCGAAAAAGATTTCATTTTAAAGGAATTTTTAGGATCTTTCTCGTGATATAAATTTTATAACCCTCAAATTATTGTTTTAAATACAAACTTAAAAAAAATTACTAAAACAGCTTAAAAATTTAATTTAAAAAATTCTAAGGCTAATTTTTCTCTCTTAGTGCACCCCTACATTATAAGAAGAATCGCCATGCAAAATTTCAGCCCTTTAGGTCCAGCGGTTCGGTCTGTGCGTTGTATGTTAGTCAGTCAGTCAGTCAGTCAGTCAGTTATGGAACTGTTTTATATATACAGAGATGATATAAAAGGATTTTTATAGTAACTGACAAAGGAATAATTGAGATGGGACGAATTTGACCACATTTTCTGGCTGACCTCATTTAAATTTTACCCTCAATGGGATTTGAATTTGAGCAAAACATGGTGTAGGCGATAAGTATTTTCACCATCTATTTCTGGGCGCGGTAGCCCGGTTGGCAAGAGCAGCGGGCCAGTGATCTGAACGTCCCTGGTTCGAGGCTCGTCGCCGCAAATCTACCGCCGTGTTCACTAATGGTGGCTGGGGCACGTAAAATAGGGCGTGGCTACAATGTCCTCCATGTTCTCAAATTTACCTCTGGAGGTGCGGGGTCAAGTGTTCCGGTCTCGTCACTTGGCTCGGTTCAAAATTACGGGACCGGTCATTTAGCCAAGTCGGACTCCGACCCTTGCGGTGCTATTAAAAACCGGAGCCGCACCTTCATCGCCCATAGCCTTCGGGACTTGACCTGATGTTACATGTCGGTCAAGGGGCATCAGCTACAACAACAACAACAACCATCTATTTCGGTGAGTAATTTTGCAGGAGCCAGTTTCCTTATTATATCTTACAACTGTAGCATTTTGGGAGTCCAAAAATTTTCCGAATATGTAGGTTGTATAAAAAAGATGAATATGAAATCGCAATTTTTTCAATATGTTTCTCTCTGAGAGATGCCTGGTTTCTTATGCGGTTATGCCGTTGTTAAAGTTCGAAATACTTACCATATGCCAATTACTCATTCTTTGGAAGTTTGATCTAGTTATGGATATGGAAAATCTAATTTTTGAGAATCATTTCTAAGCGGTGTAATAGAACTTAATAATAAACCGCACAACAAGTTCCCGACTAACTTATTCGGCTAATTTGTGAAAAAGTAGCTCCTGCTCTGTGTGCTTTTTAGTGTCTGTAACAATACACCAATAAGTTATCTGTTCGCAAGCTTTCAGTGAGCATAATGATGGCTTCCGTAAATAAGTGCATTTCGAAGATTATAAATATATCTTACGGTTTATGTTGTATTGCAGCAAAACTGTGCGAGGAAATTTTATAAATTTTCCCCAGATTTAAATTTTTAATGTATTTTCTAGCATTTATATTAATATATAACACGAGTCCTTTCATTCATCGAATATCAAACACGAATAATATTTATCAGAAAATTAGAACTATTTCTGTTATTAACTTTTTTATGAAATGTTAATAATACACATCGATATATACATTTTTAAACATACAATAAGCATTTTAATTTCGTTAAAAAACATGTTTATGCACAATAGATCAACCATAATTTGTGATGACTTTAGAAAGATGTATATTTAGCGCACTTTTTTTCCACACTTTTCGAAGAATTTTCGAAAATATTTCAACATTAGAACGAGGAGTGAGTGTCCCTAATTTGATAAATTACCTCCGCTTGTATGAAATAAAAATGAATGAATCTATGAGTGATTAATGGTTACTGTGTTCCCTAAAGAATGCATTAAAGAATATTTCGAAAATACTGATATTTTTCATTTATATCAAATTAATGACTTTATAAGTCAAACCACACTAACAAAAATAAATGAATGCTCTAAATTACGTCTATGATACAAAATTAATTATTGTAGAATATTAATATAAATACTTTAAAACGGATAATTGAACGGAGATTGATAAAGTCTGAATCTCCAGCTCAATGAAAGCACACCGAGAACTAATTATTACAGTGTCCGATTCCTGTTTTGTTTTCCAATTAAATTCTAATTTGTGCATATAAAGCTTAATTAGTATACAAATTATTTTGTTAACAAAAACGTGTGTCAAGAGGAAATTTGAAAAATGGCTGTAATATTTAGAAAAGAATGTTTAAAACAAATGGAAATGCATGGCGTTGGAATCCTTGAAAATTATTTTTCAGTTTCCTTTCTTTTGAAAATACATTTCAACGAATGGCTTTGTGAAGTTCTGTTAAATTACTTTTCTTTAAGGAAGATATGGGAATTTTAATTTTAGGAAAACTAATCTTACCTATTCTTTGAAACCACAAAACAGTGTTTGCATAAGGCACCTAGCATTGAATTTGCTCAGACAATATTCAAAAATAGAAATGAAATAAAAAGAAAAATTTCATGATATCCTTTTCCAGAAAATGCATTACAAATAATGTCAAAGATTGGAAAATGTTTACAATAGATGTGTGAAATTAAGCCAGCATGAGTAAAATTAATATTTTTTTTCTATAATACAAAGAATTCATCTCAGCACATGAGGATTAGGAGTATAGTTAATTATTGTTCAAATGGAAAGAGTACCAACATTAAGTTTAATCTGCAAGAAGCATTACATTATTTAGTTTTTTGTTCCAGTGATATCAAATATTAAAAAAAATATATTTGGTACACATTGAAAATGAAGCATTTTATGAAATCGATAAATAGATTGATAAGAACGCTGACATTTTTGGACTTAATTATATTTTTATTTAAATCAAAACAAAATTCCTTTTTTTTGCTATTAATTTAGACGTTGTGGTATTAAGATATATACTTTATATTTTTGAGCATATTGTCGTTATGCCTTTCCTAACTTTGATTCGTATTTATTTGTGTTAGTACATATTATTTAGTTCAAAAGGGTTATTTGGGTGCGTTGTGTTAATCTATTCTTTTTTTAATACAACCCAAGGCTCTAGGCATCAATTGGTAAACGAACAGGTCATTAATTTTGTTTTCAAACTAGAGATAACATTTCTTAAGATAAACTGGAAACAATGATAACTGACTCAAAATTATAATACAAAAAAACTAATTTATTTACAATTTTATACTATTTACATATTAACTCAGCAATATCAATTATCTTGATGTACAGTTTACTAATTTACTTGTCTTTAAGAATTCTCATCATTTTGCGTTCAAAAACAGGTATTTCATTAATCTACACCTTTTAGATTCAGGGAGCATATAATTATTAATCTAACGTATAGCAAAGAACTCCTATCCATCAAAATATCTTTTAAAAACACTGTTCGGGCACTAATCTTTTATTTAGCGAGGTGGGGTCTGAACAAGACAAAATGATTTTCACTCAGTCAGTTTGATGATAACCGCAATGTGACTCGGGTGTAGAAACTCTGCTCCGGCATGGGACTCACTCCTTCCTTTTAGGTAGTGGGTGCACTGCGTCTCTAGGCTGTCGTGGATATTCTTCTACTCTTTTCAGATGATGGGACACTTATCAGGAAAATGATGTCCTCGACTTCTTTTGATCGAAGTAACTGTCAGTTCCGGGAAGACTCGATTGGATCTCCAATATTAAGGTACATCCTCTTCATAACCTCGTCTCTGTTCTCTTGATCAAAATAACGCTCAGTTCCAGGAAAACTCGACAGGATATCCAATATTAAGGCGCATCCTCTTTATAACCTCGTCTCTATTTTCTTGATCAAAAGTAACGCTCAGCTCAGGGAAGACTCGACCAGATCTCCAATATTCAGGCCCATCCACTTTATAACCTCTTCTCTATTTTCTCAAGGCAGTTTCAAACGGATTTTCGTCAGCAGCAAATATCTTCCTTCAAACGGGATTACGATTTAACCAAGGATCAACTGGATCTCCGCATTGCAAAAACGAATCTTCTTTCCAGTACTGTCGACAAACTCCCGGGAAGGATCAACTGGTCTCCGACAGTTAAAATACCAATTTCTTCATCACCTGCAATGCTAAAGCACCGAGGAGAGTCAACCAGTCCCGCACGCAGAAGTGAATCCCCGGAAAAAACTCTAACTACTCCATATATTTAATTTTCTCTCTTCGTTGCCCACGCTTTCTCATTACTCCCACATCCACTCAAGAAAGCTTTAAAATCTCAACCATTTAGCTTTAATTTCTATTTTTTTCATTGTCTATCCTCTCGAAATGTGTACGCCCTTCTTACATCCTTTCACGACCACCCAAGTCATCTCCACGTGTTCTGCGGTTTTAAAACTGAGTCCCCCTGCCATATATTTTCAACAAAGGGGCTTTGTGATTTAATGCCAAACCCGGTGCCAAACTCTATCTGTGTCTGAGATCTTCAGACCCCAACTCCACTCTCGCTTCTTAAATTGGCTAATTCATAAAACGACTGCCGTCCTCTGTAATTAAAGCCGGCTTCCTAACTTTCTCACAAAATGTAATGGAAAAAGCCTTCGATCATTTTAACTTCTTTTAAAATTTAATTTAATTTTTCTTTCAATTCGAAGGCGCTTCATTACACATATTTATTCATGTGTATTTATATTTTAATTTTACTATTCTATTGACAAATGATTAATTATTAGTAATCCTTTTGTTCTTATAAAACTGAATTTGTTCCGATGATATCTATAGACTATGTCTATTTTCCACAGAAATGTTTTATTATACAAATATTATCGATAAGATTCATAAATTTGATACAATCTACTTTCATCGTCTTTTTTTCACAAAATGATGTGAAATGCGGAGCCTTTTTTCTCTGTAAATGTTTAGGACCATTTAATGACATGTTTAGTATTATAAATTATTACACCTGCTTATTAGTTTGAAGGACATGCACAAATACTTCCGTTTAATAACTCAATTGATAATGCCTGAGGTCGGATCGTCAAGTGCTGACGAGACGAGTAAAGTGCAGTGATAAATTGAGATTTGTATTAAGCCAGTACCACTTGTTAAACAAGTTCAATATTTTGGATGAGATTTAAATACATACAATTAGGATTTGTTTGCTGTAGTGCCATGGAACTAGGTATCAACAGAAGCAATGTTAAATAAAGTTTTAAGATTTTATTTTTAATACCATCATTTTCAGAAACACATTGAAGTACAGCAGCAGATATACAACTGTTTTAATCCAAGTATAAATAGATTGATCTATTTATACTTGGACCAAAATAAATTACAATTTATTATAATTTTGTAATAAAAATATAATAATACAAAATTTGTAAATTTTGTAATAAAATTATAATAAAATAAAATTATAATAAAATAAAATTATAATAATACAAAATTGTATGATATTAACAAATATATTACAGTTTATATTTTTTTACAATTATTTAGAATGTAACTTCCGATCTGAGTTTGATTATGAGTAAATTATGATAAATAATTGTTGATTTTGGACGAAAGAAGTATGTGAAGATGCTTTCGATATGACTTTATTTTTCATAAGAGTTCAGTTCTCATATGGTTCAAACTAATTAAACATTTTTTTCTCCTGAAATTTTCTGACACCCTGTTATCTGTGCCATGTTTCTTGCAGACACAATATTGTTTATTTTTTACAAAGTTCATTTCGAAGTTTATCTGCTTTTAAATAGGAACGGAAACCGCGTATCTCAACAACAGGTCTGGTATTCTGCCCTACAAAATATTCTGGCGTTATACGCAACTCTCATTCTGTTGCATTCCATTCAAAACAAGTTTAAATAGATGTTCAAGGATCATTAAAAAAATCCTATCTACTTTATAACACAGATGGTTATATGTAACTAATTTAAAAAAAATTTAAAATCGGAATACATGATAATAAATATGCAAAGATAATAAAGAAATATTCCTCTTATATCGATAAAAAATGCGTAGATATCAGACTAATAAGGAATATGTGATATAATGAGTAAATTTAGACGAATGGAATTTATTTTTTTAATTTCTATTGTTTTCTTTTGAAAATAAAAGTACATGACATTTTAGTAAATCAAGTACAAATGACGTTATGTCCTTCAAGATAAATTATCCTAATCATGCTACTTCTCCTAATTTTTATTTTATTTTATTATTTTTTTAATTATATGCTTATAATAGTTTCAATAATTATTAGATTTATTAAATTCTATATGATTGACAGCAACCAAAAAACTTATTTGACTTCAACATAATGTAATATTCATAGTTGTTTGATGAAATATTTTTTGTAATACATTACTAACTTAGAGTAAATACGCCAACTATATCATGAAATCGCATAATATTACATTGTGTTAACACTGATGAAATACGATTTTTCTTGAGTTTTATCGATTTCTGAATAGCTATATAATTAAATCATTTTCCTTTTATTAAACTCCAAGAGATATTTTCGAAGTTTTTACACTAAATCCTAAGTTTTAATTACAACATTAATTACTTTTATGCGTGCATGGACCCAGCTTGTTTAGTTCCCATAGCAGGAACTGAGTTATAAAATATTTAATAAATAACTTAACTGCAGTTTTCCTTTGTCACACATTTTTCATACAGGAGAGACTATAATTTTCTTCAGTGCTATTTTAGTACTTTAGCATTAAAAAACTTACTTATATTATACAACACCGTGATTAAGACATTTATTTATTTAATACGTTCTCTACATCAATTTTTACTTACTGATGACATTCATTGGCACGCAACAAATGATAAGATTATGCTTTTCATCCTTATTTTCATGATAAATTTACAACTTCTTGTCTAAAGTTCCTCCTGCACGATCAATGCGTTAATTTCAGCAGTAAATCATTTTGGAACGTCTGCTTATAATCTTGTGAGACGTTGCGTTAAAAGTTTTTAAATTACTTAAAAATGATGAAAGATAGCGAATGATTAACACAAGGTATCTCAATATGACACCATCTTTTGATATTTATGAACACGCGAAAATCCTCGTGATATGGAAATAATAACTCACTGCGTGTTAATGACGTAGAGTTTGAGCATTGTGTAAATAAATAATCCTCATGCATCATTCTTAAAATGTAAACCACGATATTTTTAGAGCTTCGTATTAAATAATTTGTAACAAACATCCTGGGTAGTAAACAAAAATGAAAATCCCAATAAAGATGCGTTTTTAATTCGATAGAACTTTTTGGCTAAATACTCAATTGCAAAATTCAGAATTCATCCAACATCATAATATTACATGCGTAGAATAAGAGGTTAAAAATCTAATTCTTCATTCTAAAAGTATGAATTATGATGAACAAATCGATGCATTCAAGGTAAATTCATTGAAAAGGAGATTAATAACCTCCAAATGAGATTCACAAATCATCACAAATCAGTAGATGTAAATCAAGATTTATCTCAATAAATAAGGAAATATAAATCTGCGAAAAGAGATTACTGATTATAAATTTCTAGAAATTTTAATTGATAACAACTTGATGCGAAATTTCAAGGAACAAAAGCAGGATTTAAGTCAGAATAATGTATGTAATAGTAATCATATGCATCTTAAAATTTAAGTTCAAAACCTTTAAATTGAAGTATTTGTATATTTCAAAATTAAACAACATTCTTGAATATATTAGCATATATGTAAATGAACTTCTAGATCAACGTTCAACTGATCAAGGAAGCCTAAATTCTACGAAATGCAAGATAATTGAACAAGCGATTGCGTATATGTTCATTAATTTGCAATTCTTTGTGTGGGAAGCATGTACTTGTGCACAAGCGTTTATTTTTTAAAATGTATCCAATGATATGGAGAATGGTTATCTTTTAAACTGAAGGTACAAAACCCTGCGAAAATAGTTCAAATCCAGGGAGATTATATCAAAATTTTCATTATCATACAAAGCATATTAAAAACAATTTGAATCATCTTAATTGAAGGGATATTGCGAACAGTTCGTTACTCTTTGACTACTATCTTGTGTACGTTCATGTATAAACATAGGTAGGAATTATTTGAAGAGAACATACTTTTATAATCTTCGGATAACTCGCATTAATGTCTCGAGCTGACATTCATTTAGCGACATCTCTGCGGTTATTTTCCTCGGGGCATTTCCAGTGACGAAGCCATTTTCTTGACTCCAGTAACAGTCTAATACGAACTTATTAGGTTTTATCTCCCGTTACGAATATGGCCGAGACATACTTTTCGAGAGGCTTCCTGTTCTTAGAAAACGTAATGTTCGTCATATATTTGCAACTCACTGACCACATGATCCGCAAATGTCTGCCTTAATGGTTCAGAAGTTTAATGTCAGGACGTCTTGACTATAATACTGTCATTCTATAAACGACGAGAATTTATGAAATTCGAAATATTCTAAGAACTTTGATCCAACAGAGTAATTATTTCACATCCATTATATTTCGTGATAATTGTTTTAGGATTAGTAAAATATTCACCCACAAAATGAAAAAAATCCAAACAAATTGTTCGGATCTCTAGAACATAACTTTTTGAAGTTTGACAACATTTTAATTTATAGTTTTTTATGAAAACAACATGCGTAAATTTCTAAAGAGAATAATCCCATATCTGTTTATGTCTTCTTTTATGACATTTTATGGAGAAATAAAAGTTTTCCACACTTTTTTTCATTCTTTCTGTGATGATATTATAGTACAACTAAAGGAAAATTTATAGGTTTTCTTTGAAAGTTCAAATATTATTTGTGGTTTATTTTTTACCTGATTGCATTATTGAAAACATTTATATAATAAAGCAACAACATTACCAAAATTTAGTTAACATGAAGCAAAGCCCCTTTTGTATAATATCATGAAAAAATTTGAAATCATGTTTATTATATTCTTCTCAGCATATATTTTTAAAACTTAAAGTATTACATATATTACGCGCGGACATACTGAAAGAGAAAAAAATCTAATTATAAAACTGGCATATTTAATATAGTACTGTGGTAGTATAAACATTAATAATGTACAACTCTTTATTTTGAAAGTTATACCTTCAAAGCTTTCATTTTTGATAAATGCCAATAATCAAGATTAACGCAATCATTTTGTATGATTTCTATTTAATTTTCCTCATGACTCGGAAAGGGCAGTAAAGCACATTCCCGTTTGTGCGTATCTAAACGCTAAACACATTTTTATGCTATTCAAAATAATTTTACACTTCTTTTATAAGATTTCTTGATTTTTTTTAACCAATGCGGAGGCACTTGTAATCAAACATTCGCCTGAACTACGCCGCAGTTTTGCTGTTCATTTTATTATGAGGGCACCGTATAAGTGGACATCATTACCCCCTATAAAGGGACGACACGAACGGAGGCATTTTTCGTGGCGCAACGCCGGGATTCGATCTGAGCACCCTCAGCACCGAAAACCAGCGCGCTGTATCACAGGGCCGATTTCTTGATTATAATAATGTTAATATTTTCGTAAAAGTTATAATTACTCATATATACTCTATTAAAGTTGCAGTTAGTTATCATGCGGCATATTTTTTCAAGCATAGTGCATCATTTTAATAGAAAAGAACATATTGTAATTGCAACCAGAAATGGATATTTTTCTGTGTCGAAGCCGTTAGGAATCCAGAAAGGCGAAATAAGGTCTAATATTATAATCAACATTTATCAGGATAAAAGCCAAACGTGTAACGTTAGGCATTGAAGCCTGTTTACTATTAACTGAAGTGTCATAAAGAACTCGCTTTTTTTCAGATGAAATTCAGATGAAATATATCCCTTTTCTTTTTAATTCCAACAACTTATAACGTTAACCTTGCATATTTATACTTCCATTATTTTTCATATGCTTTAAAAAAGTATTTTACAGAACAATCCATTAACCACCTAACCGTTGCATAGAATCATCTCGGAAAAAAGAATGAATATCGAGTCTCAAAAACTTATTCTATCAGCTGAATCACCACAGCGATGAGATTTTCCGACTATCCTCCACAAAATCACAGAAATTGCGATTGACCAATATGTATGAATCCATTCGAAGCGCCAACTTTTTAAAAAAATGGTTTAAACATTTCATGTATAAATCATAATTTTGTGAAAAATAATGCTTTCTCTCTCTTCTAGCTTCTCAAACTCCGAGATCGGAATTCTGTCGACTCAAGTATGGGAGGAAGTATTCTTTTCAAAGATTCCCTTACATATGCGTTCCCGTTTTTTGTGACACATAAGGCTGGCCTGAAAAACTGTTTATTCAACGATGCTGATATTTTTTTCCAACAAATAATTGCCATGTGTATCCCAGTTTTCCTTTATTATCCATTTCAACGGTAGGGAACCTCTGTGATGATCAGGTGACAGAAATGAGAGCTCTAAATCTCAAGATCAATATTTTTCAAGCTAAATTAACCCTGGAAACGACAAAAGGTTATTCCCCTTGAGCATTAGAAATGCCTAAACAAACATAGAAGAATCGGAAAAATATAGTAAACAGCTACTGTCATTAGATAAATAAAATATTTTTCAAATTATTATGCAACTATAATTTTAAAATCCACATAATTTTCATATTTCAAGAGTTGAGAGTTAATGTGTCTTTAATTCTTAAGCATTAAATAAAATATTAATTAAAATTGTTTGATTATAATATAGTTATCAAATATTTAACCGTTTTTTAACGATACAAAAAGTCCCATATGACAACGATAAATGCCTAGAAAACTAGTATTAGTTATAATGTGCATGAGATTCGTTTAATATACATCGTTTAATATACAGTATACATTGAACATTGATTTAACATTGATTTATCATTGATCGTATTTATTTTAAACTGAAGGAGCATTTAAAATTTTTAAGGATGATTATTTTTCCTATGTTAAAATTCCTATGTATGCATATTAGTTTTAATTTGCTTACAAATCTCAGTTGTATCTAATAACATTTGTTCTCATCAGAGCAAAATGAAAATTTCTGCAATAATCAAGGATTATGCATTATAACAGGAATAGGAGAAAAATAAATTCTGCAAAAATATGATTTAAAATTTGCAGCCGTAAAGATGACAATTAGAAGTAATAAAGGTAATTTGTTCTGACTATTAATATTACTTTTGAGGATAAAAACAAGTGTCCAGCACCACAACATATACCAAATACAGTACACCCATCAATTAATAGTTTGCAGCAACCAACCATAACCATTGCTTGCCATTATCTTTTTATAACAATTCAAAATTATTCAATATTTCGTAGTCTTAAATTTATCTTTTAAACAGCATGTTTTTATACACAGATAAAAAGACGCATAATTTTGCTTTTTTTTTAATCCCACTCCCCGAATCCCCGAAAAAAAATAAAGGGAGAGAAAAAAAGGTTTTCGGTGATATGTTGTTTTCCACTGCGAGGCACATGTCACTGAAAATATTCGCACATCATCCGCGAGAATCGTCGATTTCGTTCAATGTAGTTACCAACACCTTCACTTCCATTTTCACAAAGCGCCTCTAGGGATGACATCAGGGGACGTACTTTCTCCCACACTCTGTGACCTCATAGAAGGACTTTCGGGTGTACAGTTCCAATATCCGGCCTAGACACAAAGGTATTGAATGGCGTTCGTCGGGATTTGAATCGAGCGACACTCGTTTCAAGCCAAACGTGCCACTACTAGACTACCTCGGGCTCGTTTTTCAGTAATATCAAGTATTATATTTAAACTATTTGCTGCAGTAAAATCTAAAAATGCCCATCGAAGTTTCTAAGGCAACGTAGATTTGGCATTCTAGTATTAAGTAAAAAAACATTTCAAAAGTAACTTTATAATTCCGTTATAAAATTGAAACACCCACATTTTTATTAGGATGATAATTTTTTTTAAAAATGTTAAAAAAAGAGCAAAATATTTTGAAAGTCAAAACAATATATTCCCGATGGTTTCTATTTTTATTACATGAATTTCATAATTTGTTAAATTGCAATAAAATAATTAAAATATCTTTTTGTACATTTCAAAAAACACTGGGCCTTATGTCAATCGTTTTTTAAAAGTTAATAGAAACCCCAAACAAGATTTTTAAATCGCATGATATCGATGTAAGATTTTTAAATCGCATGATATCGATGTAAGATTTTTAAATCGCATGATATCGATGTGGAGCAAAATATTAAACAAAAAAATTCTACTTTTAAATATTCCCCCTCTTGTGATCGCACATATTAATATCAATTACACATAATTTTTTTTTAACTGTAATAATTTATCAATGTAGAATTGAAATTTAAACTAATGTTGATGAATTGAATGGACTGTTAGTTTATTATTCCAGCTTTTGAAACTAATTTGAGAGGTAATAAGCAAGGATTTACCGTCCAAAGTGCATTCCACAAAATCAATGAAGGGACAAACCTTCAGACCTAGTACCGTGTTACAAAACAGAAAATAAAATATTTTACTTAGTAAAAAATGCATCTCATTAATACACAAGTTTTCCCAGGAGTATTCTATATAGAAGAACTTGTATCTGCAAAATTGTTGTTTAAAATTAATTAGAAGAAAATGTAGTATTTCCTGAAATATCATATACGTTGTCTTTGATAAAATATGTTTATAATGATTGGAAACTTTTATACTATTATAATTTTAATTTATAAAAAAAAATTACAAAACCGCATACAAAAACAAAATCGATTCATTTTATGATTTATCTGTCATTTTGAATTTGATACATGACAGTAAAGAAGGTAGGTTGTCACAGAATGATGTGATCAACATCTTATAGTTACTGTAGCATTTTTAATCCAACTGCAATTTCAAATAGACCCCGTGAAAGCACAGCATCTATCGAGTAGACTTCTTCCTGCCTTTGTATTATCTGTTCTTTTGAGTTTCGAGTAATAGGCAGATAGGGAAACTTTGTTGAAATTGCTTTACGAAAGAAAATCAGGCTTATCTATTGGAACGAAGTTTTTTTACGTAGAGTGAACAGGCAGGAATCGTCATGTAACGAAAAATCATTATGCCCCCTTCATAAGAGCTTTTCCTCTCGGGCTCTGTGGCTGAATGGTTATTGCATCGGACTACGGAGTATCGGACTATCGCACTACGGAGCGAGAGGTCCCTGGTTCAAATCCCCGCACAAGCGCTGGCCGTTCCTATTCCCACTCATTCTGGGAATTTCTTCCCACTCATTCTGGGAATAGCACAGTATATATATATATATATATATATATATATATATATATGCGATTGAAATTAGGAAGAATAATTTCTTATCCACGTTTCAGTTAGTAATAGTAGATTAGAATTTTGCGTAACTGGATCCATGAAATCTAAGGTATGACTTTTTAAACTTTGACAGTTAAAAATGAATAAGGAAAGACCTCTTTTTTTACAAATCATATCCAATATAATTTGCGTTCTGGTCTGCAATGTGTTTAATGATAATCTTTGAAATTCTTGCAGTAATTTCTCAGTTGATTTAGCTTGCCTTCGATTATGATGAAACCTAAATAAAGTTGGATCATCTTGAGGTGTTACAATGTATAAATTTTCGATATTTGTCATACGAGATAATGCAATGTAAACAAGTGGATGGCGGCCAAGATGGCGGCTAGGGAGGATGACGTGTTTTACGAAGCTCTTGAACAACAATGTAAAATAATTGATTCAGCTCTTCAGTCAAATTGTAATATGAACAAACAAGTACGAGAGGAGGCCAGACAGGCTTTGGGTGAGTTAAAATCCTCTATTTATAAGAATTTCGAGAGAATCAAAGCTGTTAATTTTTTGGAGGCTTGTAGAGAAAGTTTGAAGGACGCTATTTCAAAGCCAAGCTACGCTAGTGTAGTGGCGCCACCTAGTGTCACAAATGTTAAAGAAAAGTCTTCGGATTTTTGTCTTGTTGTTGATTCGGAAAATTGTTCTTCAGATGATGTCAAGAAGATTATTAAACTCAAGATAAATCCAACAGAGGCTAAGCTTGGTGTACACAATTTGAAAAACATTGGAGGAAACAAAGTTTTGGTTAAGTGCTTTTCCGAAAATGATCGGAATCGACTTCAAACCGAACTTGGGGAAAAATCTCCGGAATTGAATGTATCCATGCCAAAGAGAAAGAATCCTACCATCCTTGTAAAAAATGTGCCAAACGAAATAACTAATGAAGTTCTTATGAATGTGATTTTTGAACAAAATCCTAAAATCCTTGAATCTGATGAGAACACGAATCTCTGCAGAGTTCGTTTTACTTTAAAGAACTTCCAATATACGAGGCACGTTGTTATTGAAACGCACCCTATGGTTCGTAAATGCATTCTTCGTCAAGCCGGGTTAAAAATTAATTGGAGTGTGTGTGAAGTAGATGATTTTCTTGTTATCAATAGATGTTTTAATTGTCTTGGGTACAATCATCGTGCTGCTGAATGTGTTAGACCATTAGCTTGTTTCAACTGCTCTGAAGAACACAAAGCGAAAGATTGTCTAAAGAGAAATGTAAAAGTTTGTGTAAATTGTATCCGCTTCAATCATAATACAAATAATGCTCGTAATAAAGTTGATGTCTATCACGAGCCCTTTTCTGATTGTTGTCCTAGTCATATCTTTGTGAAGCAGAACATTCAATCTCGAACTCATTATGGTTAATTCTGTTAAACATGTTCTTTAGTGTGTGCAGTTAAACCTTCACAAATCTAAGGTTGCGACACAGCAGCTTATTTTGAATATGGACACTGATGATATTGACTGTGCTCTTGTTCAGGAACCCCATTGCTACAAAGGTTCCCTTCCTGGTTATCCTAGTACTTATAGACTTTACTATGGTTCTAATTCCGGCATTGTTAAGGCGGCCATTATCGTTCGTTCGCGTGACCTTTCAGCTTTTCTTGACCTTAAAAATACAGATTATAATATGGTCACTTTGGATGTTTCTGTTGGAATTAATACGTTCACTCTTTTCTCCTACTATTTTGAGCCTTCAAGAAACATTGACCTAGATCTTCATAAAATTAGTCAAGTTTTTACGTACAAAAATCTCAATCGATTGATTTGGTGTATGGACTCGAATAGTAAATCTGAACTTTGGTTTAGTCCCTCTTGTGATGCTTGTGGATATAAATTAAGTGATTTTATTTCTGCCAACAACTTATTTGTTATAAATGAAGACTGTGGACCTACTTTTCGTGCCACCCAAGGTTCAAGTTACATTGATGTTACAGTTGTTGGTACTGATTTACTTGAGGATACTTCATGCTGGTGTCTTTCTGCAAATGAATCCCTTTCTGATCACATGATGATAGAATTTCAATTTTGCCTTTCCACTGACCGTTGCGACGCTTCAGATATTCCCTTCATAATATTCAATACAAAGAAAGCTAATTGGTGTCGTTTTCGGAATGTTTGCTCCTCCCATGCTGCTCGTTTCATTGACATTCTTAGTCGCTGTACTGATGGTTCTTGTCTTAATACTATTGTTGAAGAATTTGGCTCGGTTCTTTTCAAGGCGTGCGTATATTCAATGCCTGTTAAAAATCATGGCGTGCAGAATGTTCCTTGGTGGTCTGTTGATATTGGTTGTATGAGAAAGAGACTTAATGCAGCCAGGCGTAGATTTCAACGTTCAAGAAATTCGATTCTTAGGGAGCTGTATAAGTGTAAATATCTTCAGTATAGAAAAGAATATAATCAAATGCTTATTGACGCTAAATCCAACTCTTGGAAGACATTTCTTTCGACCATTGATGTTAATAATGTGTGGAAAAAAATTTATACTTACGGTGTTAAAAGAAATTTCATGAAAACAGTTGAAATAACGGGTATTCATCTACCGTCAGGAGAAACAACAAGCTCTTCAGAAGAGACAATAAATGCTGTGCTTCAAAAATCCTTCCCCTCTGATTTAGAGGAAGATGACAACGACTTACACAGAGAGTACCGCAGGTCTGCTCAAACCGCTTACCTTTCTTCTCTCGATCCTCCTTTTACCTGTGATGAAGTTAATACAGTTATAGCTATGCTACAGCCAAATAAATCACCTGGTCCTGATTCCATCACAAATGAGATCATTAAACAGTTCCATTTTATGTTTCCTTCTTTTCTAAATAAACTCTTTAATATTTGTCTGGATGTTGGTATTTTTCCACGTGTTTGGAAGTGTGCACAAGTGATACTTATCACCAAGGGAAATGACTCTAAAATACCTCATTTGGATAATCTAAGATGCATTAGTTTACTTCCTGCTTTAGGTAAGTGCTTGGAGAAACTTTTCGTTAACAGAATTTGCTGGTTTTTGCGCCGGGGAGACTTTTTTTCTAGTGACCAGTACGGCTTTACACCTCAGAAGAGTACTGAGGATGCTTTGTTACGTTTAAGTGAGATTGTTCAGAGAGGTAAAAAGAAAAATTTGCACACAATCTTGGTTTTTCTGGATATAAAAGGCGCTTTCGACAATGCTTGGTGGCCTTGCATTCTCAACCTTCTTAAAAAAGCGGAACTACCACTGAATATTTTTTCACTGGCTGCTGACTTTTTAAAGGACAGAGTAGCCAAATTGAGACTGGGCTCAGCTTCCGCTATCCATCGGCTTGAGAGGGGTTGCCCTCAAGGCTCAGTTTCTGGACCTGCCTTTTGGAATTTGATTATTAACGATCTCCTCATAAAACTTAATAAACTTGCCTGTTGTGATACTATTGCTTTTGCGGATGACCTCCTATTTTGTTTCCAGGGCAGGGATCTTCCTGCGACTTTCCTTTGTGCTCAAGAAACCTTGAACCTTGCTACCAAATGGTCAAAAGATTTTAAATTGGAATTTAACTCTACTAAAACCAAAGTCATGTTTATTGAAAAACGCAATGTTCTTTATGACGCATTCCAGCTGTTTCTCGACGGAACTCCCTTGGCTGTGGTAGGGCAATTTAAATATCTTGGGGTTCTTCTTGACTGCAAGTTTTCTTGGAAAAAACACCTATCTTACATTTCAGAGAAGTGTGACAAATTGCAACGTGGTTTATGTCGCATCGCACGTAATACGTACGGCATCAGGTTTGATGTCCATTCGCTCATTTATAAGCAAGGCATTGAACCTTTTATTTTGTACGGCTCTAGAGCTTGGGGTATGGCGCTCAAGAAGAAGATTAATTGTAAATTTTTCCGACGCATTCAAAGACGTATTCTCTTGCGAGTCATATGTGGATATCGCACCTTAAGCTATGAATCTGTTTATGCAATTTCTGGTTTTCCTCCGATCGACACTGCCATTCTTCATAATATCGCCTTTAGAGAAAATTTCTCTACTTCTTCTACTTCTGGTTACGATTATGTTTTACCTCCATCTGATCTTCCTCATCCCACGGAGAGAAAGGCTATCAATGTTATTAATTATTGCAATAAAACTGCAGGTGATTTCCCTGTTACTTGCTATACTGATGGCAGTAAAATTGATGGCAAGGTTGGTTTCGCTTTTGTTGCCTTCAAGAATGGCATTGAATTCGAGCATTTTCAATTTAGAATTCGAGATGAATGCACTGTTTTTATAGCTGAACTTTTATGTTTAAACTTTGCCATTAAATGGATCATGAATCGCGATAGTGCTGACAAAGATTATCTCATTTGTACCGATTCACTTTCATCCTTGGAGACCTTAAAATGTATTTCTTCTGCCAATAGCATTATCGTCGAAATTCAAAGGCAACTCAAAACCCTTGAAAGTAAAAACGTCTCTGTTTTCTTTGCTTTTGTTCGTGGGCATACTGGTATCTTTGGTAACGAGCGAGCCGACTTCCTTGCCAAGTCCGCTACAAGGCGTGAAATTGACATTAGTGTCAATATTCCCAAATCTTTTTTAAGAAGGCCATGTTTGAGAGTATGGTGGAGTCATGGAACCAAGAATACGTCAGCTCAAATAATGGTAGTTTAACCAAGAAATTTTTCCCGTCCATTAGAATGAGACTCTCTTGCCATCACTTCTTTGCTAACTACAAACTGACTCAGTTCCTCAAAGGACATGGAAATTTTAAGAGCTATTTGAGTAGATTCAAATTGTGTTCGGCGACCCCCTGTGATTGCAGCGTTGGTGGCGAGGAAAATGCTGAACATGTTCTGTTTTTGTGTTCGAAGTACCGCAGGGAGAGAAATATTTTTAAATTGGCTCTTAAGGACTTAAATATTAACTGGCCTCCCAATTTCTATCTGCTCGTTTCTGGGAAGTGTGCTTTCGGCTTATTTTGTAAATTTATTGTAAATATTTGTAATTCTTCTTAGTTTCTTTTATTTGTTTTATTTTGTCTGTTTCTTATGTTTTCTTAGTGTTTTATACTTACCTCTGTAAGTCCCGTGTGATACTTTGTGGTACACGGGAATTTTATGTGTATTTTTTAATAAAAAAAAAAAATAAAAAAAAAAATGTAAACAAGTTCTTGCGAATGATGTTTGCTATACTCGTAAACAATTTCACTAAAAGTTGCACACTGCGATTTATGTATGGTCATAGCGCAAGCTGAAATTAAAGGAAAATGCTTTCGAGTAGCAATAATTTTCTTATCTGATGTCAACGGAATGTTCGCGGATCGTAGTTAAATAGGCACAGCAATATTACTAACTTCACTTTGTACAGCTAATTTAGCAGTTTTTTTCCTTTTCTTTCGACCAATCTCTGTTGATCCAGAAAACTCCAACCAAACTCTAATTTCAATGTTGTTTGTATCAAGATCAAAATGTACTAATTTTCCAGTAGATCCGTTACATAAGCCATCTGATACATCAATATTTGTTGTAATTAAATAGAACATGCCTTTTTCAATAGTAATTTCGTATGGTAAACCACCAGTATCGAGAATTGACTTTTTATATAACTTTACTCTAAAATTAGCCTCTTGTTCATGTTTTTAGATCCTGTAATTGAATCAGTAGCTGTAGATATAATTTTTTCTTCAAATTGTTGCAGAATATGATTGTTGTAATCGTTCACGTGGTCATTTTTGAAAAATAGGCGAATTCCATTAGGGCACAATTCCATTAGGGCACAATTCCATTTGAGCATCGGCTTTTGTAAAAAACCTTGATTCTATCTACCCGATTTCATGTTGTTCTAATGGTTCACTATTACCTACTTTGGTTAGCAAACTAGAAAATTCAATATTAGACAGTCTCATGACTTGGTTGAGTTGATAAAATTTACGTTTTCGCCAAAGATGGGGTCCAATCATGCGTGTTCTAGTAGGCCTGTATATTGATGTTGCTCGTACTGGTGGTAGCTGGCGTAAATCTCCAATAAAAATAATGTCTATGCCACCAAATTCATCCTTATGATTATTGGTTATTTGTTTTAAACGCAAGTCAATTTTTATTAAAAGCTCTGCACTAATCATGCTGATTTCATCGATGATTAATACTTTTACATATCTAAAAAGAGATATTTTTACAGAAGATTTGATTGAGCATATAGTTCAAGAAACACATTTATTCAGTGTGCAACAAAAAAACCCAGAAAAGTGTGTTAATGTAACGAATTTAGAAATTATACAACACATTGTTATTTGTATAATGATGTCTATTGTACATGCACCAAACACTAGGGCATATTGGTCACCTACCTTAGGCACTGATGTAATAAAAGAATGTATGTCATTAAAACGCTTTGAAAATTTAAGAGAATTTCTACTTGTTAATGACAACAGTAAACAACCGCCACATGATGACCCTCAGCATGATCGCGTATATAATCTTCGACCAGTTGTAAATGCTTTACTTGAAAGATTTTATACCGTCCCTATGGAATCGCGTCTTTCTGTTTAAACTTATTGTTTGCTATTGTTTTAATTCACGCGGAATTTATATTGTGTCATTAATTTATTTTTGTTGGTGATTAAATAATAAAATTAATCCGATTAAAAATTATGCTAGGTAACATCTAAATCAAAATAATTAATTTATATATTAAAATTTTTAATTTTAATAAAAATAATTAATTTATATATTAAAATTTTTAATTTTAATAAAAATAATTAATTTATATATTAAAATTTTTAATTTTAATAAAATAGAGAGAGAGGGAGTTGGTTGAATAAAAGAGGGCTGCGCTGTTTGGCGTGACAAAAATACTGTAATATAATCAATAGAAATCTACATATTAAATCCCATTTAGAGTTGAAAAAATACCGTAAGGAACTTCGTTCCTGACGGGGGTGCCCCGACCGCACAATTTTTTTATTTTTGAGTTTCGATCAGCAGGGTTATATTTTTTACCCTCGTCATTCATTTATTTATTCCCGTTTCATTTGAATTACCCTTCCCTTGTGTGAGAGAGAGGGTTATATACGATTCAAAGAGATTTCCACTAGGACTGAATGTTTTTGAGGTATTTCCACCTCCATTGCTGCTATTCAGTGGTCGCTGGTGTTCCGTATATATTGTCTATAACAGACTGAATTTCAATAACTCCACAACTTTTACATACAAATCACAATCTTCAGGCATAAGTTCATCAATAAGTCCTATAATAGAGGCCTTACTTGTACCTACTTTAGATACAATTTTTAACATTTCTATGCATCTTTCTGACTTATTAAGTAATGTATCGGTACATGTTTCGGAAATCCACCATTGAAGTTGTGGACTGTATATTAGCCATTTGATAAGAAACACCTTTTTCCTGATTTGCTATGTAGCTATAAATTACGGGCTTACTCGTTGACGACATTTTGCTCATATCTATGTCGTTGAGCGCGGCCGTTGAGGTGGTATAAAAAAATTTTCCTTTCATTTTTAAATTATTCAGTACCTCAAATGACATATTTTGTACATCCAGTTGGTAGATGTGTCTTGAAATTAAACCAGCTGAAGTAGAAAGATAGATAATTTTCTCTACGTTATCGTGCATATTGTTATTCCAGACATGTAAATCTTCACGTTCTTGAACGTTTGCATAAAAGAAAGGCGGTGTTGACAAATAAGTAATTTTTTAGCGATTTACAGACTTACTGAATTCACTTGCATTCTGCTGATTGAAATCGAAACTGAAAAAAATTTAATTTAATTTCCTGAGTTTTGACATGCGATTCTTTAAGAGAAGAATTATTTCAAAATCTTTTGGGAAATTCTGGGTATGGTGTTGGGATTACAGCTTTAGAAGACACAAGAATTACTTTATCAGTGTGCGCAAAAGATTGAGGAGTGGTATTACCGTAAATCTGATTACGGTGTGGAGTGTTAAATTAGGAACATTGGAAGTAAAAGGGATTATTTCATCCTCTATAGTAGTTTTAGTGTCTCGCAGATTAAACGGACAGTTTATTTCGTTTGATTCAGAACTAGGGATAACGCTTATAGTTTCAGAATAACTGATATTACTATCAGATTTTGTAGAATAAAATTGAAATTTAAAGTCACATACACTGAATAAATTATTGTCCCTAGAAAATAATGTGTAGGAAATTTTGTTCTCCTCCTTGGTAACAAAGAATGTAGACAATTACTTATGTACTTCAGTACCAACTTTAGAGTATAGGATATTAGTAAACTCATTATATTGATTGATAGACCTTGGAGAAAAGTTTATTTTTTTCTCACCATTTTCTTTCTTAGTTTTATTTACTGTGATAGTAACATTGGATTTTTCATTAATGCATCCATATACATAAGTAGCTTCATTTTTTTTCTTCATTTTGGAAGTGGAAAGGTGTAATATCACGATAATGTTTGTTGGATATGACTACCCTCCTTTCGGTTTTATTTTCATCAGGAGATAATGGATGTATCCCCATAAGTTGAGCTAATTGACTCCGCAAAGCTTTTATTCGTGCTTTCTTGAATATTTTCCGAACTATACATAATATCTGAAAATGTTTGTGGTGCTTTCACAGTTAGAATATCACTTTTTTTTTTTCTGGCACAGAACTTATAAATATAATACTTTCATTTATATACTTTGCTGCTATAGATATACCCTTCATATATTCTTCAATGTCACGCAATAAGGATATGACATTGTTCGTATCTCTAATTATTTTGTCAGTGTCATATAAATCCTGAAAATGGCATTTCCATCATTATCCAACTCGATATTCCAGTTCTTTTCACAATTCGGAGGGCAAGGGAGGAATGTGATGTCCGAGTACCATTACTGATACCATTTCGCGTTCTTCTACGGCACATATCACTTAATTTCTGCGTCAACACAGAGCTTCGCGACGTCCCCACGTGCCCCTCACCAGTTGGATGTCGCTGAATCCCAAGGGTACTCCAATGTACGATATTTCTAAAATCCCGAGGTGATCGGGGAGATACAGTATCCGCTACACATCCACACGTTGCAGAAAGCGATCTCGCGGTATCACGTCATACGCATGAAGACTTCATGAATGTCGTAGGCGAGGCATTTTTCAGTTTTAGGCAAATGAGCTCTGCCAAATGCAACCAAAAATCGAACACGGGGGCACTGATTTCAAGTTACTCGTTAACCCATTTAAGACTGCCGTTGCGAAAACGCAACATTAATTTCTGCATTTTTTAAAGGCATGTTCTAAGTTTTGTACGTCTGAAGTAACATTTTTATTTTATTCTCTATACATTAATTGATCATAATAATTTTTTTTGTTTCCACATTTGCCCGCTTTTAGCACTTACAAATTTTTTTTGGGTGTTTTGAAAGGAAAAAAAAATGACTAATTTCAAATAATAACATTAGATAGCAGTAGATGTTAAATTTCCGATTTGATGCTTGTTCCGAGTTTACTAGAGACTAAAGAACAAAATGGCTTCAACAGGTAAGGCATAATTTTTGGTTTTATGGTTTTCAATTCATATTTTTAAAAATGTTGAGAAAACGCAACATCAGTCCAATATGTATTACTTAATTCCAATGTGTATTATTAGTGATGCCTAGTTTTTATGCAGTAGATTGGTATTTTGGCATTTCAGATAAGTTTGTCTCTAGAAAAATGCGATTTTTGACATTGGAAGAGACATTCGAGTATTTTCATGGGTTAGTGTTACGTTTTATATCTTTAAAACGGGTACAATTAAATTAAAATAAATTGTTAAGATTGTTAAAGCTTACATACACTAGTAGAGGTGTTTAAAAAAAAGTTACATAAAACATATTAATTCAATTGCTTTGTGGTTAGTACATTTAAAGACGCGCGCGGTGTTAAACAATAACCCATTAAAATAAAATACCTGATTCGTTTGCTGATGCCCCTGCTGTAGAGGGTTGAATCATGAAAATTATTTTAAATTAACTTGAAAATAGGTCACTGAAAAAGAAAGCTGAAATAAAAATTACCTAAAAAGGAACGAAGAAAGACTACGAGGCAACCGAATGACATGACTAGATTTTACAAATAAAATAACATGGTTTATTAATGTATTACATTATTCATAATTACAAATCCTTTTGCCATTTAGGCCAATTTCGTTAACGGAGGAACCAATAACCTCTCATTATTTCTTGTTACAAAACTCATTATATAAAAACTTAAATAAATGACTCATCGATAAAGTGGCTGGCGAAAAGAATTAAAAATATAACAAAAAAAACTAAATAATAATTTAATGATCATTTTAACAAATAAAAAAGGGAATCATTAAATTTACCGTATGCAGACAAGAAGGGTTATTAGGGAAATCGGCGAGGGCAAGGTTGTAGACGAGGGCAAGGCATGTCGCAAGGAGATCTCTTCTTTTCATCTCGGATACATCTGAGGCAAGCTGCTAGCACCAAGGGCCCAGGGTCTCTCTGTCCGGTCCAGCCCTAACCCCTCACTCAAAAAAAAAAAAAAAAACCCTCCCCCGACTAAGGGCAATTCACCCTTTTTGTAGTCGTCCGCTCGCAAGATGGTAAGAAAGGAGATTTGCTCGGCGCCGATGATTTAGGATTGTAGATCCTTCCACAACAGCTTGTGAGAGGTGATTTAACATATTTGATGTTGAATACAATTGTATGTTGACCTTTTATCTTCGTTAATGCTATAACTTTAACTCTTGTGGAGCAGTTTGAAATTTGTGGATCATGCTCGGCGATGCTGTTGGTCTTCATGTATCCATGCGCGTCTGCAGGTGTTCCCATGAAGGAGCGCTGAGTTGCGCGTAAAAACATTCCAATGTCTGTTTTCGAGATGTTTCTTGAAATGGATAGTTTTTCTAATCCCTTTATCCAGTGTAGAGTCTGGGAATGTGCAAAAATGGCGATGATCTTGTGGATAGATTTACATTGCCTTACCAACCCAGCTCCAAACATGGGGAATTGAATAGGGTACGAAAATTTCTTATAAGAAAAAACAAAATATTATTCATTAAAACTTAATATTTAATGTTGATTATTTAATCACCATCCACACGAAACTATTATATATATATTAGTCACTTTTTACAAACTAAAGAATAATATGCACCTAAATGTCACAGTCATATTTAGTTATTTAATTATAAATTATTAGTAAAGTTAAGGAATCAAATATTAGTGCTTGCCGTGATCCAATATTTTAATATACTCTCATGCTACCTCCCATTATCAAAAAAATTGCGCACCGTTTTCTAATAATCTTCAGTAATAATCAAGCAATTAAAAAATTGGATCGCCGTTAGTTGGAACAAGTTGAGTAGAGGCTTACAGAGTTTTAACAATGCAAATATATTTCAAGACAGACATTACTACGCGCGTTATTTATGAATTATATCCTATAATCTTAATTATTAAGTGTATTTTACCTACATTACAGTTAGATGATGATGATATTTCTGAATCGTCCTCAACAGAAGCTAATTATGAACCAAAATTCGTCATTATACCTCCAGATCCGGATGATTTGACGGATGAAGAAGCTATTGATGATAATATTTTATGTGAAAATGTCGAACCACCTAAAGACATTGCAGGTGAAATCGACATTTTTTCTAATAAATGTAAAAGTAAGTAATATAGTAAGAAAAAGGAGCATATTGTATGGGAAAAATGGAGACTCTACATGGATGTATTGAATTCTAAAATAAATTTATTAGTGTTTCAGAGATCTATATCTTTGAGAGAGCCATATCTTTGATAAAAAGGCTTGATGAAATGCAGAGGAATTCTGTTTTACCTGAAACTTCACATATTGGAAGATCATCTTCAATTCAAAATCTAATTCTCAACAAAACTCGGAAAGACTCTATGGGACATATTATTGCTAAAAATAGTGAAAATAAATAAAAAATGTAAACACTGCAAAAGTCAAACAATTACTATATGTAATAAGTGTAATGTACCTCTTCATGCGAAATGTTTCAAACATTTAAAAAAAAATTTTTTTTAATTTATAACTTTAAATTTTTATATTTTTAAAATTTTTATACCGCTTTGGATTGATGTTGCGAAAACGCAACATTTTGTAACTCTGGTAAAAATAAATTTAATTTTATGGAAACAACTTATTTGTGTTATTAATGTTCTAAGAAGTGTTAAAAAACTGTTTGGTGCATTTCCAATAAATGAAACATGGGGCGGTCCTAAATGGGTTAAAGTGTTGACGTCATCGAAACAGCCGTACGATTTTGCCGTTTTATCGGCCACCCATTGGCAAATATTACCACAAGAGACGCCTTTAATTAATAGAAAAGCTCTCTATTGCAAATACCTCTGCCCAGAAACCGGAAAATAGGCGAATAGCGGCGATTCCGAATTGACCGTGAAGGATGTGGCGTCTGTGAGTGTCGAAATGACCGATTTTCCCGCTACCTATCTAACAAACACGGAGAATTGATCACTATCTCACGTTCCCCTCACCCGTGGGGTGTGGCAGAGTCCCAAAGGTACTCGAATTCCCGATCTCCAATGAGACGTCATAGTTCTGAGGATTTCATGAAAGTCCTTGGAGAAGCTTTTTTCAGACTTAGTCAACTGTGTTCTGCCAAATGCATTCCAAAAACGAACACGAGGGCACTTATTTCAAATTACTTACGAAAGCGATGACGTCACCGAATCCACTGTACGAGTTTATCGTTTTATCAGCACCTTTTTGAGTAATAGTACCACCAAAGACGCATATAAATCACCCGGAAGCTCCATTACTCCAAAGCCCTCTACTCAGAAACCCGAAAATACGCCAATGGCGGCGATTCTGAGTGGAACGTGAAAACAGTGACGTCAGAATTTTGAAATCACCGATTTTGTCGCTACCGATCGAACAAACACGAAGCTTTTATGACGATCCCACGTTTCCTTACACCTGGGCTGTCGCAGAGCCGGAAGAATACTCAAATTTGCTAGTTTTCTGAGATGCCGAGATTATCGGGGATATACGATCTCCGTATGGACGTCGCATTTGCGACTTTTGTAAAATACCGAGGTGATCGGGGAGATACGGTGTCTGCATCGACATTGAATCAGGCGATCTCGCGGTATGACTTAATACTGCTGAAGACTTAATGAATGTCCTTGGTGAGACTTTTTTCAGTCTTAGGCAAATGTGCTCTGCCAAATGTATCCCAATAGGAACACGGCGATGCTTATTTCAAATGACCCGTGAAAGCGATGACATCGCCGAATCCATCGTACGTGTTTATCTTTTTATCGGCCATCTATTGGGAAATATTACCACTAGAGACGCCTTTAATTTATTCAAAAGCTCACTTACTCCAAAGACCTGCTCCCGAAAAACTGAAAATATGCCAATGACGACAGTTAAGAATTGTCCGTGAAAGTGGTGAAGTCAGAGTGTCGAAATGACTGATTTTTCCTCTACCGATCAAACAAACTCAGAGGTTTCGTGACGATCCCATGTGGACCTCTCGTGTTGAGTGTCGCAGAGTCGCAAGGATACTCGAATTCGCTAGTTTTTCTTAAATCTCGATTTGATCGGCGGATGCAATCTCCACATCCACGTCGAAGCAGGCGAGTTCGCGGTAAGACGTCATACTACTGAACACTTCATGAATATTCTTGGCGAAGCTGTTTTCAGTCTTAGGCAACTTTGCTATGCCAAATCCACACCCAAAACGAACATGGGGATGTAGATTTCAATTTACTCGCAAATGCGATGACGTCGCTCAATCCACCGTACGAGTTTCTCTCTTTATTGCAGCAATCGGGGGGATTCCAAGTCCCGTTATTTGTGGAGCGGCCTTGAAACCTTGGTATAGTCTAATTTCTCCTTTTTTTATATCCCCGGCCGCAGAGTCTCCGCTATGTAGGCGAATCCAGCTGGAGATCTTTAGAATTTCAATTTAATAAAATACTTAAATATGAACTGAAGTGTTATCATTCCCGAACTCCAATCCTGACTGCATCATGAAGAAGTAAAATTAATCGGCCAGCTAGAACTCTTACACGCACACACACACACACACACACACACACACACACACACATATATATATATATATACACTCTAAAACAAAAGCAAAGACACTCGAAGAAGGAGTTTTCCAATTGTAATAAAATTTCACATAGAAAGCCGCATCAGAACTACACGTCCAACAGGTGCATATCAGGTGCAATTCTCGATCTGATGTTCAAAATTTCTGTTTTCTTTTAACTGCTGATATCTTAGTGCGACTGCAACAATGATTCGCCGAAGGATTCGTGCTCACCGAATTCGTGCTTTCGAGCATATTTCAGAGTTTGAAAGAGTTCCTGGCATCGGATTGAAAGAAACTGGGTGGGCAAATCATCCGACACCTGGGAGGAAGCGATGCAACGATTAGACGATTCTGTCAAGAGTGGGTAAAGAAGGGTCGATTCAAGGACCAGGACGGTGGCTGTCGACCTACGACCATAGGAGAAAACGAAGACAGAGTGATTTTAGATCAGCTTCCAAAGCAACGGATTCGTCGTTATCAACCCTAAGACGTGTGCTCCGCACTGAAGTGTCCAACATGACCATTGACAGAAGATTAAGAAAGCGGAATCTACACTCTCACCGACCGTTACTCCGCTTATTCCTCACGACTGTTCACAGTTAATTCCGATTACAGTGGTGCTTAACTCGATCAACTTGGAACTGCGCTGACTGGGAGCGTATAGTCTTTAATGACGAGTTCCGTTTCCAACTCTGTCCTGACGACCACCGAAGACGTGTCAGGAGACGTCCAGGGAAGCGTGAAGATCCTGATCTTTCTATCTCACGCTACACAGTCCACAACCGGGGTTTATGGTCTGGGGTGTCATTTCTTTTTATAGCTCTTTGGTAGTCATAAGTGACACACTTACAGTACTTACATTACAGTGCGTTACGTAAACTGTAATAATCTACGACCCGTTTTGTCACCGTTCCTCTTGCCCTGGACTAACTTTTCTACAAGATACTGCCCGGCCGCATACGTAAACTGTACTATTAGCGACCCATTTTGTCACCGTTCCTCTTGCACCGAACAAACTTTTCTACAAGATAATGCCCGGCCGCATACGGCACGTGTTGCTATGGATTGTGTTTAAGCTTCCCGAACACTTAACCACCTACCTCTTTCTTAACCACCTAGGTCGTCTGATCTCTCTCCCATAGAGTACATTTCGGACGTGATAGGAAGGTGATTGCAACTATTCCGGAATATTGCCGATTTAGCCAAAGTTGGAGACAATTGGGCAAGAAATCCCGCAGAACACCATCCGGGAACTTTATATCCGAGAGCCGTCTATTTCATGCCGGTTGACAGCCTGCATCCAGACCAGAATTCGATAAACGCCGTATTAACTTTTACATTTTGAAAGATCAACCTTTAGGAATAAATCATTCAATTGTTCTGAAATTTTAACCCATTTGAACCTAGAGTTGCATTAATGCAACACCAATAGTGATACTTTTATTTTTTTATTTTCACCACCTTCAAACCTTTAACCTTTATGTTTCTGCATTTTTTATTTTCTCCACGAATTATTTTAAGTGTCTGTAACACCTGTTTTTCTGAAGAGATTCTCTTTCTGAAATGCCAACACTCTGAATTCGAACTTTTGTTTTCATCCACGGATCATGGCGCACCATAAACGGTAAGTTCCATTTTTTCGAAAATAAATAAATTGATATATATGTATTTTAAAATGATGTAATTAAGATACTTAAGTAGAGCATAATGTATATTTTAAATCATCTTTATGATTTTATCATTAAAACTGTTCATATTTGAAGCGTTACTTTAATGCAACGCTAGGCTTAAACATGTTATTTTTCTGCAATAAGATATGGATAGGAAATTTGTTCTCATATGCTGTCAGAAGGGGCTAAATTCTTATATTAGTAGAAATTTCAAATAAAAACTTCAATAGTAAATATTTTTTAAGTAGGACCCTATAAAATCTGTGGTTATTGTATCAGTATTTTTAAATGAAATATTTTCAAACAGAAATACTGAGATTTGATAAGATGAATTTTTGAAATTATATTTAATAATTATTAACTATTAAATATATAATTAATAATACATAATATATGTATATATAAATATATATATATATATATATATATATATATATATATATATATAGATAGATAATATAAATAATATATTATTAATTATTATATATATATTATTATTATATGCAATTATATTTTTGTTATTTTTTTTAGTGGCCTAACATTGAGTGAAGCGCTGGATTTGCTTCTCCAAAATAATGATGAGGATGAGAGTGAAGACGTCGATTGTATCTACATAGTGCCACCAAAAGAAAATAATTTCACTGATGAGGACTCTGCTGATGAGGACTGTGGCTGAAGAGCTAATAATTTAAGTAGAAATCAATTACTGTGTGAAGTAGAAACTATAAAAAGAAAAAAAATGGAAACGAGAACGAAAAGGTGAATAAAGATGATAACGATACTGTTTCAGTATTTGTGAAAACAAGTAAAAAAAAATAAATAAATAAAAAGATCATCAGAATAAAGGAAGTGGTCAATTTCAGATATATCACCTAAAAATACCATTTTTCAACAAGGAAGACCCCCTTCTTCAAATGAAAGTGCCACAGATTTCAGAATTCTAAATTCAATAAGATTTGACTCTCTTAATCACCTGATAGTAAAATCTTCTGGGAATGAAAGACTACGTTGTGCAGGACAGTATTGCAAATCTATTGTACATACAATGTGTGTAAAATGTAATGTTGAACTTTGTGTAAATTGTTTTTATTCACTCCATACAGAAAAAAAAGTAATAATTAATATTGCATTAAATTTGTGTATAAATTTCAAAATCAATCGATAAGAGTTTATTTTCTGTTGAAAAAATATAAAAGTGGCAATATTCAGGATTTTGTAAAATTTGATCATGTTGAATCCTAGCGTTGCATTTATGCAACACCCTGTATTCTGAAAAAATATTTATAAATGCATCTTAAAACCTATAGAAATGTGCAATATCCCCTTATTGAAATACGTTTTAATGATTGAAATTAAAAATATTTTTCGAAAAATAATAATGCTGCTTTTATGGGTTAATCGTTTTTTATTCTTTCCATATTCTTCATATCTTCCAGTTTTTGCCTCTATCCGACAACTCCTCCTTGGAGAGTCGAGTCCTTTGTTATAGAGTATATTAACTGGTGCTCAAAATTAAGCAAATTTTCACATATTATCGAATTTCTGTAAAACTAATGGACCTATTTAAATGAAATTTGGTATAGATACACAGTTACATAAGAGAAAAAAATTATACCATACAACAGTCATCGACTCATGATATCCAGTTAAGCTTATCAGCGAAGGAATGTTCAAAATATACGTTTCAAGAAGAACATGACTCTAATTTTTGACTCGAACATGTCTGTGACTCTCTTGAGAGGGGAAATGCAGCTCGCCATCTCACTCTGAGAACCATCCAGGAGTTGAAAACGGTGTTGCTGCAGGAATGGGACTGACTGTCACAGGGATTCATCAAACTACCTCGCTCCCAGTATGGCATCGCGCTGTGAAAGCTGTATGAATATGAGATGCATCAATGCTCCGTATTGGAGTTATTTTATGTTCCTTCTTGCAATGTGGGTTTTGGACATTCCTGCGCGACTGTGTGTAACTGACGATCGTGATAGCGTACCATGACTGATGTGTGAAATAATTGTTTCACGTATATCAATCTGTATCCATACCAAACTTTAATAAAATATGTTCATTAGTTTTCCAGAAATTTTTCAAAATGTGCAAATTCTCTTAATATTGAACACCGGTGTATATAAGATGGGTGCATATACGTGTATGCAATCGTTTAGTTTTCAACATGTGTCCGATGATCAAAATAATTTAATCTTTAAAATAAAGTTACAATAACCAGAGAAAATATATCAGTGCTACAGAGATTATTTCAAAATTTCCAATATTATATAAAGAGTGTCAAAAAGAATTAGAAGAATCCTGATCTAAAGGATATTTTCAACAGTTCATTACACTTTCCCTAATATCTTCTGTAAACTCCTGTATGCTACACATATGTAGGAATTGTTTGGAGAAAACATACTTTTATAATCTTCGGATAACTCACATTAATGTCGTGAGCTGACATTCATTTAGCGACATCTCTGCGGTTATTTTCCTCGGGGCATTTGCACTGACGAAGCCATTTTCTTGACTCCCGTAACAGCCTAAAATGAACTTATTAGGTTTTATCTCCCGTTACGAATATGGCCGAGACGTACTTTTCGAGAGGTTTCCTGTTCTTAGAAAACGTAATGTTCGTCATATATTTGCAACTCACTGACCACATGATCCACAAATGTGTGTCTTAATGGTTCAGAAGTTTAATGTCAGGAAGCCTTGACTATAATATTGTCATACTATAAACGACAGGAATTTATGAAATTCGAAATATTATAAGAACTTTGACCATACTCAGGAGTTATTTCACCTGCATTATATTTCTTGATATTGATTTTCAGCTTGGTAAAATGTTCACCCAGAAAATGAAAATTGTGCTATACAAATTATTAGATTCTCTAGTATATTTCTTTTCAGTGTTTTTACTTTCAACTTTTTAATAAACAGATTCTTAACACATTAACATGCAAAAATTTCCAACGATAGCATACCCTTATCTATTTAAGTCTAGTACTAAGTGATTTATAAAGAAATAATCATTTTTCATTCTATATCTAATCCTGTATTATCACAATAAATAAAAAATTCAGATTCTTTTCTTGAAAGTTCAGATATTTTTGGAGTTTATTCATTATTTGTTTGCTTTAAATATGTAAAACCAGTATTGGACACATTAATAAAAACAACATCAATATTGCTTGAGTTTAGTTAAGTTGATGAAACTATCTTTTGTATAACATCATGGGATAATATTAAATCGCGTTTATTATTTTTCCTTCTCAGCACATATTTTAGAAACTCAATAGTATTATAAATGTTACGCTGACTTACTGAAATGGAAAATTAATCTAATTATAAAACATGTATATTTGATATACGTATTACCGTGGCATTAGAATCGATTTAAAAAAGCGAAAATCTCTGCTTTGACAATTAGACAATTAAAGTTTTCATTTTTGATAAATGCAAATAATGAGGATTACATGAATTATTTGTATAATTTCGTTGCATGAACGCTAATAACCTGCAAAAGTCTTTCATAATGATAAAGAAAATTTTAATTTCTGCCTATCTAAACACTGAACACATATTTCATGCGATATAAAATATTTTTGAACTTTTTTTTATAAAATCTCTTGATCATAAAAATTTTAATATTTTCGCAAAAGTTGCATATATACTGTATCAATATTGAAGTTAGCTATTGTAACGGATATTCATTCAAGCATCAATTTAAAGGTAAGGCACCTTTTAAATTTTCAACGAGATATGGATATTTTTATTTCTAAAATGAAAAAAGATGAAAGGACATTACCATTATAATTACCATTTGTCAAAGGTGAAGCCGAACGCGTTCCATTAAGCCACTTTTTAATTTCCACTATGCCTCTTTACGACTAACTGAACTCAAACAATTAAATGTAGAACTCACAGTCTTTTCAGGAGAAATTGAAACGGTTTACTATTTCTTTTTCAACCAAACGATAAATGGCGCCATCTTTGAATATATATTTATTACTCCATGATGGTCATTATTTGTCACGTGCTTGGTCCTAATCAAAGGTATCCCCATTGACATTCCAGTAGAGGAAGTCAAACAACCACTCGTAGAATTTTTTTTTGAGGTGAACAGAGATTCACAACTCAAACGATTTAACACCAAGGAACCTTTCCCGATTTTCTTATGCCACCTCCGACAAATAAGACTCTTGACCATATATATGAAATCCGACACTTTTTAGGTTTCGTATTAAGGGTTGAAGCCTACAAATTGAAAGGTACCAAGCAATGCTTCAACTGCCAAAAATTCCACCATAGTAGTGAAGTTTGCCTTCTACAGCCTGTCTGTATGAAGTGTGCTGGTGCACACTCATTAGCAGCCTGTACTAAACCACGTGACACCCCAGCAAAATGTGCTAATTGTAATGGTGACCCTCTATACTGAAAATTTCTTTGAATACCTATACTGAAATATCTATACAGAAGAGATTAGGAATTTCGTGGAATAATGATGAATTCGGAACGCTTCGGTGGAGTGGAAACTTTGTTTAAATGAACACAAGTTCTTATAGTCTTAGTGACTAAAACGATGTATGAGCAGAGGGAAGACTACCAGGTTATTCTAAGTTCTGTAAAAGAGTACTTTTAGAAAGGAAGGTAGTGAGGACGACCTCGGGAACAGTTCTTGGGACTAAGAAAGTTCTCAGTAACAACACAGCACAATGGAAGGCACTGTACATCTCTGCGACGCTGAAAAGCTGGAGAACCGAAGTAATAACCTGTAGCGAAACTCTTAGAAGACACCATTCGGCAACCACTGCCTACAGACCGAATCGTCTAATCGTTATGAAGATGAGATGACAGCAAATACCCAGATTCACCACTGTCAAATTTCTAGCAGTATATCAATAAGGAATTGGTTAAGAAAAAAAACTTATTTATTTCATATTAACGATCGTTGACTCAAACTTGAATATCAAAAACATAAGAGCTATAATAAGCTATATACACAGTCGTGTGCTCTAGTTCAGTTGAGCTCAAAATATGATGACCATTCCGGTCAATGCTAACAGTAGTAAAATGAATAAAAATGCCAAAATATCATGAAGATTAGCTCCCCCAACAGTCGGCAAGCCGAACTGAAGGGGGTACTTAAGCATGAAAGCAAGGAAGCAGCTAGCTATCAAAAAAATGTAGCTCTATCTATAAATCTGACTGAGTAATCTCTTTTAATTCTGGACAACTCGCAAGGGTTGTATAAACCTAATTTTAAACTAAAGTATCGCCAAATACGAGAAGTGGCTACCTGTCTACGGAGAAGGACTACCCATGACGCGACGAATAGCATCGGAACACATCGGTAAACCGCAGTAAAGAACAAACCTTCGTAGCTAGAAAAACGGGGATTCACCGCCAAAAAATATAGCCAAGTAGGAGCGAAAAGAGTGGGCCGGCCGCTGATTGGACTTAGCCAGGAGTGACGTGAAGCGGCGCCGAATATGATTGGCGAATTTCGCTCTGGGCCAGGAGAATTTTTTAAGAAATTTCTCACGGGGAAGGTTGTGGGGTCGCCAACAGATGCCGAAGATTAAAGACTGGGAAATAGATAGAGAGTGTGCACGCTATTGTACATTATGCCAATTAAAAAGCAATTTCTACGACCCCTGGATGGGGTCGTAACGAAACTACTTTTAAATTGGGTTCTGGGAAAAAAATACATTGCTGAACAAAATAGCGGATGCTATCAATAGCTAGTACAGGAGTAAAGATATACCATTTTAGACCTCCCACGTAAAAGAGGGGCGATACATGAATTACGCTAAAATCCTTATAGCGAAAGATCCTACGATTAATATTAACATTGCCCACATTAAGGTGATTGCATCCTTTAAATTAATAATTACTCGCATTTAAAGTAGGTGCAATTAATAAGAAAATTGTAACGATAAAATCCACGTTACACCCTCCATCAAACTATCGGGGATTCAGTGCTCACCCGGAATAGATAAAAATTAGACGTTACCAAAATAAGATCATAAAAGAACCGGCCAAATCCGGTAATTATACTCCCCAACTAATTGTCCCAACCACCTTAGGAAATACCTTTGCTAGCAAACCCATTAATTCAAAAATTTCTTACAACCAGGCTCTTCAGCCCAATAACTCCCCTCGCCCCACTATAACGACTGAACAAACCACTAATATTGTAACTCCTGCTAATACTACTACTGAAATTCAAACCTCTAGAGTAACGCCATTGGGAAACCTTGAAGGCACACTAAATAAGCTTCTAAAAATTAGGGATGTTCTTAAAGAAATTAAACAACTCTGTTACGAAATGAATATACCAGATTTTAATTACTTAGTTGATAAACTTAACTCACCGTCTATAACTAACGTCGTTTCTGCTGCCTCACAAGAGACAGCCACCTCTTCTGCTCCTTAATGCTCCCCTCTACTTCTTCTGCAAGTTCTGTTCTGAGCTGGAATGCTGATGGCTTGCGTACACTTATTCATGAGCTTCGGAAATTTGTTATTAAGAACCCCGTTGATCTTATTCTGGTACAGGAGGTGAAGTATCCCACCCACAGAACTCTTAAAATTCAAAACTACAGTCTGTACTTCACTCCCTGCCTTGACACTAATACTAACGCTTCCCTACGTTACGGTGGCACGGCAATCTATGTCAAACGGAATATTAAACATAACCATCTCCCCAGTATTAACTTACATACCATTGAAAACACAATTCTTAAAATTTGGATAAACTCTAGTACTACTCTCACTCTTTTTTCCACTTACTTAAGAATTATCGATGGTAGACCCGCAACTAATGAACTTTCTCAACTTTTTAATCTTGACCATAAAGTTATACTTTTTGGTGACATTGACGCTCATGACCCCCGTTGGAACTGCCAGAATGACCGTTTAGTAACCAGATATGGTACTGAAATTATTTCCTACTCCATTGATAACTCTGTTGATATTGCTTTCCCCCTTTACCCCACCTGGCTTGGTATTTCAGGTCCCAATCCATCATTTACTTTGTCATTTTAAACAACATTCACTATCCGTAGGAGATTAATACTATTAATTATTTTTCCTCTGAAAACGTACCTGTTAAACTTGACATTAACTGCAACCCCATGCTCCCTTCTGTCATTTCTCCTTATCATACTAACTGGCAGTCATTCACTAAATTTCTTAACTTCCCCCTACCCTTTAATGATATTAAGAGTCCTGATGACATAGACGCTGCTGGTACCTCTATCTCTAAGACCATACAAAGCGTGCTGGAATCTGCTAAGGTCCACTCTCCCCAATATTTCTATCATAAACTACTCCATTAAATTGTTGAATTTTTTTTTGCTAATATCCGTGGGGGATGGCGACATTACATCCCAGTCGGGTGTACATATGAATACAAGGAAGATAGAAACAGACAAATGACACAATCACAGAAGAATTTTATTGACAAACGATGACACCGGCGATGGACGATAGTTTGCAGCTCCCCTTTCTAGACGGGGCTCCATTTGCAGGCGGAAGACTGACCGGTTACCCAGAATACAGCCAAGTCTTATGCGGGAATCGAACCCGCACCCCCGGAATGGCAGGCTGATGCCTTAACCACTTAGCCACTGGGCGACTGTTGACCTATTTAAATATAGGAACCATTTCAGGAAAATTTAGCAGCAAACTCGGGACCCCAGAATGTTTAATAATTACAAAAAAAAAACTCGACAATCAGGATAAAATTAAAATAAAAAATTTCAAAAATAATAAATGGAAATAATTTATTGAGTCACTAGCTCCTACTGATAACTCAATTTGGCAATATCTTCATTTTCAATATCTTAACAGAATTAGGAAACCCCATAAGCCCCTTCCAACCTTTAACTCCAGTTCTGGTATCTTAGCTAGTGACTCTGTGAAAATTGACGTCTTAGCAGCTAATTATGAAACCCAATTGAACCCCCCCCTCACTCTATTGTTTTTGTCCAACTACAATTGATAAAGTCTATGATATCCTCCAAAACTTTCAGTCCAGTAATAACAATAGTGAGATCGAAAAAACCACTGTTAGCGAAGTCTTAAATGTAATTAACTCCCTCCCTAATAGAAAATCCCCTGGTCAAGACGGTATCACCAGTAATGCCATTAAAATTCTCCCCCTTCATTATGCCAACTATGTAACTGATTTAATTAATAACACCTTTAAATTTAAATACTACCCGCATCCCTGGAAATCGGCCATTATTTTCCCAATTAATAAGCCTGGTGAGGATCCTTCTCTTCCGAAAAACTACAGTCCCATTAGTCTCTTATCTTCTCTTTCTAAAGTGGTTGAGCACATTTTTTGCAGCCGTATTCATAATTTTATCGATAGCAATAATATTCTCTCAAATGCCAATTTGGTTTCAGACCCAAACATTCTACCACACATCAGGTGCTACGTTTTACTGAGTACATCCATGATGGACTATAGAACAGAAAGCAGACTGGTGCTGTCTTCTTTTATATTCTTAAAGCTTTTGATACTGCTTATACTGATTATAGACAAGGCACAGTGGCCTTGTCTATAATCTCATTAAATTCAAAATGCCAGCTACACTAATTAAACTGATGCAATCGTATATTTTGGACAGAATTTTTGCTGTAAGCTATTCGTGTACCACTTCAGCCCTACGCCGTGCTAATGCGAGAGTTCCTCAAGGTTCGAAACTCGGACCGGTCTTATTTAACTTATTTATAAATGATATCCCCACCACCCCGAACACTTCGCTTACCCTCTATGCTGATGACATAGCCATTCTAGCTAAAAACAATAATGTCAGATATATGCATACTTACCTCCGACGTCACATTAACATTCTTAAGCGCTGGTTTGATAAATGGCGTATTAAATTAAATCCCAGTAAAAGAAAAGCTATCTTATTTTCATACGATAGGATTCTCCCACCTCCAGTTAACGTTTATAATCAGCTCATCCACTTTGAAAGGGAAGTGACATATTTGGGTATCTTCATGGATAGTAAGCTTACTTGGAAGAAAAATATTAATAATAATATCTGCAAATTCTTTAAAGCTAGAAAAGATATCGCCCACCTCCTGTACCAGAAAGAGATGAGTATAGAAAATAAACTTCTGCTTTACAAAACAGTACTTCGACTTATACTTCTTTATGCAGTAACTGTATGGGGGTCAGCGGCTAACAGTCATGTCCAGAAATTGCAATGCACACAAAATAAAACCTTACGTCTAATCACTAAAGCCAATAGATATAAAACTAACTACTCCCTCCACAAAGATCTAAATATTGAACCCATTCGCCTGGCTATACTTAATATCGCCACGAAATTTTATAATAGTATTTACTCCACCCCTAATGACGAATTGCCAATCTTCCTGATTATGACAATAGAGAATTTTATCGTAGACCTAGAGCAACTCTAGTGCTTGATACTGGGATTACTCCCAACTCTTAAGCGGTCCCATAATTTATTTTTCCCATAATTTATTTATTTTTCTTTTCTTTTTTCTTTATGTCATTCCGTTTTCCTTAAATTCATTCTAGACCGCTTAACTTTCACCGCCCCCTTTTCTTCCCTAATTATATGCAGTCACATCCTCTTACACTTTTTTGAAAAAGGAAGTGTGTCGTCTCGTAGCTGTAATATGCCTTTGCGAATCCTCATGGTCAAATTGTGAACCGTTCTCCCTGATAATTTCTTCTGCTAAGCTCCTGGATCATGTTTCGTCAACCAATCAGGTTGCAGAACACATTTTGTTCTCGACCAGTAGTTAAGCTTGATCTTTTTAACCTGTGTAATACAAATTCATCATCTTGCTTCCTTTTTTGGCCTGTTTTCAAGCACGGATTGCTTGATATTTCTTTCCCATCTTGCGTTTGATCCCAGCGTTTAATATATTTGCTGCTAGTGGTCCTCTGTGGCTGGTCTTCGACTTTTGAGAGTTTTATCTTTATATTTTGCTTTTTATATTATCTTATATTGGAACACTTTATTTTGACAAGTCTCGCTGATTTAATTTTGTGTTAACTTTTACTTACTAAATTCTAATGTTTTTATTTTTATTTTTGTAACTTCTTTAATTTATTTTGTCGCTTATCCTTTTTTTTTACTTCATTCATTTCTTCTTGGACCATGCGTGAAAAGCTTCCGTGCTTCCCATATCCATACCGAGGGTAAAGGGCTATCTTAGCCCTATTTGGAACCTCACGAAAACTTTTTGCCCATGTCCATGTGTGTCACGTGCTTGGCAAATGACTTTTACAGATTAGTTGACTGACCCCCAAGTCCTTGCATAAAACCATTTCGGAAAATGGAAAGGAAATCTTGTCAAGTTCTATATTCTACGAGCTAAATCACCAGGATGTTCAGATTTTCAGGTTACCATTTACAAAATCCTAGAAATTTCGTTTCGCCAATATGTAGAAATACATTCTAAGCACCAAAAAATTATTTTTAAAATGGATTAAGTGTTTCAAGGATTATTTATAATTTTATATAAAATAATACTTTCTTACACAGTTTGAAATGATATATCGATCGTCATATTGCGCCAGGCTGGATTTCCAAACTTCGAGATCAGCATTCTACCGACTGAACTATGCAGCTAATGAGAGGAAGTGTTATTTGTGACGATACCCTCATATATCTGCTCCAGTTCTTTGTGACACGTGAGGTTGACCTGTAAAAGTGTATTTTATGTTTATTCCTTCAATGATACTGATTTTTTATCCAATGAATATCTGCCATGTGCATTCCAGTGATCCGTTATTCACCTTTCCAGCGGTCCACTTCTGTAAGGATGACAGGAAAGAGATTTAGTCCCGCGTCTCAAAATCTCGAGATGCGTAAGATTTTTACCACTGATATGAACCCTGGCAATGACGATGTGTTATTCTTCATGACAATTAAAACAACTCAACTGCTTTTGAAGAATCGGAAAGATATAGTAGAGATAAGTGATAAGAATAATAAAATATTTTTTAATATAATGCAAATGTAATTTAAAAATCCGCATAATATATACTTTTAACTCTTAAGCTTTTAATAAAACCTTTATCAAAAATTCTTTTCTTATAACAAATGTATCAAATATTTAACATTTTTTGCGATACAGTAAGTCCTATATGACAATGATAAATGCATAGAACAATAGAATTATTTTTAATATGCCTGAATTTCCTTTAACATTCATTATATATTGAACTATGATTTAACACTGAATAACCATTGACTGTTTTTGTTTTACACAGTAAGAACATTTAAATATTTTTAGGTGGATCATTTATCCCATGTTCAAATTAATAAGGATTGTTCCTTGGTTCGATGGGATTGAATAAAATATCTTCAGAAAGTGCAGACAAAATAAATTTTATTATCCTCTAAATTCTTCAGGCGCATACACAGATACTAACAGGAAACATGTAACAACTGTCTTCTATACAACAGAAAACTAAAAACACAAGTCAGCATAACAGAGTCTTCAATACAATATACGCCTAACGCACTTTCAATACATTCAATACGCAGCAGAAAAGAACACTTACTCCCAGCTGGTTGTGGGGTATGAACTGGAGTCCCTGGGTCTTCTTAGACTTTATCTCCAGTCAGCACGATAAACATCATAACGGTATCTGTCTCAGTGACACTCGAACAACGAGTTGTATTTAATGCTCAAGAAAATAGATCTAGACAGCTTACTTTAATTCAAAAGGGATTGGGGGAAAAATAAAGTTAAGTTAAACATTAAGTTTAACGAAAAATAAAATTAAATTAGCAGTTAAATTAGAAGAGAGATAAATGGAAAAAATTTAATAAATTAACTTAAAGTAAAACATTTGAACTGTAAAGTGAAGGGTTAAACAATTAATTTAACATTTATAAGCAGGGAAAAACAAGAAGGGACTAGCCAGAAGTTCCCCGAGCTGGGTTCGAAGGAGAAGTAGTCACAGATGATAGTGAGTGCGTTAAGCATCTTGGCTACGCTATCATCGGGTTTTCTAAGAGCAGCAGCGACTTTACTGAGAAGCTGTAGACTATCAGGGATGGAGAAGGTTTGGGAAAACTCCTTAATGTATTTAATAATTTCCGTGAAGTCGGAGAGGCCATTGTTATTAGTGATGTGGAATTCAGAAGAAGGGTTAGGTTGAACATTATATTTGGAAATGGGTTTTTGAATGTCGATTTTCTTCCTAGGCGCGGTCCTAGCATAAACTAGTTCCGACGTCGATGAGTCCAATCGTCGATGAGTCCAGGAACTTGGTAAATTCCTTCAGTATCAGTGAGAAGCTGAAGCGATCTTCAGGATATTTTCGGTCGAGGCGCTCGTAAGCTAACTTACGCTTGTACTCAATTCCGCGCTTGATAAATTCAGGAGTTTCAACAAATGATGGATAGTATTTCCTAAAAGGGTTAACAGCTTCATCTTGCTAACACTTACTCCCAATGTCAATCTCAGGTATATTTATAGACTTCCAAAGCGCCCCCTATCGGCCGGGCAGCTAAAAATAACTGGAACATTCCAGAAAGGCCTAGAAGGTTGGTGACCATTTGGCACCATATCGCCAAATTTGGCGACCAAGATATGTCGTCAAAGCCATCGCCAATTTGGCGACATTACCATAGACGTTTGTAAAATTCGTAAAATTCGTAACAGTATTTATAAAATGTTTAATTTACCTTCAAATCTCAGTTGTATCGTATAAAATTGATTATTAGGTCAGAGAAAGACGGGAATGTTTGTAGTAACCAAACAATATACATAAGAGGAAGAGGATAATAAAATATGAATTCTAGAACAAGGTTGTTATAAAATTGTAGTCGTAAAGATGACATTTAGCAGAAATAAGATTTATAATAATTTCTTCCGTTTGTTAATAACAATTAATAGTCCATTATGTTAACCTATGATAATAAAAAAATTTTAAAAATGTTGCTCTAAATTATTTTTCTTTGCATATCATGCTGGACTGAGTCTATGGATGTAGTAATTTCCCCTTTCAAGAAATGGAATTAGAAATATGAGATTTTCTCAATCCACTGGAATGGTTTACTGTTCTAGACAATGTCTTTCCAATGAAGCCAATAGGAGAAAATTTAACTATAATTCATTGTCGTGTCCGAAATACTAGACCGTTCGATACAGCACTTGAGCACTGATAGGAAACGCAAAACAAATACTAAGGGAAAAACTATTTTGGAGACTAACATCTTGCTAGGTTTGTCTAAAAAACGACTTGTTTTGTATCAGCTTCAAAATTTGACAGAGAATGGCGTCAGGAATGTAGTTTCCTACATGGGAATACCTTACTTGTGTTCATAACTCTAGAAATCTAGAGGTGCTCTTTTAAATTCATCAAAAATAAGACAAAATATACTACTTTCCTGAAAGTTACCTTTATCAAATATTTTGTGCACCTATTTGCAGTATTTGGGATACGTCAGTTTAGAGATGTACATGTTCATCATTCTTATTTAAATTCATAATTGTTTATTTCTCATATATTATTTCCCCAGAAATGGGAATCCCATTTCAAGTTTAATTCAAACTTCCAGTGTTTAACGCTGATTCTATCCTTGGATTTTATTTTAGTAAAATCTTATTCCTCTGTTATAGTTAACTATAACCGAAGAATTACTTGGTCCATTTGGTTACCCAAAATAGACCCTTTCAGATGAAGTTCTGTTTACTTAAATTTTTCATGCGGTTTTTTTTCCTTCTTTAACTACGGCAATTAGGAATAGATTTATAAATTTCATACAATTCCCTATGTATTTTTAAATTTAAACCTTTTGAAATTTGTAAAAATGCAAGATATTTCAGTGCATAGTCAACTTTCTGTAAATCTTCTATTAACGAAGACAAGAGTTGAACCATCAAACATTCTTCTATATCTATACACATGAACAAATAACTCATAGAAATTTTTAGAGGTACGTTATTTATTACCAACCTAAATATGCCATTGCAACAATTTATTAGTCCTATTCTATAGCAGAAATATTTTTCTCCTTCTGATGTTAATTATATAAGAAATCCAATAAAAATAATGATAACGGGATATTTTGCAATAAAAATTAGAAAGAAAACAATTCACCCACCTTATAACCATAATTAATTAATTTATACAAATGACGTTTAACAGTTTTAAACAAAAAGGTAATATAATTTCTCAAGCAAATACTGAACCAGCAATATATTTAAAATTTTATTCAAATCATTGAGTCAAAAATGTTATTGTACCGAAACCTTATTAAGTTTTCTGTATGGTAGAAGATTACTATTTTATGTAAATTTCACATTTTACGTACGAAAATATCTAAAGGAGGAAAATACGTGTTTATATGCACCAAAGTTGTGACAATACAAACACTGACTTGTGTAGTGGTCAGAAAATTTTAATTGAATTGCGTAGAGAACATGAGTCGCTAAATTTAAATTAATGTATAAAATAAAACGTCTTGTAAATTATATGTGAGTTATATGTGAAATTCAATGAAGATATCAGAACTGAAATTAAGAGCGATACTTATGTTTCTACTGCATTTGATAGTCACGAAATGTAATAAAACTATCCGCTGCGCGACCATCATGGTCGCTTTTGCAAAACAACTCAACTGAAAATAACATATGTAAGGAATGTTACAATTACCTGTCATCATAAATATACGTTGTTACGGGGTATTCTTCATAAGGCTGATTCTGAAACATCGTGATTAAAAAATATGAATTTCTATTACTTCAGATCAGAGTTAAAGATAAGACTGAGAAATCCAACACCAATAATTTTAAAAATTACATCCCTCTCTGTATGTACTATTTTTCAAAATTAATATATCTACCCTTTATCATTACATCAAATAAGAAATTGTGGGGGAAATTTTTTTTCACTTTAAAAATGGAGTAAGAATTCAGCAAGTACTAAAATATGTGGATTACATCACTCTCTGTATGTACTATTGTTCACAATTCAGATATATGCACTTAATCATATCAAATAATGAATTGTTGGGAAAATTTCTTCCACTAATCAACTTATGAAATGGAGTAAAAATTCAGCAAATACTGAAAAAAGTGTAGAAAATTAATTATTATAGGCTGTAGGTTGCTATGTGGCGACGCAACGGTTAAGCCTACCTTCGCGATCATTTATGCTCTCTCTTTCACGCCTCTCTCATAATGGATTATTTTTTCTTCGGTTTCTTTTTTGAGACTGCTCCCAATTTTCACTTGATCGTGCAGCTCGCTTTCGAGCATTCCTGATTTCAGTGCGTCAATCCATGTTGACACGCGGTTGCAAATTACGGACGGCCGCTAATGTTTACATCTGGTAGTTGTAGTCGTTGCCATTCGGAGTGTATAAATATCGTCGATAGGGACCCGTTCAATCTGTAGACCGGAAGTCCTTCTATGAGGTGAAGAAGGATAGCAGAAAGTACGAGCCCCTGCAGATGTCGCCGCTTGAGGAAATCGGTCAAAATCGATATGGCATGATCGTTCGTGCCATAGAGTTATTCAAACAAATCTGTCGAATTTGATGGACGGTATTGTGACTCTGAGACTTAACCGGCTACATTACGAACAATTGTCGGACTTTGAGAGGGGGTGTATGATTCATAACAACAACGTTACCCGGCGTTCAGCCATAAACGACCATATAATCCAAGTAACCAGTCACTGGCGTAATTCCTGAATACGCAGCCGAGGGTCCGCTTGTTATGTTAATTTTCGTCCTTAGGAGCCGTGTCAAGGAATATAATTAACTCCTGACGGTTGGCCCCACCGGCCCCGAGAGGGGGCGTATAGTAGGCCTCAGAGAAGCAGGCTGGACGAACAGGCGTATCGGCCGCCAACTCGGTCGGAGTGATATGGTAGTTGCTCGTTGTTGGCAACTATGGATCACGGAAGGGATAGTCTACCGTCGCGGAGGGTCAGGGCGTCCCAGGAATGCAAATGCGCGTGAGGATCGCCCAATCATAAAAGCGGCCACATCCACACTAACAACGTCGCTAGAATCGGTTCGACGCCATTTACCACCTTCCAGACATTCGGTGGTATAAAGGGAAACCATTGGGAGACGACTGGCCGGCGCAGGTATCAGGAGCCGATGGCCATTAACTTTTAGCTTACGGGGCCCATTTTTCCAATCCCCTGTTTAGAAAGGGAAATATCATACCCCCTTTGTAAGAACGGCCATTAAAAGGGATATATATATATATATATATATATATATATATATATATATATATATATATATATATATATATATACATATATACAGAGAGAGAGAGATTGATTCATTCATTCATGGACCCGTATTCTTGGGATACATGGTATCCCATCCCGTAAGGAAAAGGTTAAGGTGCCGAACACTCACACCACATAGGCAGTGTCAATTGGACTTTTGTCGACCTACGGCAAGCTGAAGTGCTACCAACTGGAGGCGTGTGATCTTCAGCGATGAATCCCGATTCATTCTCAATGCTGATGACCAGCACATACTCGTATGGAGGCGTCCAGGCCGGGCCGATTCGGCATTGGTTTCTGAGAGGCATACAACGATTACAAAAGGTAGATCTCCCCACAAGGACATTGTGGGGAGAAATTTGTTGGGACACACGATCACCTCTAGTCGTCCTTCAACGCACTTTGACGGCACGTAGTTACGTGGATGAGATTTTAACGCAAGTTGTACTGCCTATGCTATCAATTCACCCAGGTGCCATTTATCAGCAGGAAAACGCTCGCCCACATACTGCGCGACTCTCCCAAAAATGTCCTCAAGGATATGACGTACTCCCATGGCCTGCCAGGTCACCAGACCTCTCGCCAATAAAGCACGTCTGGGACGTGCTTAGAAGGCATCTGCAGCCATCCCTGAATACCGGTGAATAAACTTCCCAGTTGCAAAGATTATGGCATGCTCTTCCGAAGGAAGTCACAGGTGACCTCACTGATTCGATGCCACGCCGTGTTTCGGCTTGTTTAGCTGCCAGATGTGGATTTACTACTTACTGATTTGTAATCTTTTTCATGCCATATCTTCTTAATAAAACGTTGTGTTCTTCTGAATTTATAATCATTTGCTTATCTCCTCATACACTACATACATCTTAAGTTTCGTGATAGTAGATCGCTTCCTTCTCAGTGCATATATTTTTTTGTGACAGAGGGTATTTGGGGTCTATAATGTGCTATTAAATTATGATGTAGGGATTAGAATAAAAAATATTATGACTTTAGTATTTCTTGAATTGTTTATTTAAGTGTAATATCCATGGAATGGGACGATTATGATAATGATATAAGAATTATATATTATGTTAATGATAATTTAGGCACTAAATTTAGATTCATATTGTCTGTCTGAGATTAATGTAAAGTAATGTAATTAACTTAAAATTGTGTGTTTCGTTATAGAATCTATGTTTATAATTCGGTTACCATGGTATATTATTGTATGGGTAAATTGAATTGGTATCAAGTTGAAATTTGGACCTTGTTTAGTATATATATGCATTGCCACCAATAAGTGACAGAAACCCTTCACAAGGATGGACTGTACTTAAAATCTGAAAAATATAATGAGTGTTGTAAATAATATTATTTATTGCAAATATTGTATATATGTAATTCGTTTGGTAAATATCATTATTTTGTCTGAGCATTGCTTCAGAAATGTATTGCTGATTTACTAATAATAAAGATTATTTGGGTGTAACACAACCGTCTGGACACAGGGGGTCGAGAGCAGAGCCGGGTGTCCTGTCTTGGAGAACTCAAGTCTAGCAAATTGCTCTCGTGGCAACTATGACTCAGTAGCTTTATACCATCTACCGTATACGCTAACTGCGGCCGACGGCGTAATCTTTCAATATCAGATCTGGACACGAAGTTATTGGAATGTCTTTTATCAGGATTCAAACCGAATACCCTCAGTTTGAAGCCCAACGCACTGCCACTAAGCTACCTCGGGCCCCGGTTTTCAGTGATATCTGTGATGCTGCAGGAAAAGCTAAAAAATAATAGTCAAATTCTCGACATGAATTGCGAATAGTTTTGTCATTAGACTATTAAAGTAAATAATTTTTTTAAAATGACTTTAAAATCCAGTTACAAAATTGAATTACCCACATATTGATAATTATTTTTATTATTATTATAATGATAATTTCTTAAGCATTTAATAATTATTTGTTAAAAAAAATGGAGTAAAACATTTATACGAACAACATGAAACTTCTTTGAACCAAAGTTTTCTGAAATATATTCCTGACTGGATCTCAGAAAATCCCTTTAGAAACAAACGCTCAGACCTAGTACCGTGTTACAAAACTGAGAAAAATTTTTACTTAGTAAAAAATTCATTCGATTTATACGCAAATTTAGCCAGGAGTATTATACTATATAAAAGAATTTTGATCTGCTAAATTGCTGAATAACATTAATTTGAAAAAAAAATGTAGCTATTCCTCAAATATTATGTATGTAGACTATGATAAGACATGTTTTATTGTATTGTATAAAGACTCAAAATTTTTTAACCTGATATAATTTTATTTAATAAGAAAAATAAGAAATTGCATACAGAATGCACAGAAACCAAAATACAAAACGAAAATCCAATCTTTCAGTGAGTTAGTTGCCATTTTGAATGTGATACATGACATGACAGAGGGCAGGGGATCACAGAATAATGTGATCATCAACTTAAAGTTACTGTAGAAATTTCAATCAAAATACAGGTTCAAATAAAGTTTTAAACTTAGCCATAAGCGGATGACATCAATCAGAACTGAAAAGAAAAAATTCAAGACCTCGTAGAAGCACAGCTTATATCGAGTAGCCTTCTACCTGTCTTTGTTTTATATACTATTTTAATTCTGAATTATAGGCTGATGGGAAAACTTTGTTGAAATTGTTATAGGAAACATAAGCGGACTTGTTCGTAACTTTTGAGTTCCGATCTAGAATGTTATATTTTTTAATTCGCTATTCATTTCTTTTGTCCGGTATCACTGACATTATCCTTCACTCCTGTAAAAGCAGGTGTTTTATACGATTCAAATTGACTTCCTTTAGGATTAAATTGTTCTGAGGCATTGTCACCCCCACTGGAGATATTCAGCGCACTTTGGTGTTCCGTATATATTGCCTTTAGCAGACAGAATTTGATTAATTTCATAACTTTTGCATATAAATCAAATTCTGCAGGCTTAAGTTCATCAATAAATCCTATAATATAGGTCTTATTTGTAACTATTTTAGATCCATTTCCCCTCATTTCTATAGATCTTAAGAAATTACTTGCTGACATATTAAGTACTTGGTACATTTCATTATCCTCTTTCTGATACATGCCATTCCATTCTTTTCTTCGATAATCTACCATTGAAGTTGTAGATTGTTTATTAGCCATTTGAGAAGAACCACTTTTGTCCTTATTTGTTATGTAGCTATAAATTACGGGATTACTCGTTGATGATATATTGCGCATATATATGTCGTTGAGCGCGGCCGTTGTTGTTGTAGGAAAAAATGAAAACTCATTTCCTTTCTTTTCCAAATTATTTAGTACATCAGACGAAATATTTTGCTCAGCCAGTTGTTCCATGTTTCTTGTAGTTGCATCAGCTGAAGTAGGAAAAGAGATATTTACGTTATCGTGTATTTTGTTATTCTTGACGTATAAATCTTCCCGTTCTTTAGAGTTTGCATAAAAGGAAGGCTGTGTTGACAAATCATTTATTTGTTCGAGATTTACAGACTTAATGATTTCACTTTCATTCTCATCACTGGAATTGAAACTGAAATTATTTTCATTTATTTTCTTAGTTTCCATTTCCTGAGTTTTGTCATTTGATTCTTTAAGTGTAGAATTATTTCCAAATATTTTAAGAAACTCTTGATATGATGTTGTGATTACAGCTTCAGAAGACACTAAAATTACTTTATCAGTGTGCACATTGGATTGAGAAGTGGTACTACTGTCAATCTGAATGGGATTCGAAGTGTTAAGTAACTCAAACTCGTTACTAGGAATACTGGAAGTGAAAGGGAATATTCCCTCCTCTAAAGCAGTTGCAGTGTCTCGTAGATTTGACGAACTATTTATTTCGTTTGATTCGGTACTATGGATAACATCTATAGTTTCGGAAGAACTGATTATATTTCCATATTTTCTAGAAAAAAAATTGAATTTATTGTCAAGTAAACTGAAGCCATTATTGTCACTGGAAACTGATGTGTCTGAAATTTTGTTCTCCGCCTTGTTAACGAAGGATGGAGGCAAATACTTATATACTTCAGTACCAGCTTCAGAGTCTAGGACATCAGTAAACTCATTGTATTGATCGAGAGGCCGTGGGGAAAAGTATATTTCTTTCCCAGTTGGTTCTTGCTTTATTTGATTTTTCGTGGTAGTAAGATAGGTCTTTTTATCAATTAATCCATATGCATCAGTAGCTTCATTTTTTTCTACCTTGTCACCTTTTTTGTAGTGTAAAATTGAAAAGTCAGGATAATATGTGTTGGATATGAATACCTTACTTTCAGTTTCACCAAAAGATAAAGTATGTATCTCGGTAGGAGAGCCAGTGGACTTCGCGAAATTTGTATTCGAGCTTTCTTGAATATTGTCCAAACTATACGTAATATCTGAAGTTGTGTTTGTTACATCCACAGTTAGAATATCATCTTTTTCCGGAACAGGACTTGTAAATCCAAGTAGTTCTTTAATGTTCTTCTGTAATATAAATATCCGCTTCTTATAATTTTCTATGTCATGAATTAAGGATTTGATCTTGTTCAGCTCTCTAAATCCAATTAGTTCATTAATTTTCTGCTCTAGTATAAATATCCGCTTACTATAATTTTCTATGTCATGAATTAAGGATTTGATCTTGTTCAGCACTATAAATCTTTTGTCAATGGTATCATATAAATTCTGAAATTGCGCATTTGTATCGTTATCCAACGTAATATTTTCAACATTCAGATGATCAAGGGAGAGATTCGAAGTCGGACTATCATCATTGAAACTATTTCGCGTTTTTCTACGGAGGAGATTCATTATTTTCCTCGTGACCAGCACATTGTTTGATTCATGCAGTGAGGATGCCCTCTCTGTCATTTGCTTTACGGCTTCTATTCCATAACTGTTTACAAAAATCGGCGTCTGTAAATATAGCACAAATTAGAAAATAATGATAATTATACTTTATGCCATATATATAAGAGTAATTGGGCATGTAAAATAGAGTGGCCCTGATGATCCAGTCTATAAAATAAAAAAATACGAAAAAATGCTATTACACATATTTTATTCGTCATTTATATACATATAATATCATTAAAATTGCAGTAAAACTTTTTGTCTTTAAAAAAAATCTATGAATTAAAAAATTTAGGGTTAAATATTTTTACGGTTCAATAAATTTAAAAAATGTAACTTTCTGAATTTTAAAAGCAAATTCTGAAAGACCAAAAAACCTTCAAACTTCTGATTATTTTTGATTTATTAAATTTTAGGGGAAATATTATACTTTGTACAGTGCAACAAAAAGATCTCTTGTTTTCTAAATTTTAATATTTTACCATTTCATAGATGTCTATACGTTTTAACTGACAAAAGCAATTTTTTTAAATAAATTCTTTACATTAATAAGGGTTTAAAAGAATATCCCCCTCAAATATATATTCATCGAAACAAAAAATAATTAGAAAATGTTAAGCGACATCATAATTATATATTAAACATAAGCATAATTGTACATTCAAATTTAATTAGGATTCATTTGTTGTTCCCAAGCGTTTTTCATTTTCCATCTAAGATTCTGAGTATTTTTTCCTCCTTTATATATTTTATTAAACAGTAAAACAAATATAAGATCAATAATAATTTGTTTTTAAATACATTTTACGAGGGATCTTTCTTTGGTAATTAATTATTCGAAAGGATACTAACTATTAATTTTTTACATAATTCCTTCCTCTAATTGTGATTGATGGCTTTCATAGAAATTCATCTATAAATAAGCACATTTAATTATAAACCACTTTCATTTTCTCTTAAACATTTTCATAAATCATGACTAGGGGAAATTTTATAACTAAAAGTATATTGATATGTAAATTAGTGTCCTTTAAGACAAAACAATGGAAAAATATAAATTAGAGAAAAAAAAATCTGTCACAATTTAAGTATGCAACATTCTTTACTTCAAGTGGAGCAAAGACTTGATTCTTCTAAGTCATGCATGAATTCACCCGATATAAAGGAACTCTATATTTTTAAATTAATAGAATCAATGGAAAACATATATTTGTTTTGAGATAGATATGTGCTGCCAGCATGAAAATTATATAGCAATTAATGACAAAGACACTCATACTTTATGAAAGAGTATTGAATGTTCATTTTTGTACATTATAATGCAGTTTAATCGTTAATTTATATAAATACTAAAATACAAAGAATGATTTTTCTAAATTGTAATTACTAAGTATACATCGACATTTATTTGATATATCTATTTTTCCTTCTCAACTATTATTTGGTCATTCATCATCTCATCATACTTAAATCTCGTCATTCACAGCAATAAAAGTTCTATAAAATGTATTTAAGACTTCCAAACTGTGAAATACCTAATAGCAATAGCGCACCCAGGATTTAATCTTAGGGGGGGGGGGCAAGTTGAACGCATAAAAACATTTATATAGAATATTCAATATTCATAATGTAATTTCAATTTCTTTAGGGGGGGCAGGGCCGCTTGGCCCACCTCCTCGGTGCGCCACTGCCTAATAGTAACAGAGAACACACGTAGCGAGCAAAAATTTATATTAACTAAAAGAGATCTTTTTTCAAACAGCTTTCCGTGTTATAATATTTTCAACTTAGAAAACTGATTCATATAAAATATATATACAGGAGGCATTTGATAAGTCCCAGAAAAATCCAAGAAATGGAGCTACAGCCCTAAATTAGTTGGCAATCTCACATTTAGTATGCTTCAAAGGACCGCATGTCAAATTTTAGTTTAGGATTGACAGCCATTTTAGTCGATCATATATTGTTACTGGGCACCACAACGTGGAGAAAAACGTTTTCTGTGAGTTACTTTGTACGAGAAAAAACGGTAATAGAAAAAAAATGTAGTCTTGATAAAGGTTATGGCGCAACTGCACCTTCGCTTAAGATGTTTTAAAAGAGGTTTGTTGAATTCCGTTGCTTCTGAATGGGCTTAAATGAGGGCTTAGTCGTCTCGCTGATGTCACTACACCAAAAATTATTGATAACAAGGATATGGTGATAGAGGATAGAAGATTAAAATTGCACGAGAGTTCTCTGCATCTCCTTGGAGTGCGTGCACACTATTTTCCCCTATGGTCCCTTCAGCAAGAAAGGATATATTTTTCAGACTCCCGAGGTAAACATTTTATGCAAAAGAGCAAATCAATCACCGGAGTACTATGCACCTTTACTTTATCATTTAACACTAGAACCGCGGGACTTTCGATATACCTAGAACCGCGGGGCGGGTCATTTTGACCCTAGATTGTAAACTTATAAAATATGCACAAGTGCTTAATTTATTTAACTAAAACATTTTATTTTTTAAATAATAATCAATATTTCTCAGAATTTACATTAAATAATTTATATAAATCAAGAGAAAATAACTTAATTTTTACAAAATTGTATTATTTAAAATTTTATGTCCTTGAGTATAATAACATGTCTCTTTAAAAAAATATGACATAAATTTCCTAATTTCGATGGAAAAACAGAGTATCTCATATTAATATGTTTAGACATAATTTCAAAAATTAAAAATTAAAAATTTTATCAGTACTTAGTTTTACAGATTATAAAATCCAATTTATTGTATGCATTTTGTACAAAACTGATTAATAAGTTTTGTACATTTTCCACAGATGGGTGCTTTACATTTTGAACAGATATCTAGAGTTTTATTTTCCCATTTCAAAATGTGGCATCGGACTCGTTTACACTTAGTTTTTGGTTGTCCGTCGTTTTCATTGGTTGCTTCACATGCTCTTTTTGCCACATTTTTATGTCGGAAGAGAACAAACTTTTCTCGCAATTCTTCAACCAAGTCTTGAATGAATTGCCGTCTACTAATAGATTTTCCAGTTACAGCTTTATATAAAACCCAGGCATTGATTGCAGCAAGGTCCAAAATATTACAAAAAAACCTGCACCGGCCACCTACGTGAAGCATACTTGACTATAAATTTTCTTGCCATTTGTTCAATCATGTCCACACCGTATTTAGTTGCGTTGTAGAAAGCGATTGTATCAGGTAGTTTTTTGGGGTTATCTGCAATTTCTACATTTGGATGGAGACTACTTAGCAACAAAGCGTTTTTATCTTTTTTACCCTGATAAACAGTTAGACTCATGTCTTTATGGGTTAGTACCATAGTCGAATACAATGTGGATTTTAACATTTTTACAGAGACTAGTATTTCTCTTCATGAGCGTTTTACAGTTCCTACAAGGCTAGTGTTTTTGGATTTCAATGCCTCTGTAAGCTTCAGTGTCCTGAAATAGTTGTTCGTAGTGACATTTCTACCTTTGTTCTCATATGGACTTATTAGTCGCAGCACTACATGTTCAGAAAGAGAAACGTTGGCTGGACTTTGGTTATCTTTTCCAACATACGGGAATCCATTTATCAGATATTTTGAGTCAAATCTGCAGTCAACCAGAACTTGATTCCACACTTATCTGGTTTGTTTGGCATGTATTGGATACAGTGGCGCACCCAGGGGGGGCCCAGGGGGCCCTGCCCCCCCCCCAAAGAAGTAGAAATATTGATTTTGCATTATAAATATTTTTATTCGTTCATCTCGGCCCCCCCCCATGCTATATAAATATTTTTATCCATTCATCTCGGCCCCCCCAAGAAAAAATCCTGGGTGCGCCACTGATTGGATATACCTACACCTAGCTTTTGTAGGAAATAACTGTTCATCTAGAGTTACATTAGGACCTGGTGTATAGTTAGTCTTTCAATTTTCCCTGAAACGATTCCAGATATCCGAAATAAGGGCAAATTTGTCTGTCTCTAGACGCTTTGATCTTGTTTATTTTATGTAGAAGCGTAAAAATCCCATTATTTCACGAAATTGGTCTCTTGACATTGTATTTTGGAAAAATGGTGGTCCTCAGTTCTTTGACCACAAGCTATCCAGTTCAAGCATATAAAATTTGTATAAAAGCATCTATTGCTTCTAATGTTTATTCCATTCTCCTTCCTGAATCTGCCGATGAGCTTCATCTTCAGTACATTTCTTTATGTGTTTCAATATCCATTCATCTATAAAAAGTCGCCAAGCACTTGAAGGACTGTTGTCGATAACATTGCGTTTAGCATGTGGTGTTGGGCCCCCAACTTCTTTCAAAATATTATACTTTGATTTTCTTCCTCTATCGTTTGTTCCTAAATGAGCGACATTCCAAATTGTCCCATCTTTGCCATCTTCATTATTTCCAACTTTGAATGTTATTGTTGATTTCTTTTTCAAATTTCTTTGTGTGTGTGTATCTTTTCTTGGAATGTTTGATTTTTATCTTTTATCAGTTAAATTATCATCAGTATTGCGATGAGAAGGGCCAGGGATTGTTAGAGCATTGCCAGAGTCATCTTCACTTTAAATTTCTTCATCCGAATCCAAATTTTATTCATTAGCAGGCAGGTATTCATTCTCACTACTCAAAATCGAATCTTGAGAAACCTTCTTTTTCCGAACCTTCTGAATCCTTTTCAGATAATTGTATTAAATATTCTAAAGCGTCCTGAACAGCAAGATTACGGCATCGTGACATAGTTTTTATACATATACTAATTACAGAATAAAAACAACTTCAAAATGTCTTCTAAATATTCGCAGTAATTTTTCACTGCATTCGAACGTAGTTCGTGTTTCAAACCTAATATAATGACAGACCTTCCTTGACCCTTCTCACAGACCTTGACTGAAAAACCTTCACTATTCCCCCTTCTGGTACAGTCCATTTAAGGAATTCTAAGGTGGGGTAGAAGTATTTTACAGTTACAGTTCTAAAAATTGCATCTGTTTTTCGTTATTTGCACATTAACATTTCTTACGGGTCAAATTGACCCGCTCCGCGGTTCTAGGTATAAGTGTTAATAATCGGGAAAATATTTATGTTACGAATTTTTAAATTTGGTAAATTGTTGTTCACCTTAAAATATTAAAAGTCATAAAAGGAATTGTTTTTGCAATCGATACTTTTCGCGTGGTGATAAATTAAACATCGTTTTGGGTCAAATTGACCCGCTCCGCGGTTCTAGTGTTAAATAGTACGTTTAAGGCCCAAATGAATTAAAAAAAAACTTTTTTTCCCATGATGTCAATGTCCCTGGTCGATCATTTAAGATAGTGGTGCGCAAACTCTTCGAATAACTACGAAATTCTTCCTCGCCGTATGTATTCCCCAGATTTGATCCCCTCGAACGATTATTTGCTGGTCTTCTAATATGAACGAGGAGGAGGGGGATATAGAAGCTTGAATATCGTTGGACCCAATGCATCGATCGTAAGGGTCGTTGCATAAAAATATCTTAAAAAACGCAATTTTGAAAATAAATAAAAATATTTTCAAACGAACGTAATTTTAATTTTTATTGAACGGATTTTATAAACGACCCTTGTCTATTTTACTAAAGAGGTAGAAACACACGTGCACTAAAAACAATGACATTAAAAATTGATAAAAATATCAGAAGCGTTATGTATGTAAACGGTCCATATCCATGGGGACATATATCATGTCATGTCATTTGACACATGACATATATCATATCATGTATCAAATGTTTGAAGTTTTCGAAAATTTTTGTCATTTTATCAAATAGAAATTTCAACAAAATGTGATTACGAATTAATTAATACATAATTAGACTACGTATGAATTTCATTTTAAACAGCTTTATTTTGTAAGGATGCGCGATCGATGTTATCATGTTTTTGGATCATAAAAATCTGATAATTTTGTTTCAGAATACTTATGTTCTAAAATAACAGTTACTGAACATTAAAGCCTGCAGCAATAAATTTTTATCCCTAATTAAAAGACCCAGTATGTATCGCCTGGACATGCAGTAAACAGTTAAACAGATAAGAACCAAAATCCTTCAAAAAATAAATAAACAGGTAAGCAGCGATAAGTAATCCTACGTTAATAACCCGCGGTAGTTTCGTTAGAAGAGACTACCTGAAATTATTATTTTTTCATTATAAATATAGTTTGTTGGTTTTTTTGACATTAATTGCTTTAATTGACCGATGTATTTAATTTGAATATTTTCTTCTACATTATTTTTTCTATAAAAATACGGTTGCGAATTTTTTTTTATACAACGATTTTTTTTTATAAATATATATAATTTTTGCATACATTGCATACATTAATTGCATACATTTGCCATTTTATTTACCGTTACTTTGGATAAGAAACGTTGCCAAAAAATGGTCGAGAAAAATTTAGTTATTAACGGTGAATATGTTCATCAAACTGTTGTTCCTATTGTAGGAGATGGAGCCTGCTTATTTAGAGCTTTATCTTAAATGAATTTCATTATTTTTTTCATTGTAATTATCCTATAATGTACTCCGTAGCAAAGCACGGGTATTCAGCTAGTACTGTACATATATATAAAAAACATAAATTATTCCACAAGTAATAATATAAAATCTTTTACACTAAAACTTTTTAGATTAGACAAAAGTTATGATATCCTTTTCCTACAACTGCTCTAGAAAAGTCATGTCATTTAAATATGTCTCTAATTTTTAAATGAAGCATTTCGGCATGGTATATTTACACAAATTAAAACAAACTCTATAGCATGTATTAACAGGGAGTAGAGAAAACCTCAAATTAACGACATCATTTAAATCGATCTAAAATAGTATATAAATTTTATTTCCTTTCACTCGGAGACGAAACAAATCAGTAACATTAAAACAGCTTTTCATCTCTCTGTGATTCCATCTGCATTTAATTCCTGTGGAAGAAAGTATTTGAAACAGACAGAGGACGTCAAATCTTGCTTTTTCATTAAAATGAGCCATATTATATTTGTTATCAAAAATAAAAATATATATAATTTTAAAATCAAATAGATTACCGTTTATATAAGAGTAAAAGTAGTACAATTCAATTAAGGAAGTGTGACATCTTTGAAATTTATATTTCGCTCTCTACTGTCATGTCATCTGGAAAGATTTGAAGCCTTAATAGATAATAATCTTCTTTCAGAAATGGAAATTCTAATAAAATATACTTCAAGTAGATATCAAATTAAAAGTTCTGATTTAAAAAGGAAACCACTTATTTACAATTATTTCTATATAGGTACGGAATCACAATCAATTTTCCTGAGTCAGGATAAGAATGGATTATTATCTTATAATTATCTACATAAAAATAATTAAAATTAGAAATGCAATTAACAATAAAAGCATTCAAAATTTATTTACCTTTGTTCCTAAATATAATTGTCCCGTAAGAATCAAAATAAGCACTACAGAAATGATCATTGTTATCTCTGCAACCAACGATTAGCCGAGTAAGTATTGTTAATGCAACTGTAAGAGAACGGAGTCACAAGTCGGGTATGAATTAAAATACTTGCAACTGGTAAGAATTGAAATACTTGAATATGGGAAGAACTGAAATACTTGAATATGGGAAGAACTGAAATACTTGTAATTGGTAAGAATTGAAATACTTGAGTATGGGAAGAACTGAAATACTTATAATTGGTAAGAATTGAAATACTATAGAATTAATGGAGTACTGCAGATGTAAACATCTGCGTTGACACACCCGCATTGGCTGTTTCTGCAATAGGTCACTTCATATTACGATTATTTATAAAATTTGCTTATTTGATTCAATTAGAGTCAAGGGGAGTTATTTAACTTTGCTGAAATTAATATAAAAGAAACGTGTATCTTTCTTCAGAATTCCTCTTGTATTAAAGTGTCATATATATGAAACAATTTTGTCGAATTAATAAAGGAAACATGTGGAATGGATAAAGACTATTTGTTGCAACGCCGGGATTCGATCTGAGCACCCTCAACACCGAAAACCAGAGCGCTGTACCACAGGGCCGCCACAAGCCCGAAAAGGTAAATGTGTAGTGAAAGTTTTCAAAATTAATGTTTATTTTATTTAAAATACATATTTCAGGAATTCTCAAAATTTTCTTAAAAAATGCTAATGTTGAATACTCCAAATAAGTTTTAAATAAATTTCAATAACATTAATTTTCTATGAATATGTATGAGGTATGCTAATATAAAACATATATTATTTTTAAATAATTTCTTCTAAGAAATAGAAATTTTAGATTCGGAAAATAAAATTAGTACCCATTAATTCATTAAAAATGCATACACTAATTAATATAAATAAAATATATTCAGTGTAAATATATATATTATGTTTCTTCTTAAAATATATTAGAATTGATGGAGATTCCCGAATGTTTATTTTCCTATTTCTTTACACTAAAACTGTTCAGTAATCTGAAATAAAGAAAAATTACGCTGGGTGTTTCTTTCTTCATTAAAATGATTTGCAAAAGAGAGCAGACTAATTAAACTTAATTATCCCACTATAGGTATTGTCTGTGGTTTATTTTTGCAAATATAAATATTACCTCATATAAGTATGAATGGGTTACATACAGTATAAGATGACGTATATTCCAGTTTATATTAAATAAAAGACATATTTCATAAACTCCGAATCTAGTTAAAAAAATTTAATACATACCTACTAATTTTTAGCTTAATAAAATATGATTACTTTAAAATAATAGGGCATTATTTAAAAAATTCATTTATCATCTATATGTATAAAACAGTTCTGTAACTGACTGACAGATAACGCACAGACCAAACCGCTGGACCTAAAGGTCTTAAATTTCGCATGGTGGTTCTTCTTATAGTGTAGATGTGCACTAAGAAATATTTTAGAAAAATTTAAGATAGATTTTTTAAAATTAAACTTTTAAGCTGTTTTTGTAACATTTTTCATGTTTTCATTTACAATATTGCTCTGAGGGTTATAAAATTTATATCACAAGAAAGATCATAAAAATTCCTTTAAAATGAAATCTTTTTCGAGTGTTTAGCACCATTTTCTGATTTTTGATGAATTTTTAAAGATTAATTTTTAGAATCTAATTTTGGCAGCACGCTAAACCCAGTATGTATCGCCTGGACATGCAGTAAACAGTTAAACAGATAAGAACCAAAATCCTTCAAAAAATAAATAAACAGGTAAGCAGCGATAAGTAATCCTACGTTAATAACCCGCGGTAGTTTCGTTAGAAGAGACTACATGAAATTATTATTTTTTCATTATAAATATAGTTTGTTGGTTTTTTTGACATTAATTGCTTTAATTGACCGATGTACTTAATTTGAATATTTTCTTCTACATTATTTTTTCTATAAAAATATCGGTTGCGAATTTTTTTTTATACAACAATTTTTTTTTATAAATATATATAATTTTTGCATACATTGCATACATTAATTGCATACATTTGCCATTTTATTTACCGTTACTTTGGATAAGAAACGTTGCCAAAAAATGGTCGAGAAAAATTTAGTTATTAACGGTGAATATGTTCATCAAACTGTTGTTCCTATTGTAGGAGATGGAGCCTGCTTATTTAGAGCTTTATCTTAAATGAATTTCATTATTTTTTTCATTGTAATTATCCTATAATGTACTCCGTAGCAAAGCAGGGGTATTCAGCTAGTACTGTACATATATATAAAAAACATAAATTATTCCACAAGTAATAATATAAAATCTTTTACACTAAAACTTTTTAGATTAGACAAACGTTATGATATCCTTTTCCTACAACTGCTCTAGAAAAGTCATGTCATTTAAATATGTCTCTAATTTTTAAATGAAGCATTTCGGCATGGGATATTTACACAAATTAAAACAAACTCTATAGCATGTATTAACAAGGAGTAGAGAAAACCTCAAATTAACGACATCATTTAAATCGATCTAAAATAGTATATAAATTTTATTTCCTTTCACTCGGAGACGAAACAAATCAGTAACATTAAAACAGCTTTTCATCTCTCTGTGATTCCATCTGCATTTAATTCCTGTGGAAGGAAGTATTTGAAACAGACAGAGGATGTCAAATCTTGCTTTTTCATTAAAATGAGCCATATTATATTTATTATCAAAAATAAAAATATATATAATTTTAAAATCAAATAGATTACCGTTTATATAAGAGTAAAAGTAGTACAATTCAATTAAGGAAGTGTGACATCTTTGAAATTTATATTTCGCTCTCTACTGTCATGTCATCTGGAAAGATTTGAAGCCTTAATAGATAATAATCTTCTGTCAGAAATGGAAATTCTAATAAAATATACTTCAAGTAGATATCAAATTAAAAGTTCTGATTTAAAAAGGAAACCACTTATTTACAATTATTTCTATATAGGTACGGAATCACAATCAATTTTCCTGAGTCAGGATAAGAATGGATTATTATCTTATAATTATCTACATAAAAATAATTAAAATTAGAAATGCAATTAACAATAAAAGCATTCAAAATTTATTTACCTTTGTTCCTAAATATAATTGTCCCGTAAGAATCAAAATAAGCACTACAGAAATGATCATTGTTATCTCTGCAACCAACGATTAGCCGAGTAAGTATTTTTAATGCAACTGTAAGAGAACGGAGTCACAAGTCGGGTATGAATTAAAATACTTGCAACTGGTAAGAATTGAAATACTTGAATATGGGAAGAACTGAAATACTTGAATATGGGAAGAACTGAAATACTTGAATATGGGAAGAACTGAAATACTTGTAATTGGTAAGAATTGAAATACTTGAGTATGGGAAGAACTGAAATACTTATAATTGGTAAGAATTGAAATACTATAGAATTAATGGAGTACTGCAGATGTAAACATGAGCGTTGACACACCCGCATTGGCTGTTTCTGCAATAGGTCACTTCATATTACGATTATTTATAAAATTTGCTTATTTGATTCAATTAGAGTCAAGGGGAGTTATTTAACTTTGCTGAAATTAATATAAAAGAAACGTGTATCTTTCTTCAGAATTCCTCTTGCATTAAAGTGTCATATATATGAAACGATTTTGTCGAATTAATAAAGGAAACATGTGCAATGGATAAAGACTATTTGTTGCAACGCCGGGATTCGATCTGAGCACCCTCAACACCGAAAACCAGCGCGCTGTACCACAGGGCCGCCACAAGCCCGAAAAGGTAAATGTGTAGTGAAAGTTTTCAAAATTAATGTTTATTTTATTTAAAATACATATTTCAGGAATTCTCAAAATTTTCTTTAAAAATGCTAATGTTGAATACTCCAAATAAGTTTTAAATAAATTTCAATAACATTAATTTTCTATGAATATGTATGAGGTATGCTAATATAAAACATATATTATTTTTAAATAATTTCTTCTAAGAAATAGAAATTTTAGATTCGGAAAATAAAATTAGTACCCATTAATTCATTAAAAATGCATACACTAATTAATATAAATAAAATATATTCAGTGTAAATATATATATTATGTTTCTTCTTAAAATATATTAGAATTGATGGAGATTCCCGAATGTTTATTTTCCTATTTCTTTACACTAAAACTGTTCAGTAATCTGAAATAAAGAAAAATTACGCTGGGTGTTTCTTTCTTCATTAAAATGATTTGCAAAAGAGAGCAGACTAATTAAACTTAATTATCCCACTATAGGTATTGTCTGTGGTTTATTTTTCCAAATATAAATATTACCTCATATAAGTATGAATGGGTTACATACAGTATAAGATGACTTATATTCCAGTTTATATTAAATAAAAGACATATTTCATAAACTCCGAATCTAGTTAAAAAAATTTAATACATACCTACTAATTTTTAGCTTAATAAAATATGATTACTTTAAAATAATAGGGCATTATTTAAAAAATTCATTTATCATCTATATGTATAAAACAGTTCTGTAACTGACTGACAGATAACGCACAGACCAAACCGCTGGACCTAAAGGTCTTAAATTTCGCATGGTGGTTCTTCTTATAGTGTAGATGTGCACTAAGAAATATTTTAGAAAAATTTAAGATAGATTTTTTAAAATTAAACTTTTAAGCTGTTTTGTAACTTTTTTCATGTTTTCATTTACAATATTGCTCTGAGGGTTATAAAATTTATATCACAAGAAAGATCATAAAAGTTCCTTTAAAATGAAATCTTTTTCGAGTGTTTAGCTCCATTTTCTGATTTTTGATGAATTTTTAAAGATTAATTTTTAGAATCTAATTTTGGCAGCACGCTAAACCCAGTATGTATCGCCTGGACATGCAGTAAACAGTTAAACAGATAAGAACCAAAATCCTTCAAAAAATAAATAAACAGGTAAGCAGCGATAAGTAATCCTACGTTAATAACCCGCGGTAGTTTCGTTAGAAGAGACTACCTGAAATTATTATTTTTTCATTATAAATATAGTTTGTTGGTTTTTTTGACATTAATTGCTTTAATTGACCGATGTACTTAATTTGAATATTTTCTTCTACATTATTTTTTCTATAAAAATATCGGTTGCGAATTTTTTTTTATACAACAATTTTTTTTTATAAATATATATAATTTTTGCATACATTGCATACATTAATTGCATACATTTGCCATTTTATTTACCGTTACTTTGGATAAGAAACGTTGCCAAAAAATGGTCGAGAAAAATTTAGTTATTAACGGTGAATATGTTCATCAAACTGTTGTTCCTATTGTAGGAGATGGAGCCTGCTTATTTAGAGCTTTATCATAAATGAATTTCATTATTTTTTTCATTGTAATTATCCTATAATGTACTCCGTAGCAAAGCACGGGTATTCAGCTAGTACTTTACATATATATAAAAAACATAAATTATTCCACAAGTAATAATATAAAATCTTTTACACTAAAACTTTTTAGATTAGACAAAAGTTATGATATCCTTTTCCTACAACTGCTCTAGAAAAGTCATGTCATTTAAATATGTCTCTAATTTTTAAATGAAGCATTTCGGCATGGGATATTTACACAAATTAAAACAAACTCTATAGCATGTATTAACAGGGAGTAGAGAAAACCTCAAATTAACGACATCATTTAAATCGATCTAAAATAGTATATAAATTTTATTTCCTTTCACTCGGAGACGAAACAAATCAGTAACATTAAAACAGCTTTTCATCTCTCTGTGATTCCATCTGCATTTAATTCCTGTGGAAGGAAGTATTTGAAACAGACAGAGGATGTCAAATCTTGCTTTTTCATTAAAATGAGCCATATTATATTTATTATCAAAAATAAAAATATATAAAATTTTAAAATCAAATAGATTACCGTTTATATAAGAGTAAAAGTAGTACAATTCAATTAAGGAAGTGTGACATCTTTGAAATTTATATTTCGCTCTCTACTGTCATGTCATCTGGAAAGATTTGAAGCCTTAATAGATAATAATCTTCTGTCAGAAATGGAAATTCTAATAAAATATACTTCAAGTAGATATCAAATTAAAAGTTCTGATTTAAAAAGGAAACCACTTATTTACAATTATTTCTATATAGGTACGGAATCACAATCAATTTTCCTGAGTCAGGATAAGAATGGATTATTATCTTATAATTATCTACATAAAAATAATTAAAATTAGAAATGCAATTAACAATAAAAGCATTCAAAATTTATTTACCTTTGTTCCTAAATATAATTGTCCCGTAAGAATCAAAATAAGCACTACAGAAATGATCATTGTTATCTCTGCAACCAACGATTAGCCGAGTAAGTATTTTTAATGCAACTGTAAGAGAACGGAGTCACAAGTCGGGTATGAATTAAAATACTTGCAACTGGTAAGAATTGAAATACTTGAATATGGGAAGAACTGAAATACTTGAATATGGGAAGAACTGAAATACTTGAATATGGGAAGAACTGAAATACTTGTAATTGGTAAGAATTGAAATACTTGAGTATGGGAAGAACTGAAATACTTATAATTGGTAAGAATTGAAATACTATAGAATTAATGGAGTACTGCAGATGTAAACATGAGCGTTGACACACCCGCATTGGCTGTTTCTGCAATAGGTCACTTCATATTACGATTATTTATAAAATTTGCTTATTTGATTCAATTAGAGTCAAGGGGAGTTATTTAACTTTGCTGAAATTAATATAAAAGAAACGTGTATCTTTCTTCAGAATTCCTCTTGTATTAAAGTGTCATATATATGAAACGATTTTGTCGAATTAATAAAGGAAACATGTGGAATGGATAAAGACTATTTGTTGCAACGCCGGGATTCGATCTGAGCACCCTCAACACCGAAAACCAGCGCGCTGTACCACAGGGCCGCCACAAGCCCGAAAAGGTAAATGTGTAGTGAAAGTTTTCAAAATTAATGTTTATTTTATTTAAAATACATATTTCAGGAATTCTCAAAATTTTCTTTAAAAATGCTAATGTTGAATACTCCAAATAAGTTTTAAATAAATTTCAATAACATTAATTTTCTATGAATATGTATAAGGTATGCTAATATAAAACATATATTATTTTTAAATAATTTCTTCTAAGAAATAGAAATTTTAGATTCGGAAAATAAAATTAGTACCCATTAATTCATTAAAAATGCATACACTAATTAATATAAATAAAATATATTCAGTGTAAATATATATATTATGTTTCTTCTTAAAATATATTAGAATTGATGGAGATTCCCGAATGTTTATTTTCCTATTTCTTTACACTAAAACTGTTCAGTAATCTGAAATAAAGAAAAATTACGCTGGGTGTTTCTTTCTTCATTAAAATGATTTGCAAAAGAGAGCAGACTAATTAAACTTAATTATCCCACTATAGGTATTGTCTGTGGTTTATTTTTCCAAATATAAATATTACCTCATATAAGTATGAATGGGTTACATACAGTATAAGATGACTTATATTCCAGTTTATATTAAATAAAAGACATATTTCATAAACTCCGAATCTAGTTAAAAAAATTTAATACATACCTACTAATTTTTAGCTTAATAAAATATGATTACTTTAAAATAATAGGGCATTATTTAAAAAATTCATTTATCATCTATATGTATAAAACAGTTCTGTAACTGACTGACAGATAACGCACAGACCAAACCGCTGGACCTAAAGGTCTTAAATTTCGCATGGTGGTTCTTCTTATAGTGTAGATGTGCACTAAGAAATATTTTAGAAAAATTTAAGATAGATTTTTTAAAATTAAACTTTTAAGCTGTTTTTGTAACTTTTTTCATGTTTTCATTTACAATATTGCTCTGAGGGTTATAAAATTTATATCACAAGAAAGATCATAAAAGTTCCTTTAAAATGAAATCTTTTTCGAGTGTTTAGCTCCATTTTCTGATTTTTGATGAATTTTTAAAGATTAATTTTTAGAATCTAATTTTGGCAGCACGCTAAACCCAGTATGTATCGCCTGGACATGCAGTAAACAGTTAAACAGATAAGAACCAAAATCCTTCAAAAAATAAATAAACAGGTAAGCAGCGATAAGTAATCCTACGTTAATAACCCGCGGTAGTTTCGTTAGAAGAGACTACCTGAAATTATTATTTTTTCATTATAAATATAGTTTGTTGGTTTTTTTGACATTAATTGCTTTAATTGACCGATGTACTTAATTTGAATATTTTCTTCTACATTATTTTTTCTATAAAAATATCGGTTGCGAATTTTTTTTTATACAACAATTTTTTTTTATAAATATATATAATTTTTGCATACATTGCATACATTAATTGCATACATTTGCCATTTTATTTACCGTTACTTTGGATAAGAAACGTTGCCAAAAAATGGTCGAGAAAAATTTAGTTATTAACGGTGAATATGTTCATCAAACTGTTGTTCCTATTGTAGGAGATGGAGCCTGCTTATTTAGAGCTTTATCTTAAATGAATTTCATTATTTTTTTCATTGTAATTATCCTATAATGTACTCCGTAGCAAAGCACGGGTATTCAGCTAGTACTGTACATATATATAAAAAACATAAATTATTCCACAAGTAATAATATAAAATCTTTTACACTAAAACTTTTTAGATTAGACAAAAGTTATGATATCCTTTTCCTACAACTGCTCTAGAAAAGTCATGTCATTTAAATATGTCTCTAATTTTTAAATGAAGCATTTCGGCATGGGATATTTACACAAATTAAAACAAACTCTATAGCATGTATTAACAGGGAGTAGATAAAACCTCAAATTAACGACATCATTTAAATCGATCTAAAATAGTATATAAATTTTATTTCCTTTCACTCGGAGACGAAACAAATCAGTAACATTAAAACAGCTTTTCATCTCTCTGTGATTCCATCTGCATTTAATTCCTGTGGAAGGAAGTATTTGAAACAGACAGAGGATGTCAAATCTTGCTTTTTCATTAAAATGAGCCATATTATATTTATTATCAAAAATAAAAATATATAAAATTTTAAAATCAAATAGATTACCGTTTATATAAGAGTAAAAGTAGTACAATTCAATTAAGGAAGTGTGACATCTTTGAAATTTATATTTCGCTCTCTACTGTCATGTCATCTGGAAAGATTTGAAGCCTTAATAGATAATAATCTTCTGTCAGAAATGGAAATTCTAATAAAATATACTTCAAGTAGATATCAAATTAAAAGTTCTGATTTAAAAAGGAAACCACTTATTTACAATTATTTCTATATAGGTACGGAATCACAATCAATTTTCCTGAGTCAGGATAAGAATGGATTATTATCTTATAATTATCTACATAAAAATAATTAAAATTAGAAATGCAATTAACAATAAAAGCATTCAAAATTTATTTACCTTTGTTCCTAAATATAATTGTCCCGTAAGAATCAAAATAAGCACTACAGAAATGATCATTGTTATCTCTGCAACCAACGATTAGCCGAGTAAGTATTTTTAATGCAACTGTAAGAGAACGGAGTCACAAGTCGGGTATGAATTAAAATACTTGCAACTGGTAAGAATTGAAATACTTGAATATGGGAAGAACTGAAATACTTGAATATGGGAAGAACTGAAATACTGAATATGGGAAGAACTGAAATACTTGTAATTGGTAAGAATTGAAATACTTGAGTATGGGAAGAACTGAAATACTTATAATTGGTAAGAATTGAAATACTATAGAATTAATGGAGTACTGCAGATGTAAACATGAGCGTTGACACACCCGCATTGGCTGTTTCTGCAATAGGTCACTTCATATTACGATTATTTATAAAATTTGCTTATTTGATTCAATTAGAGTCAAGGGGAGTTATTTAACTTTGCTGAAATTAATATAAAAGAAACGTGTATCTTTCTTCAGAATTCCTCTTGTATTAAAGTGTCATATATATGAAACGATTTTGTCGAATTAATAAAGGAAACATGTGGAATGGATAAAGACTATTTGTTGCAACGCCGGGATTCGATCTGAGCACCCTCAACACCGAAAACCAGCGCGCTGTACCACAGGGCCGCCACAAGCCCGAAAAGGTAAATGTGTAGTGAAAGTTTTCAAAATTAATGTTTATTTTATTTAAAATACATATTTCAGGAATTCTCAAAATTTTCTTTAAAAATGCTAATGTTGAATACTCCAAATAAGTTTTAAATAAATTTCAATAACATTAATTTTCTATGAATATGTATAAGGTATGCTAATATAAAACATATATTATTTTTAAATAATTTCTTCTAAGAAATAGAAATTTTAGATTCGGAAAATAAAATTAGTACCCATTAATTCATTAAAAATGCATACACTAATTAATATAAATAAAATATATTCAGTGTAAATATATATATTATGTTTCTTCTTAAAATATATTAGAATTGATGGAGATTCCCGAATGTTTATTTTCCTATTTCTTTACACTAAAACTGTTCAGTAATCTGAAATAAAGAAAAATTACGCTGGGTGTTTCTTTCTTCATTAAAATGATTTGCAAAAGAGAGCAGACTAATTAAACTTAATTATCCCACTATAGGTATTGTCTGTGGTTTATTTTTCCAAATATAAATATTACCTCATATAAGTATGAATGGGTTACATACAGTATAAGATGACGTATATTCCAGTTTATATTAAATAAAAGACATATTTCATAAACTCCGAATCTAGTTAAAAAAATTTAATACATACCTACTAATTTTTAGCTTAATAAAATATGATTACTTTAAAATAATAGGGCATTATTTAAAAAATTCATTTATCATCTATATGTATAAAACAGTTCTGTAACTGACTGACAGATAACGCACAGACCAAACCGCTGGACCTAAAGGTCTTAAATTTCGCATGGTGGTTCTTCTTATAGTGTAGATGTGCACTAAGAAATATTTTAGAAAAATTTAAGATAGATTTTTTAAAATTAAACTTTTAAGCTGTTTTTGTAACTTTTTTCATGTTTTCATTTACAATATTGCTCTGAGGGTTATAAAATTTATATCACAAGAAAGATCATAAAAGTTCCTTTAAAATGAAATCTTTTTCGAGTGTTTAGCTCCATTTTCTGATTTTTGATGAATTTTTAAAGATTAATTTTTAGAATCTAATTTTGGCAGCACGCTAAACCCAGTATGTATCGCCTGGACATGCAGTAAACAGTTAAACAGATAAGAACCAAAATCCTTCAAAAAATAAATAAACAGGTAAGCAGCGATAAGTAATCCTACGTTAATAACCCGCGGTAGTTTCGTTAGAAGAGACTACCTGAAATTATTATTTTTTCATTATAAATATAGTTTGTTGGTTTTTTTGACATTAATTGCTTTAATTGACCGATGTACTTAATTTGAATATTTTCTTCTACATTATTTTTTCTATAAAAATATCGGTTGCGAATTTTTTTTTATACAACAATTTTTTTTTATAAATATATATAATTTTTGCATACATTGCATACATTAATTGCATACATTTGCCATTTTATTTACCGTTACTTTGGATAAGAAACGTTGCCAAAAAATGGTCGAGAAAAATTTAGTTATTAACGGTGAATATGTTCATCAAACTGTTGTTCCTATTGTAGGAGATGGAGCCTGCTTATTTAGAGCTTTATCTTAAATGAATTTCATTATTTTTTTCATTGTAATTATCCTATAATGTACTCCGTAGCAAAGCACGGGTATTCAGCTAGTACTGTACATATATATAAAAAACATAAATTATTCCACAAGTAATAATATAAAATCTTTTACACTAAAACTTTTTAGATTAGACAAAAGTTATGATATCCTTTTCCTACAACTGCTCTAGAAAAGTCATGTCATTTAAATATGTCTCTAATTTTTAAATGAAGCATTTCGGCATGGGATATTTACACAAATTAAAACAAACTCTATAGCATGTATTAACAGGGAGTAGAGAAAACCTCAAATTAACGACATCATTTAAATCGATCTAAAATAGTATATAAATTTTATTTCCTTTCACTCGGAGACGAAACAAATCAATAACATTAAAACAGCTTTTCATCTCTCTGTGATTCCATCTGCATTTAATTCCTGTGGAAGGAAGTATTTGAAACAGACAGAGGATGTCAAATCTTGCTTTTTCATTAAAATGAGCCATATTATATTTATTATCAAAAATAAAAATATATAAAATTTTAAAATCAAATAGATTACCGTTTATATAAGAGTAAAAGTAGTACAATTCAATTAAGGAAGTGTGACATCTTTGAAATTTATATTTCGCTCTCTACTGTCATGTCATCTGGAAAGATTTGAAGCCTTAATAGATAATAATCTTCTGTCAGAAATGGAAATTCTAATAAAATATACTTCAAGTAGATATCAAATTAAAAGTTCTGATTTAAAAAGGAAACCACTTATTTACAATTATTTCTATATAGGTACGGAATCACAATCAATTTTCCTGAGTAAGGATAAGAATGGATTATTATCTTATAATTATCTACATAAAAATAATTAAAATTAGAAATGCAATTAACAATAAAAGCATTCAAAATTTATTTACCTTTGTTCCTAAATATAATTGTCCCGTAAGAATCAAAATAAGCACTACAGAAATGATCATTGTTATCTCTGCAACCAACGATTAGCCGAGCAAGTATTTTAATGCAACTGTAAGAGAACGGAGTCACAAGTCGGGTATGAATTAAAATACTTGCAACTGGTAAGAATTGAAATACTTGAATATGGGAAGAAGACTGAATATGGAAGAACTGAAATACTTGAATATGGGAAGAACTGAAATACTTGTAATTGGTAAGAATTGAAATACTTGAGTATGGGAAGAACTGAAATACTTATAATTGGTAAGAATTGAAATACTATAGAATTAATGGAGTACTGCAGATGTAAACATGAGCGTTGACACACCCGCATTGGCTGTTTCTGCAATAGGTCACTTCATATTACGATTATTTATAAAATTTGCTTATTTGATTCAATTAGAGTCAAGGGGAGTTATTTAACTTTGCTGAAATTAATATAAAAGAAACGTGTATCTTTCTTCAGAATTCCTCTTGTATTAAAGTGTCATATATATGAAACGATTTTGTCGAATTAATAAAGGAAACATGTGGAATGGATAAAGACTATTTGTTGCAACGCCGGGATTCGATCTGAGCACCCTCAACACCGAAAACCAGCGCGCTGTACCACAGGGCCGCCACAAGCCCGAAAAGGTAAATGTGTAGTGAAAGTTTTCAAAATTAATGTTTATTTTATTTAAAATACATATTTCAGGAATTCTCAAAATTTTCTTTAAAAATGCTAATGTTGAATACTCCAAATAAGATTTAAATAAATTTCAATAACATTAATTTTCTATGAATATGTATAAGGTATGCTAATATAAAACATATATTATTTTTAAATAATTTCTTCTAAGAAATAGAAATTTTAGATTCGGAAAATAAAATTAGTACCCATTAATTCATTAAAAATGCATACACTAATTAATATAAATAAAATATATTCAGTGTAAATATATATATTATGTTTCTTCTTAAAATATATTAGAATTGATGGAGATTCCCGAACGTTTATTTTGATATTTCTTTACACTAAAACTGTTCAGTAATCTGAAATAAAGAAAAATTACGCTGGGTGTTTCTTTCTTCATTAAAATGATTTGCAAAAGAGAGCAGACTAATTAAACTTAATTATCCCACTATAGGTATTGTCTGTGGTTTATTTTTCCAAATATAAATAGTACCTCATATAAGTATGAATGGGTTACATACAGTATAAGATGACGTATATTCCAGTTTATATTAAATAAAAGACATATTTCATAAACTCCGAATCTAGTTAAAAAAATTTAATACATACCTACTAATTTTTAGCTTAATAAAATATGATTACTTTAAAATAATAGGGCATTATTTAAAAAATTCATTTATCATCTATATGTATAAAACAGTTCTGTAACTGACTGACAGATAACGCACAGACCAAACCGCTGGACCTAAAGGTCTTAAATTTCGCATGGTGGTTCTTCTTATAGTGTAGATGTGCACTAAGAAATATTTTAGAAAAATTTAAGATAGATTTTTTAAAATTAAACTTTTAAGCTGTTTTTGTAACTTTTTTCATGTTTTCATTTACAATATTGCTCTGAGGGTTATAAAATTTATATCACAAGAAAGATCATAAAAGTTCCTTTAAAATGAAATCTTTTTCGAGTGTTTAGCTCCATTTTCTGATTTTTGATGAATTTTTAAAGATTAATTTTTAGAATCTAATTTTGGCAGCACGCTAAACCCAGTATGTATCGCCTGGACATGCAGTAAACAGTTAAACAGATAAGAACCAAAATCCTTCAAAAAATAAATAAACAGGTAAGCAGCGATAAGTAATCCTACGTTAATAACCCGCGGTAGTTTCGTTAGAAGAGACTACCTGAAATTATTATTTTTTCATTATAAATATAGTTTGTTGGTTTTTTTGACATTAATTGCTTTAATTGACCGATGTACTTAATTTGAATATTTTCTTCTACATTATTTTTTCTGTAAAAATATCGGTTGCGAATTTTTTTTTATACAACGATTTTTTTTTATAAATATATATAATTTTTGCATACATTGCATACATTAATTGCATACATTTGCCATTTTATTTACCGTTACTTTGGATAAGAAACGTTGCCAAAAAATGGTCGAGAAAAATTAGTTATTAACGGTGAATATGTTCATCAAACTGTTGTTCCTATTGTAGGAGATGGAGCCTGCTTATTTAGAGCTTTATCTTAAATGAATTTCATTATTTTTTTCATTGTAATTATCCTATAATGTACTCCGTAGCAAAGCACGGGTATTCAGCTAGTACTGTACATATATATAAAAAACATAAATTATTCCACAAGTAATAATATAAAATCTTTTACACTAAAACTTTTTAGATTAGACAAAAGTTATGATATCCTTTTCCTACAACTGCTCTAGAAAAGTCATGTCATTTAAATATGTCTCTAATTTTTAAATGAAGCATTTCGGCATGGGATATTTACACAAATTAAAACAAACTCTATAGCATGTATTAACAGGGAGTAGATAAAACCTCAAATTAACGACATCATTTAAATCGATCTAAAATAGTATATAAATTTTATTTCCTTTCACTCGGAGACGAAACAAATCAGTAACATTAAAACAGCTTTTCATCTCTCTGTGATTCCATCTGCATTTAATTCCTGTGGAAGGAAGTATTTGAAACAGACAGAGGATGTCAAATCTTGCTTTTTCATTAAAATGAGCCATATTATATTTATTATCAAAAATAAAAATATATAAAATTTTAAAATCAAATAGATTACCGTTTATATAAGAGTAAAAGTAGTACAATTCAATTAAGGAAGTGTGACATCTTTGAAATTTATATTTCGCTCTCTACTGTCATGTCATCTGGAAAGATTTGAAGCCTTAATAGATAATAATCTTCTGTCAGAAATGGAAATTCTAATAAAATATACTTCAAGTAGATATCAAATTAAAAGTTCTGATTTAAAAAGGAAACCACTTATTTACAATTATTTCTATATAGGTACGGAATCACAATCAATTTTCCTGAGTCAGGATAAGAATGGATTATTATCTTATAATTATCTACATAAAAATAATTAAAATTAGAAATGCAATTAACAATAAAAGCATTCAAAATTTATTTACCTTTGTTCCTAAATATAATTGTCCCGTAAGAATCAAAATAAGCACTACAGAAATGATCATTGTTATCTCTGCAACCAACGATTAGCCGAGTAAGTATTTTTAATGCAACTGTAAGAGAACGGAGTCACAAGTCGGGTATGAATTAAAATACTTGCAACTGGTAAGAATTGAAATACTTGAATATGGGAAGAACTGAAATACTTGAATATGGGAAGAACTGAAATACTTGTAATTGGTAAGAATTGAAATACTTGAGTATGGGAAGAACTGAAATACTTATAATTGGTAAGAATTGAAATACTATAGAATTAATGGAGTACTGCAGATGTAAACATGAGCGTTGACACACCCGCATTGGCTGTTTCTGCAATAGGTCACTTCATATTACGATTATTTATAAAATTTGCTTATTTGATTCAATTAGAGTCAAGGGGAGTTATTTAACTTTGCTGAAATTAATATAAAAGAAACGTGTATCTTTCTTCAGAATTCCTCTTGTATTAAAGTGTCATATATATGAAACGATTTTGTCGAATTAATAAAGGAAACATGTGGAATGGATAAAGACTATTTGTTGCAACGCCGGGATTCGATCTGAGCACCCTCAACACCGAAAACCAGCGCGCTGTACCACAGGGCCGCCACAAGCCCGAAAAGGTAAATGTGTAGTGAAAGTTTTCAAAATTAATGTTTATTTTATTTAAAATACATATTTCAGGAATTCTCAAAATTTTCTTTAAAAATGCTAATGTTGAATACTCCAAATAAGTTTTAAATAAATTTCAATAACATTAATTTTCTATGAATATGTATGAGGTATGCTAATATAAAACATATATTATTTTTAAATAATTTCTTCTAAGAAATAGAAATTTTCGATTCGGAAAATAAAATTAGTACCCATTAATTCATTAAAAATGCATACACTAATTAATATAAATAAAATATATTCAGTGTAAATATATATATTATGTTTCTTCTTAAAATATATTAGAATTGATGGAGATTCCCGAATGTTTATTTTCCTATTTCTTTACACTAAAACTGTTCAGTAATCTGAAATAAAGAAAAATTACGCTGGATGTTTCTTTCTTCATTAAAATGATTTGCAAAAGAGAGCAGACTAATTAAACTTAATTATCCCACTATAGGTATTGTCTGTGGTTTATTTTTGCAAATATAAATATTACCTCATATAAGTATGAATGGGTTACATACAGTATAAGATGACGTATATTCCAGTTTATATTAAATAAAAGACATATTTCATAAACTCCGAATCTAGTTAAAAAAATTTAATACATACCTACTAATTTTTAGCTTAATAAAATATGATTACTTTAAAATAATAGGGCATTATTTAAAAAATTCATTTATCATCTATATGTATAAAACAGTTCTGTAACTGACTGACAGATAACGCACAGACCAAACCGCTGGACCTAAAGGTCTTAAATTTCGCATGGTGGTTCTTCTTATAGTGTAGATGTGCACTAAGAAATATTTTAGAAAAATTTAAGATAGATTTTTTAAAATTAAACTTTTAAGCTGTTTTTGTAACTTTTTTCATGTTTTCATTTACAATATTGCTCTGAGGGTTATAAAATTTATATCACAAGAAAGATCATAAAAGTTCCTTTAAAATGAAATCTTTTTCGAGTGTTTAGCTCCATTTTCTGATTTTTGATGAATTTTTAAAGATTAATTTTTAGAATCTAATTTTGGCAGCACGCTAAACCCAGTATGTATCGCCTGGACATGCAGTAAACAGTTAAACAGATAAGAACCAAAATCCTTCAAAAAATAAATAAACAGGTAAGCAGCGATAAGTAATCCTACGTTAATAACCCGCGGTAGTTTCGTTAGAAGAGACTACCTGAAATTATTATTTTTTCATTATAAATATAGTTTGTTGGTTTTTTTGACATTAATTGCTTTAATTGACCGATGTACTTAATTTGAATATTTTCTTCTACATTATTTTTTCTGTAAAAATATGGGTTGCGAATTTTTTTTTTATACAACGATTTTTTTTTATAAATATATATAATTTTTGCATACATTGCATACATTAATTGCATACATTTGCCATTTTATTTACCGTTACTTTGGATAAGAACGTTGCCAAAAAATGGTCGAGAAAAATTTAGTTATTAACGGTGAATATGTTCATCAAACTGTTGTTCCTATTGTAGGAGATGGAGCCTGCTTATTTAGAGCTTTATCTTAAATGAATTTCATTATTTTTTTCATTGTAATTATCCTATAATGTACTCCGTAGCAAAGCACGGGTATTCAGCTAGTACTGTACATATATATAAAAAACATAAATTATTCCACAAGTAATAATATAAAATCTTTTACACTAAAACTTTTTAGATTAGACAAAAGTTATGATATCCTTTTCCTACAACTGCTCTAGAAAAGTCATGTCATTTAAATATGTCTCTAATTTTCAAATGAAGCATTTCGGCATGGGATATTTACACAAATTAAAACAAACTCTATAGCATGTATTAACAGGGAGTAGAGAAAACCTCAAATTAACGACATCATTTAAATCGATCTAAAATAGTATATAAATTTTACTTCCTTTCACTCGGAGACGAAACAAATCAGTAACATTAAAACAGCTTTTCATCTCTCTGTGATTCCATCTGCATTTAATTCCTGTGGAAGGAAGTATTTGAAACAGACAGAGGATGTCAAATCTTGCTTTTTCATTAAAATGAGCCATATTATATTTATTATCAAAATAAAAATATATATAATTTTAAAATCAAATAGATTACCGTTTATATAAGAGTAAAAGTAGTACAATTCAATTAAGGAAGTGTGACATCTTTGAAATTTATATTTCGCTCTCTACTGTCATGTCATCTGGAAAGATTTGAAGCCTTAATAGATAATAATCTTCTGTCAGAAATGGAAATTCTAATAAAATATACTTCAAGTAGATATCAAATTAAAAGTTCTGATTTAAAAAGGAAACCACTTATTTACAATTATTTCTATATAGGTACGGAATCACAATCAATTTTCCTGAGTCAGGATAAGAATGGATTATTATCTTATAATTATCTACATAAAAATAATTAAAATTAGAAATGCAATTAACAATAAAAGCATTCAAAATTTATTTACCTTTGTTCCTAAATATAATTGTCCCGTAAGAATCAAAATAAGCACTACAGAAATGATCATTGTTATCTCTGCAACCAACGATTAGCCGAGTAAGTATTTTTAATGCAACTGTAAGAGAACGGAGTCACAAGTCGGGTATGAATTAAAATACTTGCAACTGGTAAGAATTGAAATACTTGAATATGGGAAGAACTGAAATACTTGAATATGGGAAGAACTGAAATACTTGTAATTGGTAAGAATTGAAATACTTGAGTATGGGAAGAACTGAAATACTTATAATTGGTAAGAATTGAAATACTATAGAATTAATGGAGTACTGCAGATGTAAACATGAGCGTTGACACACCCGCATTGGCTGTTTCTGCAATAGGTCACTTCATATTACGATTATTTATAAAATTTGCTTATTTGATTCAATTAGAGTCAAGGGGAGTTATTTAACTTTGCTGAAATTAATATAAAAGAAACGTGTATCTTTCTTCAGAATTCCTCTTGTATTAAAGTGTCATATATATGAAACGATTTTGTCGAATTAATAAAGGAAACATGTGGAATGGATAAAGACTATTTGTTGCAACGCCGGGATTCGATCTGAGCACCCTCAACACCGAAAACCAGCGCGCTGTACCACAGGGCCGCCACAAGCCCGAAAAGGTAAATGTGTAGTGAAAGTTTTCAAAATTAATGTTTATTTTATTTAAAATACATATTTCAGGAATTCTCAAAATTTTCTTTAAAAATGCTAATGTTGAATACTCCAAATAAGTTTTAAATAAATTTCAATAACATTAATTTTCTATGAATATGTATAAGGTATGCTAATATAAAACATATATTATTTTTAAATAATTTCTTCTAAGAAATAGAAATTTTAGATTCGGAAAATAAAATTAGTACCCATTAATTCATTAAAAATGCATACACTAATTAATATAAATAAAATATATTCAGTGTAAATATATATATTATGTTTCTTCTTAAAATATATTAGAATTGATGGAGATTCCCGAATGTTTATTTTCCTATTTCTTTACACTAAAACTGTTCAGTAATCTGAAATAAAGAAAAATTACGCTGGATGTTTCTTTCTTCATTAAAATGATTTGCAAAAGAGAGCAGACTAATTAAACTTAATTATCCCACTATAGGTATTGTCTGTGGTTTATTTTTCCAAATATAAATATTACCTCATATAAGTATGAATGGGTTACATACAGTATAAGATGACGTATATTCCAGTTTATATTAAATAAAAGACATATTTCATAAACTCCGAATCTAGTTAAAAAAATTTAATACATACCTACTAATTTTTAGCTTAATAAAATATGATTACTTTAAAATAATAGGGCATTATTTAAAAAATTCATTTATCATCTATATGTATAAAACAGTTCTGTAACTGACTGACAGATAACGCACAGACCAAACCGCTGGACCTAAAGGTCTTAAATTTCGCATGGTGGTTCTTCTTATAGTGTAGATGTGCACTAAGAAATATTTTAGAAAAATTTAAGATAGATTTTTTAAAATTAAACTTTTAAGCTGTTTTTGTAACTTTTTCATGTTTTCATTTACAATATTGCTCTGAGGGTTATAAAATTTATATCACAAGAAAGATCATAAAAGTTCCTTTAAAATGAAATCTTTTTCGAGTGTTTAGCTCCATTTTCTGATTTTTGATGAATTTTTAAAGATTAATTTTTAGAATCTAATTTTGGCAGCACGCTAAACCCAGTATGTATCGCCTGGACATGCAGTAAACAGTTAAACAGATAAGAACCAAAATCCTTCAAAAAATAAATAAACAGGTAAGCAGCGATAAGTAATCCTACGTTAATAACCCGCGGTAGTTTCGTTAGAAGAGACTACCTGAAATTATTATTTTTTCATTATAAATATAGTTTGTTGGTTTTTTTTGACATTAATTGCTTTAATTGACCGATGTACTTAATTTGAATATTTTCTTCTACATTATTTTTTCTATAAAAATATCGGTTGCGAATTTTTTTTTATACAACGATTTTTTTTTATAAATATATATAATTTTTGCATACATTGCATACATTAATTGCATACATTTGCCATTTTATTTACCGTTACTTTGGATAAGAAACGTTGCCAAAAAATGGTCGAGAAAAATTTAGTTATTAACGGTGAATATGTTCATCAAACTGTTGTTCCTATTGTAGGAGATGGAGCCTGCTTATTTAGAGCTTTATCTTAAATGAATTTCATTATTTTTTTCATTGTAATTATCCTATAATGTACTCCGTAGCAAAGCACGGGTATTCAGCTAGTACTGTACATATATATAAAAAACATAAATTATTCCACAAGTAATAATATAAAATCTTTTACACTAAAACTTTTTAGATTAGACAAAAGTTATGATATCCTTTTCCTACAACTGCTCTAGAAAAGTCATGTCATTTAAATATGTGCTCTAATTTTAAATGAAGCATTTCGGCATGGGATATTTACACAAATTAAAACAAACTCTATAGCATGTATTAACAGGGAGTAGATAAAACCTCAAATTAACGACATCATTTAAATCGATCTAAAATAGTATATAAATTTTATTTCCTTTCACTCGGAGACGAAACAAATCAGTAACATTAAAACAGCTTTTCATCTCTCTGTGATTCCATCTGCATTTAATTCCTGTGGAAGGAAGTATTTGAAACAGACAGAGGATGTCAAATCTTGCTTTTTCATTAAAATGAGCCATATTATATTTATTATCAAAAATAAAAATATATAAAATTTTAAAATCAAATAGATTACCGTTTATATAAGAGTAAAAGTAGTACAATTCAATTAAGGAAGTGTGACATCTTTGAAATTTATATTTCGCTCTCTACTGTCATGTCATCTGGAAAGATTTGAAGCCTTAATAGATAATAATCTTCTGTCAGAAATGGAAATTCTAATAAAATATACTTCAAGTAGATATCAAATTAAAAGTTCTGATTTAAAAAGGAAACCACTTATTTACAATTATTTCTATATAGGTACGGAATCACAATCAATTTTCCTGAGTCAGGATAAGAATGGATTATTATCTTATAATTATCTACATAAAAATAATTAAAATTAGAAATGCAATTAACAATAAAAGCATTCAAAATTTATTTACCTTTGTTCCTAAATATAATTGTCCCGTAAGAATCAAAATAAGCACTACAGAAATGATCATTGTTATCTCTGCAACCAACGATTAGCCGAGTAAGTATTTTTAATGCAACTGTAAGAGAACGGAGTCACAAGTCGGGTATGAATTAAAATACTTGCAACTGGTAAGAATTGAAATACTTGAATATGGGAAGAACTGAAATACTTGAATATGGGAAGAACTGAAATACTTGAATATGGGAAGAACTGAAATACTTGTAATTGGTAAGAATTGAAATACTTGAGTATGGGAAGAACTGAAATACTTATAATTGGTAAGAATTGAAATACTATAGAATTAATGGAGTACTGCAGATGTAAACATGAGCGTTGACACACCCGCATTGGCTGTTTCTGCAATAGGTCACTTCATATTACGATTATTTATAAAATTTGCTTATTTGATTCAATTAGAGTCAAGGGGAGTTATTTAACTTTGCTGAAATTAATATAAAAGAAACGTGTATCTTTCTTCAGAATTCCTCTTGTATTAAAGTGTCATATATATGAAACGATTTTGTCGAATTAATAAAGGAAACATGTGGAATGGATAAAGACTATTTGTTGCAACGCCGGGATTCGATCTGAGCACCCTCAACACCGAAAACCAGCGCGCTGTACCACAGGGCCGCCACAAGCCCGAAAAGGTAAATGTGTAGTGAAAGTTTTCAAAATTAATGTTTATTTTATTTAAAATACATATTTCAGGAATTCTCAAAATTTTCTTTAAAAATGCTAATGTTGAATACTCCAAATAAGTTTTAAATAAATTTCAATAACATTAATTTTCTATGAATATGTATAAGGTATGCTAATATAAAACATATATTATTTTTAAATAATTTCTTCTAAGAAATAGAAATTTTAGATTCGGAAAATAAAATTAGTACCCATTAATTCATTAAAAATGCATACACTAATTAATATAAATAAAATATATTCAGTGTAAATATATATATTATGTTTCTTCTTAAAATATATTAGAATTGATGGAGATTCCCGAATGTTTATTTTCCTATTTCTTTACACTAAAACTGTTCAGTAATCTGAAATAAAGAAAAATTACGCTGGGTGTTTCTTTCTTCATTAAAATGATTTGCAAAAGAGAGCAGACTAATTAAACTTAATTATCCCACTATAGGTATTGTCTGTGGTTTATTTTTCCAAATATAAATATTACCTCATATAAGTATGAATGGGTTACATACAGTATAAGATGACGTATATTCCAGTTTATATTAAATAAAAGACATATTTCATAAACTCCGAATCTAGTTAAAAAAATTTAATACATACCTACTAATTTTAGCTTAATAAAATATGATTACTTTAAAATAATAGGGCATTATTTAAAAAATTCATTTATCATCTATATGTATAAAACAGTTCTGTAACTGACTGACAGATAACGCACAGACCAAACCGCTGGACCTAAAGGTCTTAAATTTCGCATGGTGGTTCTTCTTATAGTGTAGATGTGCACTAAGAAATATTTTAGAAAAATTTAAGATAGATTTTTTAAAATTAAACTTTTAAGCTGTTTTTGTAACTTTTTCATGTTTTCATTTACAATATTGCTCTGAGGGTTATAAAATTTATATCACAAGAAAGATCATAAAAGTTCCTTTAAAATGAAATCTTTTTCGAGTGTTTAGCTCCATTTTCTGATTTTTGATGAATTTTTAAAGATTAATTTTAGAATCTAATTTTGGCAGCACGCTAAACCCAGTATGTATCGCCTGGACATGCAGTAAACAGTTAAACAGATAAGAACCAAAATCCTTCAAAAATAAATAAACAGGTAAGCAGCGATAAGTAATCCTACGTTAATAACCCGCGGTAGTTTCGTTAGAAGAGACTACCTGAAATTATTATTTTTCATTATAAATATAGTTTGTTGGTATTTTTGACATTAATTGCTTTAATTGACCGATGTACTTAATTTGAATATTTTCTTCTACATTATTTTTTCTGTAAAAATATGGGTTGCGAATTTTTTTTTATACAACGATTTTTTTTTTATAAATATATATAATTTTTGCATACATTGCATACATTAATTGCATACATTTGCCATTTTATTTACCGTTACTTGGATAAGAAACGTTGCAAAAAATGGTCGAGAAAAATTTAGTTATTAACGGTGAATATGTCATCAAACTGTTGTTCCTATTGTAGGAGATGGAGCCTGCTTATTTAGAGCTTTATCTTAAATGAATTTCATTATTTTTTTCATTGTAATTATCCTATAATGTACTCCGTAGCAAAGCACGGGTATTCAGCTAGTACTGTACATATATATAAAAAACATAAATTATTCCACAAGTAATAATATAAAATCTTTTACACTAAAACTTTTAGATTAGACAAAAGTTATGATATCCTTTTCCTACAACTGCTCTAGAAAAGTCATGTCATTTAAATATGTCTCTAATTTTTAAATGAAGCATTTCGGCATGGGATATTTACACAAATTAAAACAAACTCTATAGCATGTATTAACAGGGAGTAGAGAAAACCTCAAATTAACGACATCATTTAAATCGATCTAAAATAGTATATAAATTTTATTTCCTTTCACTCGGAGACGAAACAAATCAGTAACATTAAAACAGCTTTTCATCTCTCTGTGATTCCATCTGCATTTAATTCCTGTGGAAGGAAGTATTTGAAACAGACAGAGGATGTCAAATCTTGCTTTTTCATTAAAATGAGCCATATTATATTTATTATCAAAAATAAAAATATATAAAATTTTAAAATCAAATAGATTACCGTTTATATAAGAGTAAAAGTAGTACAATTCAATTAAGGAAGTGTGACATCTTTGAAATTTATATTTCGCTCTCTACTGTCATGTCATCTGGAAAGATTTGAAGCCTTAATAGATAATAATCTTCTGTCAGAAATGGAAATTCTAATAAAATATACTTCAAGTAGATATCAAATTAAAAGTTCTGATTTAAAAAGGAAACCACTTATTTACAATTATTTCTATATAGGTACGGAATCACAATCAATTTTCCTGAGTCAGGATAAGAATGGATTATTATCTTATAATTATCTACATAAAAATAATTAAAATTAGAAATGCAATTAACAATAAAAGCATTCAAAATTTATTTACCTTTGTTCCTAAATATAATTGTCCCGTAAGAATCAAAATAAGCACTACAGAAATGATCATTGTGTATCTCTGCAACCAACGATTAGCCGAGTAAGTATTTTTAATGCAACTGTAAGAGAACGGAGTCACAAGTCGGGTATGAATTAAAATACTTGCAACTGGTAAGAATTGAAATACTTGAATATGGGAAGAACTGAAATACTTGAATATGGGAAGAACTGAAATACTTGAATATGGGAAGAACTGAAATACTTGTAATTGGTAAGATTGAAATACTTGAGTATGGGAAGAACTGAAATACTTATAATTGGTAAGAATTGAAATACTATAGAATTAATGGAGTACTGCAGATGTAAACATGAGCGTTGACACACCCGCATTGGCTGTTTCTGCAATAGGTCACTTCATATTACGAATTATTTATAAAATTTGCTTATTTGATTCAATTAGAGTCAAGGGGAGTTATTTAACTTTGCTGAAATTAATATAAAAGAAACGTGTATCTTTCTTCAGAATTCCTCTTGTATTAAAGTGTCATATATATGAAACGATTTTGTCGAATTAATAAAGGAAACATGTGCAATGGATAAGACTATTTGTTGCAACGCCGGGATTCGATCTGAGCACCCTCAACACCGAAAACCAGCGCGCTGTACCACAGGGCCGCCACAAGCCCGAAAAGGTAAATGTGTAGTGAAAGTTTTCAAAATAATGTTTATTTTATTTAAAATACATATTTCAGGAATTCTCAAAATTTTCTTTAAAATGCTAATGTTGAATACTCCAAATAAGTTTTAAATAAATTTCAATAACATTAATTTTCTATGAATATGTATAAGGTATGCTAATATAAACATATATTATTTTTAAATAATTTCTTCTAAGAAATAGAAATTTTAGATTCGGAAATAAAATAGTTACCCATTAATTCATTAAAAATGCATACACTAATTATATAAATAAAATATATTCAGTGTAAATATATATATTATGTTTCTTCTTAAAATATATTAGAATTGATGGAGATTCCCGAATGTTTATTTTCCTATTTCTTTACACTAAAACTGTTCAGTATCTGAAATAAAAGAAAAATTACGCTGGGTTGTTTCTTTCTTCATTAAAATGATTTGCAAAAGAGAGCAGGACTAATTAAACTTAATTATCCCACTATAGGTATTGTCTGTGGTTTATTTTTCCAAATATAAATATTACCTCATATAAGTATGAATGGGTTACATACAGTATAAGATGACGTATATTCCAGTTTATATTAAATAAAAGACATATTTCATAAACTCCGAATCTAGTTAAAAAAATTTAATACATACCTACTAATTTTTAGCTTAATAAAATATGATTACTTAAAATATAGGGCATTATTTAAAAAATTCATTTATCATCTATATGTATAAAACAGTTCTGTAACTGACTGACAGATAACGCACAGACCAAACCGCTGGACCTAAGGTCTTAAATTTCGCATGGTGGTTCTTCTTATAGTGTAGATGTGCACTAAGAAATATTTTAGAAAAATTTAAGATAGATTTTTTAAAATTACACTTTTAAGCTGTTTTTGTAACTTTTTCATGTTTTCATTTACAATATTGCTTGAGGGTTATAAAATTTATATCACAAGAAAGATCATAAAAGTTCCTTTAAAATGAAATCTTTTTCGAGTGTTTAGCCTCCATTTCTGATTTTTGATGAATTTTTAAAGATTAATTTTAGAATCTAATTTTGGCAGCACGCTAAACCCAGTATGTATCGCCTGGACATGCAGTAAACAGTTAAACAGATAAGAACCAAAATCCTTCAAAATATAAATAAACAGGTACTCATCAAACTGTTGTTCCTATTGTAGGAGATGGAGCCTGCTTATTTAGAGCTTTATCTTAAATGAATTTCATTATTTTTTTTCATTGTAATTATCCTATAAATTACTACCCCGTAGCAAAGCACGGGTATTCAGCTAGTACTGTACATATATATAAAAAACATAAATTATTCACAAGTAATAATATAAAATCTTTTACACTAAAACTTTTTAGATTAGACAAAAGTTATGATATCCTTTTCTACAACTGCTCTAGAAAAGTCATGTCATTTAAATATGTCTCTAATTTTCAAATGAAGCATTTCGGCATGGGATATTTACACAATTAAAACAAACTCTATAGCATGTATTAACAGGGAGTAGAGAAAACCTCAAATTAACGACATCATTTAAATCGATCTAAAATAGTATATAAATTTTATTTCCTTTCACTCGGAGACGAAACAAATCAGTAACATTAAAACAGCTTTTCATCTCTCTGTGATTCCATCTGCATTTAATTCCTGTGGAAGGAAGTATTTGAAACAGACAGAGGATGTCAAATCTTGCTTTTTCATTAAAATGAGCCATATTATATTTATTATCAAAAATAAAAATATATAAATTTTAAATCAAATAGATTACGTTTATATAAGAGTAAAAGTAGTACAATTCAATTAAGGAAGTGTGACATCTTTGAAATTTATATTTCGCTCTCTACTGTCATGTCATCTGGAAAGATTTGAAGCCTTAATAGATAATAATCTTCTCTCAGAAATGGAAATTCTAATAAAATATACTTCAAGTAGATATCAAATTAAAAGTTCTGATTTAAAAAGGAAACCACTTATTTACAATTATTTCTATATAGGTACGGAATCACAATCAATTTTCCTGAGTCAGGATAAGAATGGATTATAATCTTATAATTATCTACATAAAAAATAATTAAATTAGAAATGCAATTAACAATAAAAGCATTCAAAATTTATTTACCTTTGTTCCTAAATATAATTGTCCCGTAAGAATCAAATAAGCACTACAGAAATGATCATTGTTATCTCTGCAACCAACGATTAGCCGAGTAAGTATTGTTAACGCGACTGTAAGAGAAACGCAGTCACAAGTCGGGTATGAATTAAAAATACTTGCAACTGGTAAGAATGGAAATACTTGAATATGGGAAGAACTGAAATACTTGAATATTTTAAGAACTGAAATACTTGAATATGGGAAGAACTGAAATACTTGTAATTGGTAAGAATTGAAATACTATAGAATTAATGGAGTACTGCAGATGTAAACATGAGCGTTGTAAGGTATACACAAGATTCGATTCACAAGAATCGAACTTTTGAGTGAATTAAAGAAGCTGCTTCAGATATGCTAATTTTGGCATACGCGCTTAGTATAAATACCATGCAGCGTGATTAATGAAAAGGGGGAGGTTGTTAAGGTTGAAAAGGTGTTATCCTGCGCTAGTGCTTAGCAGGCCAGAAGTTCACATGGCAGTACTGCTGGTTTGACTTACTGTTCGTGAGTATAGAAAATATATTGTTCTTGAAAGCTGTATTTATATTCTGTACAAGTGTACGTATGCTTATTGCTGTAAAAGCCAATTATATGTGCAATGAATTCAATAAACATTCTTTCATGTATAAACTGTGTTTGCATCAAATTCAAATAGAGTGCCACTTCAAATTATATACACCCAAGTCTGGGTAGAAGTGAGCATAGAAACTCTATACTGGCGCCCGAAAGATATATATACCCTGGTAGTTAGCGTTAAATTTGTAACGAACAACATAATTGAAATTAAAAACTGTGTACTGTGTACTTATATTGATAAAATTGTTGCAAGTACTTATATACTATTTAAAAATTAGTGTTGTAGAACAAAATCCTGCTGGAAATTTTCCTCGGGTAATTATGGTTCAGCAATTGCGCCATTCGAAGCCACCTTCAATGGCGGCCCCTCAAGCCAATACCTAAAGAAAATTGAGCATTACTTTCAGCAACAATGCACCCCAGAGGGGGATAAACTTAAAATTGCTCTAGCCCGCTTTAAGAGGTAGTGCATTTCAGTGGTACAGCGTGTATGCAAAGCAGTAATCTGATTTTTGACTATTTGTCATTCAAGCAACAGTTTCTTAGCGTTTTTCCAAAGACCTTTAATCAAAGTGAAATTGAAGCGGAAATTTATTCGCTAAGGCAACGTGAAGGTCAGTCTGCGTTAGATTTTGCTACGGAAAAGATTTCCAAGTGTGAGGAATATTTAGAAGGGGTAACGGAAGCGGTAATCTTAAAAATAGTTATCCACGTTTTGAAGCCAAGTGTTCAAGATTTTTTAGATAATCAAACAATTACAAGCAAGGTTACCCTCCTTCAAGCTTAGCTAAATATGACAATAGACATTTCTTCGCCTACCCTCACCGTCATTCAGGTACGAGAAGTTTTATACAGCCGCGCCAAAATTTTTCGCGAGTTTCAAACCAGCAGCGTAAGCAGTACCGCAGGCAAAATAATAGAAGCGCACGGCGTTATAATGAAATTAGTGCACTTAAAGTAAATAATATGCAAGCACCTTACGTGCACTGGCAAGTTGATTCACATGATATGGTTCAACCTGTTGAAACTGTGTGGTCAATGTATTATTTTGTCCGAGCAGTAATCATTATTTGAGAATAGTGAAAGTCAGGGTATTTTTGTGGCTTATAAAGAAAGTGAGTCTAGCTGGAATGATGAGGTAATTCCAGTACAATTTTCTGAAAATAGTGCCGATAATAATGCTAGTGGTTTAGAAAATAAATCATCTGACACTTCTATTAATGCTATACCTGATATTATTGATGATATACCTGATATTTTAGATGATATTCACACATCTGTTAATGAAGGAAATTTAGTAGATGACGAAGTATGCGTTACGGAAGTTAGTGAATACTATTAGTTGACGACAATAAAAATTGTTTAAACGATATTAGGAACTCGCTAGGTAATGATGATATTATTTCAAGTTCCCAGCCGAATGAGGATTGTGTAGGCCAGGTTGATTATATGGTTTTAAATAAAGTACATGAAAACCATACTGAGAGTCAGGATGAAAAGTTGACACAGAATTATACTGTAAGTAATTTAGCTGATGCTTCGGAAGTTATAGACGTAGGTTGTATTAAAACGCACCAGTACGAAAAGCTTAATCTTCCTAAAACTGAAGCAGTGTTAATGAATATAAATGATAACGATTCTGATGTCGCAAGTTTCAAAGAGACTTTTTCGTCAAAAGAGGATAAAACTAAAGTTAAGGGGGATAAAAAACGTGAAAAAGCGCCTTCAGGTTCCAGCATTAAAACTGCTAATACTGAAGTAATTAAGGCGGTAAACAAGAAGTCGTATAAGCACAAATACGAAAAGCAGAGTCAGGTTGTTGAAAAATAGAATCTGCATTAAAATTTATTACCGATACAAGCAAAAGTACGAAGGAAGGTAATGTGTGCACTGCAAAAACTCCATCAAAGGAGGAATGCGTCGCTGATAAGGTACACAAGGTTATCAAAAGGAAGAATGACAATTTTAAAGTTCCTTTGCATAAGTACAGGAAACGGAAGATTTCTGCCGCCCAGCAGGTTGGCTTCCTCCCAAGAGACCTCCTGTCCATCGTCAAGCCGGACCAGCGCCTCAGGACCAACGAACTGCTGCACGAAGGATGCCCACACGGTCAACGAACCCCTTTACTAGGACTGCGACCATCAAGAGAGGTTCCACGGATTGGACAGACTGGTGCAAGAAAGTTGCTGCATTCATGAGGAACAAGTTTGTATCAACTTTCTTATTCTAACTCCCACCCTTTAATAAACCGAACCAAATTGGTTTGAAATTCCCCAGTGTATATACTGTGTAAACATTTTAAAGGGAAGGGGTGAGCCACTGAAAAAAAAAACGGCATACTGTTGTTTCATAAATTTTTGAAGGGGACATGTAGTGACTAGAGAAAAATACATACTGCATAATATAATAATTAACTCAATAACCTACTAACTTCACAAAACATGACACATGACCATTATGAATTAAGGGAGAGCATCTACAAACAGTCAAGAAATGTCATGCTGTGCAATTGTGTTGACACTTTTAACTAAAACAGTTTTTTCTAGGGCGCAGTTGGCAGCCCAGTATCCGCAACTCTGCAAATCCACTGTTTGATGGTGTCACCTGGACCTTCGGGGTTAGTTTGTAAAATGGTAGTGGCGTTTTTCCCCCACACAACGTGTGGAAGGTTTTTTGGCTTTGCCACCCATTAGGTAAAAAGTCAGACCAGCACGCGTTTTCAATTAGTTAACTGAAGCCGTTCAGACCTCAGTTACCTAATTTTTTTTTTTTTTCGAGGGAGGCCAGTGTAAGGTATACACAAGATTCGATTCACAAGAATCGAACTTTTGAGTGAATTAAAGAAGCTGCTTCAGATATGCTAATTTTGGCATACGCGCTTAGTATAAATACCATGCAGCGTGATTAATGAAAAGGGGGAGGTTGTTAAGGTTGAAAAGGTGTTATCCTGCGCTAGTGCTTAGCGGGCCAGAAGTTTACATGGCAGTACTGCTGGTTTGACTTACTGTTCGTGAGTATAGAAAATATATTGTTCTTGAAAGCTGTATTTATATTCCGTACAAGTGTACGTATGCTTATTGCTGTAAAAGCCAATTATATGTGCAATGAATTCAATAAACATTCTTTCATGTATAAACTGTGTTTGCATCAAATTCAAATAGAGTGCCACTTCAAATTATATACACCCAAGTCTGGGTAGAAGTGAGCACAGATACTCTATAGCGTTGACACACCCGCATTGCCTGTTTCTGCAATAGGTCACTTCATATTACGATTATTTATAAAATTTGCTTATTTGATTCAATTAGAGTCAAGGGGAGTTATTTAACTTTGCTGAAATTAATATAAAAGAAACGTGTATCTTTCTTCAGAATTCCTCTTGCATTAAAGTGTCATATATATGAAACGATTTTGTCGAATTAATAAAGGAAACATGTGGAATGGATAAAGACTATTTGTTGCAACGCCGGGATTCGATCTGAGCACCCTCAACACCGAAAACCAGCGCGCTGTACCACAGGGCCGCCACAAGCCCGAAAAGGTAAATGTGTAGTGAAAGTTTTCAAAATTAATGTTTATTTTATTTAAAATACATATTTCAGGAATTCTCATAATTTTCTTTAAAAATGCTAATGTTGAATACTCCAATAAGTTTTAAATAAATTTCAATAACATTAATTTTCTATGAATATGTATGAGGTATGCTAATATAAAACATATATTATTTTTAAATAATTTCTTCTAAGAAATAGAAATTTTAGATTCGGAAAATAAAATTAGTACCCATTAATTCATTAAAAATGCATACACTAATTAATATAAATAAAATATATTCAGTGTAAATATATATATTATGTTTCTTCTTAAAATATATTAGAATTAAAGGAGATTCCCGAATGTTTATTTTCCTATTTCTTTACACTAAAACTGTTCAGTAATCTGAAATAAAGAAAAATTACGCTGGATGTTTCTTTCTTCATTAAAATGATTTGCAAAAGAGAGCAGACTAATTAAACTTAATTATCCCACTATAGGTATTGTCTATGGTTTATTTTTCCAAATATAAATATTACCTCATATAAGTATGAATGGGTTACATATAGTATAAGATGACGTATATTCCAGTTTATATTAAATAAAAGACATATTTTATAACCTCCGAATCTAGTTAAAAAAATTTAATACATACCTACTAATTTTAAGCTTAATAAAATATGATTACTTTAAAATAATAGGGCATTATTTAAAAAATTCATTTATCATCTATATGTATAAAACAGTTCTGTAACTGACAGACAGATAACGCACAGACCAAACCGCTGGACCTAAAGGTCTTAAATTTCGCATGGTGGTTCTTCTTATAGTGTAGATGTGCACTAAGAAATATTTTAGAAAAATTTAAGATAGATTTTTTAAAATTACACTTTTAAGCTGTTTTTGTAACATTTTTCATGTTTTCATTTACAATATTGCTCTGAGGGTTATAAAATTTATATCACAAGAAAGATCATAAAAGTTCCTTTAAAATGAATCTTTTTCGAGTGTTTAGCTCCATTTTCTGATTTTGATGAATTTTTAAAGATTAATTTTTAGAATCTAATTTTGGCAGCACGCTAAACCCAGTATGTATCGCCTGGACATGCAGTAAACAGTTAAACAGATAAGAACCAAAATCCTTCAAAAAATAAATAAACAGGTAAGCAGCGATAAGTAATCCTACGTTAATAACCCGCGGTAGTTTCGTTAGAAGAGACTACCTGAAATTATTATTTTTTCATTATAAATATAGTTTGTTGGTTTTTTTGACATTAATTGCTTTAATTGACCGATGTATTTAATTTGAATATTTTCTTCTACATTATTTTTTCTATAAAAATATCGGTTGCGAATTTTTTTTTATACAACGATTTTTTTTTATAAATATATATAATTTTTGCATACATTGCATACATTAATTGCATACATTTGCCATTTTATTTACCGTTACTTTGGATAAGAAACGTTGCCAAAAAATGGTCGAGAAAAATTTAGTTATTAACGGTGAATATGTTCATCAAACTGTTGTTCCTATTGTAGGAGATGGAGCCTGCTTATTTAGAGCTTTATCTTAAATGAATTTCTTTATTTTTTTCATTGTAATTATCCTATAATGTACTCCGTAGCAAAGCACGGGTATTCAGCTAGTACTGTACATATATATAAAAAACATAAATTATTCCACAAGTAATAATATAAAATCTTTTACACTAAAACTTTTTAGATTAGACAAAAGTTATGATATCCTTTTCCTACAACTGCTCTAGAAAAGTCATGTCATTTAAATATGTCTCTAATTTTTAAAAGAAGCATTTCGGCATGGGATATTTACACAAATTAAAACAAACTCTATAGCATGTATTAACAGGGAGTAGAGAAAACCTCAAATTAACGACATCATTTAAATCGATCTAAAATAGTATATAAATTTTATTTCCTTTCACTCGGAGACGAAACAAATCAGTAACATTAATTAGCTTTTCATCTCTCTGTGATTCCATCTGCATTTAATTCCTGTGGAAGGAAGTATTTGAAACAGACAGAGGATGTCAAATCTTGCTTTTTCATTAAAATGAGCCATATTATATTTATTATCAAAAATAAAAATATATATAATTTTAAAATCAAATAGATTACCGTTTATATAAGAGTAAAAGTAGTACAATTCAATTAAGGAAGTGTGACATCTTTGAAATTTATATTTCGCTCTCTACTGTTATGTCATCTGGAAAGATTTGAAGCCTTAATAGATAATAATCTTCTCTCAGAAATGGAAATTCTAATAAAATATACTTCAAGTAGATATCAAATTAAAAGTTCTGATTTAAAAAGGAAACCACTTATTTACAATTATTTCTATATAGGTACGGAATCACAATCAATTTTCCTGAGTCAGGATAAGGATGGATTATTATCTTATAATTATCTACATAAAAATAATTAAAATTAGAAATGCAATTAACAATAAAAGCATTGAAAATTTATTTACCATTGTTCCTAAATATAATTGTCCCGTAAGAATCAAAATAAACACTACAGAAATGATCATTGTTATCTCTGCAACCAACGATTAGCCGAGTAAGTATTGTTAATGCAACTGTAAGAGAACGGAGTCACAAGTCGGGTATGAATTAAAATACTTGCAACTGGTAAGAATTGAAATACTTGAATATGGGAAGAACTGAAATACTTGAATATGGGAAGAACTGAAATACTTGTAATTGGTAAGAATTGAAATACTTGAGTATGGGAAGAACTGAAATACTTATAATTGGTAAGAATTGAAATACTATAGAATTAATGGAGTACTGCAGATGTAAACATGAGCGTTGACACACCCGCATTGGCTGTTTCTGCAATAGGTCACTTCATATTACGATTATTTATAAAATTTGCTTATTTGATTCAATTAGAGTCAAGGGGAGTTATTTAACCTTGCTGAAATTAATATAAAAGAAACGTGTATCTTTCTTCAGAATTCCTCTTGTATTAAAGTGTCATATATATGAAACGATTTTGTCGAATTAATAAAGGAAACATGTGGAATGGATAAAGACTATTTGTTGCAACGCCGGGATTCGATCTGAGCACCCTCAACACCGAAGACCAGCGCGCTGTACCACAGGGACGCCACAAGCCCGAAAAGGTAAATGTGTAGTGAAAAAATTTCAAAATTAATGTTTATTTTATTTAAAATACATATTTCAGGAATTCTCAAAATTTTCTTTAAAAATGCTAATGTTGAATACTCCAAATAAGTTGTAAATAAATTTCAATAACATTAATTTTCTATGAATATGTATGAGGTATGCTAATATAAAACATATATTATTTTTAAATAATTTCTTCTAAGAAATAGAAATTTTAGATTCGGAAAATAAAATTAGTACCCATTAATTCATTAAAAATGCATACACTAATTAATATAAATAAATATATTCAGTGTAAATATATATATTATGTTTCTTCTTAAAATATATTAGAATTGATGGAGATTCCCGAATGTTTATTTTCCTATTTCTTTACACTAAAACTGTTCAGTAATCTGAAATAAAGAAAAATTACGCTGGATGTTTCTTTCTTCATTAAAATGATTTGCAAAAGAGAGCAGACTAATTAAACTTAATTATCCCACTATAGGTATTGTCTATGGTTTATTTTTCCAAATATAAATATTACCTCATATAAGTATGAATGGGTTACATACAGTATAAGATGACGTATATTGCAGTTTATATTAAATAAAAGACATATTTCATAAACTCCGAATCTAGTTAAAAAAATTTAATACATACCTACTAATTTTTAGCTTAATAAAATATGATTACTTTAAAATAATAGGGCATTATTTAAAAAATTCGTTTATCATCTATATGTATAAAACAGTTCTGTAACTGACTGACAGATAACGCACAGACCAAACCGCTGGACCTAAAGGTCTTAAATTTCGCATGGTGGTTCTTCTTATAGTGTAGAGGTGCACTAAGAAATATTTTAGAAAAATTTAAGATAGATTTTTTTAAATTAAACTTTTAAGCTGTTTTTGTAACATTTTTCATGTTTTCATTTACAATATTGCTCTGAGGGTTATAAAATTTAATTCACAAGAAAGATCATAAAAGTTCCTTTAAAATGAAATCTTTTTCGAGTGTTTAGCTCCATTTTCTGATTTTTGATGAATTTTTAAAGATTAATTTTTAGAATCTAATTTTGGCAGCACGCTAAACCCAGTATGTATCGCCTGGACATGCAGTAAACAGTTAAACAGATAAGAACCAAAATCCTTCAAAAAATAAATAAACAGGTAAGCAGCGATAAGTAATCCTACGTTAATAACCCGCGGCAGTTTCGTTAGAAGAGACTACCTGAAATTATTATTTTTTCATTATAAATATAGTTTGTTGGTTTTTTTGACATTAATTGCTTTAATTGACCGATGTATTTAATTTGAATATTTTCTTCTACATTATTTTTTCTATAAAAATATCAATTGCGAATTTTTTTTTTATACTACGATTTTCTTTTATAAATATATATAATTTTTGCATAAATTGCATACATTAATTGCATACATTTGCCATTTTATTTACCGTGACTTTGGATAAGAAACGTTGCCAAAAAATGGTCGAGAAAAATTTAGTTATTAACGGTGAATATGTTCATCAAACTGTTGTTCCTATTGTAGGAGATGGAGCCTGCTTATTTAGAGCTTTATCTTAAATGAATTTCATTATTTTTTTCATTGTAATTATCCTATAATGTACTCCGTAGCAAGCAGGGGTATTCAGCTAGTACTGTACATATATATAAAAAACATAAATTATTCCACAAGTAATAATATAAATCTTTTACACTAAAACTTTTTAGATTAGACAAACGTTATGATATCCTTTTCCTACAACTGCTCTAGAAAAGTCATGTCATTTAAATATGTCTCTAATTTTTAAATGAAGCATTTCGGCATGGGATATTTACACAAATTAAAACAAACTCTATAGCATGTATTAACAAGGAGTAGAGAAACCTCAAATTAACGACATCATTTAAATCGATCTAAAATAGTATATAAATTTTATTTCCTTTCACTCGGAGACGAAACAAATCAGTAACATTAAAACAGCTTTTCATCTCTCTGTGATTCCATCTGCATTTAATTCCTGTGGAAGGAAGTATTTGAAACAGACAGAGGATGTCAAATCTTGCTTTTTCATTAAAATGAGCCATATTATATTTATTATCAAAATAAAAATATATATAATTTTAAAATCAAATAGATTACCGTTTATATAAGAGTAAAAGTAGTACAATTCAATTAAGGAAGTGTGACATCTTTGAAATTTATATTTCGCTCTCTACTGTCATGTCATCTGGAAGATTTGAAGCCTTAATAGATAATAATCTTCTCTGAGAAATGGAAATTCTAATAAAATATACTTCAAGTAGATATCAAATTAAAAGTTCTGATTTAAAAAGGAAACCACTTATTTACAATTATTTCTATATAGGTACGGAATCACAATCAATTTTCCTGAGTCAGGATAAGAAAGGATTATAATCTTATAATTATCTACATAAAAATAATTAAAATTAGAAATGCAATTAACAATAAAAGCATTCAAAATTTATTTACCTTTGTTCCTAAATATAATTGTCCCGTAAGAATCAAAATAAGCACTACAGAAATGATCATTGTTATCTCTGCAACCAACGATTAGCCGAGTAAGTATTTTTAATGCAACTGTAAGAGAACGGAGTCACAAGTCGGGTATGAATTAAAATACTTGCAACTGGTAAGAATTGAAATACTTGAACATGGGAAGAACTGAAATACTTGTAATTGGTAAGAATTGAAATACTTGAATATGGGAAGAACTGAAATACTTGAATATGGGAAGAACTGAAATACTTGAATATGGGAAGGACTGAAATACTTGAATATGGGAAGATCTGAAATACTTGAATATGGGAAGAACTGAAATACTTGAATATGGGAAGAACTGAAATACTTGTAATTGGTAAGAATTGAAATACTTGAGTATGGGAAGAACTGAAATACTTATAATTGGTAAGAATTGAAATACTATAGAATTAATGGAGTACTGCAGATGTAAACATGAGCGTTGACACACCCGCATTGGCTGTTTCTGCAATAGGTCACTTCATATTACGATTATTTATAAAATTTGCTTATTTGATTCAATTAGAGTCAAGGGGAGTTATTTAACTTTGCTGAAATTAATATAAAAAAACGTGTATCTTTCTTCAGAATTCCTCTTGCATTAAAGTGTCATATATATGAAACGATTTTGTCGAATTAATAAAGGAAACATGTGCAATGGATAAAGACTATTTGTTGCAACGCCGGGATTCGATCTGAGCACCCTCAACACCGAAAACCAGCGCGCTGTACCACAGGGCCGCCACAAGCCCGAAAAGGTAAATGTGTAGTGAAAGTTTTCAAAATTAATGTTTATTTTATTTATAATACATATTTCAGGAATTCTCAAAATTTTCTTTAAAAATGCTAATGTTGAATACTCCAAATAAGTTTTAAATAAATTTCAATAACATTAATTTTCTATGAATATGTATGAGGTATGCTAATATAAAACATATATTATTTTTAAATAATTTCTTCTAAGAAATAGAAATTTTAGATTCGGAAAATAAAATTAGTACCCATTAATTCATTAAAAATGCATACACTAATTAATATAAATAAAATATATTCAGTGTAAATATATATATTATGTTTCTTCTTAAAATATATTAGAATTGATGGAGATTCCCGAATGTTTATTTTCCTATTTCTTTACACTAAAACTGTTCAGTAATCTGAAATAAAGAAAAATTACGCTGGATGTTTCTTTCTTCATTAAAATGATTTGCAAAAGAGAGCAGACTAATTAAACTTAATTATCCCACTATAGGTATTGTCTGTGGTTTATTTTTCCAAATATAAATATTACCTCATATAAGTATGAATGGGTTACATATAGTATAAGATGACGTATATTCCAGTTTATATTAAATAAAAGACATATTTCATAAACTCCGAATCTAGTTAAAAACATTTAATACATACCAACTAATTTTTAGCTTAATAAAATATGATTACTTTAAAATAATAGGGCATTATTTAAAAAATTCATTTATCATCTATATTTATAAAACAGTTCTGTAACTGACTGACAGATAACGCACAGACCAAACCGCTTTACCTAAAGGTCTTAAATTTCGCATGGTGGTTCTTCTTATAGTGTAGAGGTGGACTAAGAAATATTTTTGAAAAAATTAAGATAGATTTTTTTAAATTAAACTTTTAAGCTGTTTTTGTAACATTTTTCAAGTTTAATTTACAATATTGCTCTGAGGGTTATAAAATTTATATCACAAGAAAGATCATAAAAATTCCTTTAAAATGAAATCTTTTTCGAGTGTTTAGCTCCATTTTCTGATTTTTGATGAATTTTTAAAGATTAATTTTTAGAATCTAATTTTGGCAGCACGCTAAACCCAGTATGTATCGCCTGGACATGCAGTAAACAGTTAAACAGATAAGAACCAAAATCCTTCAAAAAATAAATAAACAGGTAAGCAGCAATAAGTAATCCTACGTTAATAACCCGCGGTAGTTTCGTTAGAAGAGACTACCTGAAATTATTATTTTTTCATTATAAATATAGTTTGTTGGTTTTTTTGACATTAATTGCTTTAATTGACCGATGTATTTAATTGGAATATTTTCTTCTACATTATTTTTTCTATAAAAATATCGGTTGCGAATTTTTTTTTATACAACGATTTTTTTTTATAAATATATATAATTTTTGCATACATTGCATACATTAATTGCATACATTTGCCATTTTATTTACCGTTACTTTGGATAAGAAACGTTGCCAAAAAATGGTCGAGAAAAATTTAGTTATTAACGGTGAATATGTTCATCAAACTGTTGTTCCTATTGTAGGAGATGGAGCCTGCTTATTTAGAGCTTTATCTTAAATGAATTTCATTATTTTTTTCATTGTAATTATCCTATAATGTACTCCGTAGCAGAGCACGGGTATTCAGCTAGTACTGTACATATATATAAAAAACATAAATTATTCCACAAGTAATAATATAAATCTTTTACACTAAAACTTTTTAGATTAGACAAAAGTTATGATATCCTTTTCCTACAACTGCTCTAGAAAAGTCATGTCATTTAAATATGTCTCTAATTTTTAAATGAAGCATTTCGGCATGGGATATTTACACAAATTAAAACAAACTCTATAGCATGTATTAACAGGGAGTAGAGAAAACCTCAAATTAACGACATCATTTAAATCGATCTAAAATAGTATATAAATTTTATTTCCTTTCACTCGGAGACGAAACAAATCAGTAACATTAAAACAGCTTTTCATCTCTCTGTGATTCCATCTGCATTTAATTCCTGTGGAAGGAAGTATTTGAAACAGACAGAGGATTTCAAATCTTGCTTTTTCATTAAAATGAGCCATATTATATTTATTATCAAAAATAAAAATATATAAAATTTTAAAATCAAATAGATTACCGTTTATATAAGAGTAAAAGTAGTACAATTCAATTAAGGAAGTGTGACATCTTTGAAATTTATATTTCGCTCTCTACTGTCATGTCATCTGGAAAGATTTGAAGCCTTAATAGATAATAATCTTCTGTCAGAAATGGAAATTCTAATAAAATATACTTCAAGTAGATATCAAATTAAAAGTTCTGATTTAAAAAGGAAACCACTTATTTACAATTATTTCTATATAGGTACGGAATCACAATCAATTTTCCTGAGTCAGGATAAGAATGGATTATTATCTTATAATTATCTACATAAAAATAATTAAAATTAGAAATGCAATTAACAATAAAAGCATTCAAAATTTATTTACCTTTGTTCCTAAATATAATTGTCCCGTAAGAATCAAAATAAGCACTACAGAAATGATCATTGTTATCTCTGCAACCAACGATTAGCCGAGTAAGTATTTTTAATGCAACTGTAAGAGAACGGAGTCACAAGTCGGGTATGAATTAAAATACTTGCAACTGGTAAGAATTGAAATACTTGAATATGGGAAGAACTGAAATACTTGAATATGGGAAGAACTGAAATACTTGAATATGGGAAGAACTGAAATACTTGTAATTGGTAAGAATTGAAATACTTGAGTATGGGAAGAACTGAAATACTTATAATTGGTAAGAATTGAAATACTATAGAATTAATGGAGTACTGCAGATGTAAACATGAGCGTTGACACACCCGCATTGGCTGTTTCTGCAATAGGTCACTTCATATTACGATTATTTATAAAATTTGCTTATTTGATTCAATTAGAGTCAAGGGGAGTTATTTAACTTTGCTGAAATTAATATAAAAGAAACGTGTATCTTTCTTCAGAATTCCTCTTGTATTAAAGTGTCATATATATGAAACGATTTTGTCGAATTAATAAAGGAAACATGTGCAATGGATAAAGACTATTTGTTGCAACGTCGGGATTCGATCTGAGTACCCTCAACACCGAAAACCAGCGCGCTTTACCACAGGGCCGCCACAAGCCCGAAAAGGTAAATGTGTAGTGAAAGTTTTCAAAATTAATGTTTATTTTATTTAAAATACATATTTCAGGAATTCTCAAAATTTTCTTTAAAAATGCTAATGTTGAATACTCCAAATAAGTTTAAAAAAATTTCAATAACATTAATTTTCTATGAATATGTATGAGGTATGCTAATATAAAACATATATTATTTTTAAATAATTTCTTCTAAGAAATAGAAATTTTAGATTCGGAAAATAAAATTAGTACCCATTAATTCATTAAAAATGCATACACTAATTAATATAAATAAAATATATTCAGTGTAAATATATATATTATGTTTCTTCTTAAAATATATTAGAATTGATGGAGATTCCCGAATGTTTATTTTCCTATTTCTTTACACTAAAACTCTTCAGTAATCTGAAATAAAGAAAAATTACGCTGGATGTTTCTTTCTTCATTAAAATGATTTGCAAAAGAGAGCAGACTAATTAAACTTAATTATCCTACTATAGGTATTGTCTGTGGTTTATTTTTCCAAATATAAATATTACCTCATATAAGTATGAATGGGTTACATACAGTATAAGATGACGTATATTCCAATTTATATTAAATAAAAGACATATTTCATAAACTCCGAATCTAGTTAAAAAAATTTAATACATACCTACTAATTTTTAGCTTAATAAAATATGATTACTTTAAAATAATAGGGCATTATTTAAAAAATTCATTTATCATCTATATGTATAAAACAGTTCTGTAACTGACTGACAGATAACGCACAGACCAAACCGCTGGACCTAAAGGTCTTAAATTTCGCATGGTGGTTCTTCTTATAGTGTAGAGGTGCACTAAGAAATATTTTTGAAAAATTTAAGATAGATTTTTTAAAATTAAACTTTTAAGCTGTTTTTGTAACATTTTTCATGTTTTCATTTACAATATTGCTCTGAGGGTTATAAAATTTATATCACAAGAAAGATCATAAAAGTTTCTTTAAAATGAAATCTTTTTCGAGTGTTTAGCTCCATTTTCTGATTTTTGATGAATTTTTAAAGATTAATTTTTAGAATCTAATTTTGGCAGCACGCTAAACCCAGTATGTATCGCCTGGACATGCAGTAAACAGTTAAACAGATAAGAACCAAAATCCTTCAAAAAATAAATAAACAGGTAAGCAGCGATAAGTAATCCTACGTTAATAACCCGCGGTAGTTTCGTTAGAAGAGACTACCTGAAATTATTATTTTTTCATTATAAATATAGTTTGTTGGTTTTTTTGACATTAATTGCTTTAATTGACCGATGTATTTAATTGGAATATTTTCTTCTACATTATTTTTTCTATAAAAATATCGGTTGCGAATTTTTTTTATACAACGATTTTTTTTTATAAATATATATAATTTTTGCATACATTGCATACATTAATTGCATACATTTGCCATTTTATTTACCGTTACTTTGGATAAGAAACGTTGCCAAAAAATGGTCGAGAAAAATTTAGTTATTAACGGTGAATATGTTCATCAAACTGTTGTTCCTATTGTAGGAGATGGAGCCTGCTTATTTAGAGCTTTATCTTAAATGAATTTCATTATTTTTTTCATTGTAATTATCCTATAATGTACTCCGTAGCAGAGCACGGGTATTCAGCTAGTACTGTACATATATATAAAAACATAAATTATTCCACAAGTAATAATATAAAATCTTTTACACTAAAACTTTTTAGATTAGACAAAAGTTATGATATCCTTTTCCTACAACTGCTCTAGAAAAGTCATGTCATTTAAATATGTCTCTAATTTTTAAATGAAGCATTTCGGCATGGGATATTTACACAAATTAAAACAAACTCTATAGCATGTATTAACAGGGAGTAGAGAAAACCTCAAATTATCGACATCATTTAAATCGATCTAAAATAGTATATAAATTTTATTTCCTTTCACTCGGAGACGAAACAAATCAGTAACATTAAAACAGCTTTTCATCTCTCTGTGATTCCATCTGCATTTAATTCCTGTGGAAGGAAGTATTTGATACAGACAGAGGATGTCAAATCTTGCTTTTTCATTAAAATGAGCCATATTATATTTATTATCAAAAATAAAAATATATAAAATTTTAAAATCAAATAGATTACCGTTTATATAAGAGTAAAAGTAGTACAATTCAATTAAGGAAGTGTGACATCTTTGAAATTTATATTTCGCTCTCTACTGTCATGTCATCTGGAAAGATTTGAAGCCTTAATAGATAATAATCTTCTGTCAGAAATGGAAATTCTAATAAAATATACTTCAAGTAGATATCAAATTAAAAGTTCTGATTTAAAAAGGAAACCATTTATTTACAATTATTTCTATATAGGTACGGAATCACAATCAATTTTCCTGAGTCAGGATAAGAATGGATTATTATCTTATAATTATCTACATAAAAATAATTAAAATTAGAAATGCAATTAACAATAAAAGCATTCAAAATTTATTTACCTTTGTTCCTAAATATAATTGTCCCGTAAGAATCAAAATAAGCACTACAGAAATGATCATTGTTATCTCTGCAACCAACGATTAGCCGAGTAAGTATTTTTAATGCAACTGTAAGAGAACGGAGTCACAAGTCGGGTATGAATTAAAATACTTGCAACTGGTAAGAATTGAAATACTTGAATATGGGAAGAACTGAAATACTTGAATATGGGAAGAACTGAAATACTTGTAATTGGTAAGAATTGAAATACTTGAGTATGGGAAGAACTGAAATACTTATAATTGGTAAGAATTGAAATACTATAGAATTAATGGAGTACTGCAGATGTAAACATGAGCGTTGACACACCCGCATTGGCTGTTTCTGCAATAGGTCACTTCATATTACGATTATTTATAAAATTTGCTTATTTGATTCAATTAGAGTCAAGGTGAGTTATTTAACTTTGCTGAAATTAATATAAAAGAAACGTGTAACTTTCTTCAGAATACCTCTTGCATTAAAGTGTCATATATATGAAACGATTTTGTCGAATTAATAAAGGAAAAATGTGCAATGGATAAAGACTATTTGTTGCAACGCCGGGATTCGATCTGAGCACCCTCAACACCGAAAACCAGCGTGCTGTACCACAGGGCCGCCACAAGCCCGAAAAGGTAAATGTGTAGTGAAAGTTTTCAAAATTAATGTTTATTTTATTTAAAATACATATTTCAGGAATTCATATATATATATATATGAGGAATATATATATATATATGAGGAAATAATTGGGAAAAGTATAACTAACTTAAATTTGGGGGGGGGGATGGACTTCGGGATAGATTAAATTCGTGGTGAACTTCATTAGTTTAATACAGCATAGAACTAGCGCGGGCGATTTTAGGGGAATACCCTTTTTTAAGAGATAACCTTGACTCGCGTCTGTGGTCGAGCAAACTAATATATTTTTTGAGCAGGCAACGGGGGGTTGCGAGGAGTGAAACTTTTACATAATTTCAAACTTGGAGAGGATTCTAGAATATTTCACAGGGCATGCGCGAAAACTTAGTGCCTAAGTGAAACAATGTGTTTAAAGCAGAGCGTTTTTGGACTTCAGTTTGGGCGGAGCGCTTCACGAGGTAAGAGTTCGAAACAATGGCACGGAATGAATCGGGGTAATTAATAGTTATTGAATAAAGGATTTAGATGTAAACTAATTGTCTTTAATTCCACAGGCCTACGATGTTACTGACTGCCCATTTTTAGAGTAAGTAGTAGGGGAACGAGTAAGAGGGAGTACTAGAGTTTGAGCTCTTGAAAAGTCGCATTTGATTAGGAGTCTTCAGGAAAAAATTAAATTACCCATAGCCGTTTAAACATAAAGTTAGAATTTAAATTTGTTAAATTTGACGAGGTTTCGATCTCTCATCCTCGTGATAGCGTCGTCCTTCAGCAGAAAGCTATTATTTTTGGTTTAGGCATTTTTAAATTGAAGTTCGTTTGGATTTTTGCCGTTTCGTTTGTTTCTCCGATTCGTCCGGGTTCGTTCGTTTGGTGTAGCCGTCTTCACGCTTCGAGGTGCCTTCATCGACGGATGCTGTCTGCCATCTTCAAATTTTCAGCGGCTATTTTGTGATATTCACCAGAGTTGATGTCGTGCGCTGTGTACACGGCATTTTTTTTGTTTTTTTTCTGTCCCTGATGTGGGTAGATTCTGCAGTGTTTTGTGTGTAAAAATGATCAAGATTTTTATTTTTAATGGATGTTTTCCTCGCGGACATCGCTGCAGTGTTCCAGATGTTTTTTTTCTTCCGTTTGTGTTCTGCTCATTGAGTGGGCATTCGTGTCTACAGTGAAAAGTGTTTTTCGCGAGTATTATCGTGACTTCAACGTTGTGTGTTTTGGCAAAATAATATCGCCATGGATGTTGGCCATCTCAAGGAGGATTCTTCAGCTTTTTCAAGGGATACGCCACGTAATATACACTTCGACAACAATTTTTTTTTTCTTTAGCTCATTCAGAGAATAATATTTTAAAAGAAAAATGTGTAAAGAATATTAAAAATATAATTATTAAAAAAAAGTGTTAAGTGAGAAAAATGTGTAAAGTGAAATTTATAAGGTAAACAAAGAAAAAGATGATTTAAATATAAATCTTGGTTTGATTTTTGAAATGACATGATTTGTTGTATCAGTGATGTTTTTGAGATGTGGTGTCAGAGTGATTAACATAAAATATGGGTTTAAAAAATGTGTTTTGAGGATTATAATTAAGATTTTAGAGTTTTGAACATGTAGTTGAAGTATTTGTATTAACGTATTTTACATTGTGAATTATTGAAATATTTGAGAATTTATTGCCTATTGAAGTTGAATATTATTATAATTTAAGCGCATAAGTTTATTGATGTTTCCCACCCCTGTTTACTGAAGAATGGGTTTAGTTTAGTATAATTTTCAGGATTTGAGCATTTAACTTTTCTGACGCACTTTACATTGGTTTGTTAAACAGTTTAATTTTCAGTGGAGTTTTAGACTGCTGAATAAAAATTGATATTTATGTGTACTGTTTTGTTAAGATCTTGAAAAGAATTTTGAGTATGAAAGATTTTATAATATTTACAGAAAAATTAACCAATATTTTAAAAATAAAATGCTTGAAAATTATTTAGTGATGAAGTTAAAGTGTTTATCCGTCTTTTTCCTTGGGGAGGGGGGGGAAGCAAAGTATAAGATATGAAGTTAAGGAGTAATTGTTAAAATTAATAAGCATAGAAATTTTCTCGTTCAGAGAACGATCTCCTTTTTTATTTTTTTTGAAGCGCCTAACGCACTTGACTTCGCATTCTGCAATTATATCTATATAATAAAAATATAAAAAAATTAAAAACTATGATAATAATGTTAAATTTGGATCCTCTGAGTAAGCGATTGACAGTTTGAATTCAGTGATTATTAATTAAGAATGTTGAAAGATTTCGTCTAAAATTTTGTGTAATCGAGAAGAATTTAAAAATCTTTGCAACTAATTATGGTCTCCTGGTTTGACGATGGTCGTTTTGCTTCTTGTAAATATTCTTTGTGTTTTATGTGTTGATTCTCATAAAGTGTTATTTTGGCTTACAGTTGTTTCACAGATTAAAACAAAGTGTATTTCATAGTACTGAGTAACAAAAAATTAAAATTTTTTTTTTTTAAATTGATATTGTGATTTTGTTTTAACTAAGGTATGGAAATTAAGAATAGTATTTTATTGATATAAAGTAAAGGATTATGATGTGTTCAATTTCGTAAGTACAGAATTGTGTTGAAATTGAAAAATGTGAGTTTTAAAATATTTTGTCAATGAAATAAAATGATGCAATGTTTGTCCAGGCATGAGCATTTTCACATGTCTTCTCTTCATTTTGGTCAAAGTTTCAGATCGTCACCGAGTGATTAGGAAACGCATGTAAAAACGAGAAAGAAATGTTCTAAATTTTGGGATAAAACTTGAAAGTTGAATCCATGCCTATGCTATATAATTGCTTTTATGTCATAGTTAATGTGTATTTTTAAATGATATGTTTAAGTGATATTTTCTACATATACTCATTTTTAAGTGTGGTGTATTTGGATAAAAGTTTGATAATAGTGTTTTTCTTAGTATTTTGTACAATTTTGATATTTTGATATTTGATATGTTGTCAAATCAAGGATGTCTCAAATGGAGACTTATGTAATATGTAAACCATAACTTGATTCAATCCGGATAGGTGCAAATAGGAAAAACTTAAGGTTAGGGAAAATTGTCAGTTGTAATCAGTGGGTTAGGTTTTGATTTTAATTAATGGGGTTTTTACTTTAATATTGGTTGACTAGGGACTGCAGCCCTACTCAGAAATTTTTTTCTACTTCGTTCTAAGTTTTTAAATTTAATCTTGGTGTTTTCTCTTCTGGGGACTTGCCGCAGAGGGAGACGAGACCCTTTGTGTGCGTCACTTAAGGGGACGGGGGGGGGAGGTTGTGAGGAAATAATTGAGAAAAGAATAACTAACTTAAATTTAGGGGGGGCGGGATTTGAGATATAATAAATTCGTGGCGAACGTCATTAGTTTAATACAGCATAGAACGACCGCGGATGATGTTAGGGGAACACCCTTTTTTCAGAGATAATCTTGACTCGCGTCTGAGGTCGAGTAAACGAATCTATTTTTAGAGCAGGCACGGTCTGCGAGGAGTGAAACTATTACATAATTTCCGACTTGGAGAAGATTCTAGAATATTTCACAGGGCATGCGCGAAAAATTAGTGCGTAAGTGAAACAATGTGTTTAAAGCAGACCGTTTTTGGACTTCGGTGTGGGCGGAGCGCTTCACGAGCGGTACAGCAGACCAAGCAGCTTCCACACGTTGCCAAAGTTGATCTGCTGTGGCAGCTGGGGATGGAATCTGGGTCAATCGTAGAGCAACCATGGACCACATGTTTTCTATCGGCGAAAGATCCGGAGAGCGAGGCGGCAAGGGAAGCAATTAAATCTGGCGATTGACGAAGAACCGTTGGACAATGCGTGCCACGTGTGGTCGCGCATTATCCTGTTGAAATATGTCTGTGGGAAAGCCCTGAAGGTAAGGAATGGCAACTGGCTCCAACACCTCGGAGATGTAGCGCTGGCTGTTTAAAGTACCGGCAATGCGTACTAAAGGTGTGCGAGAGTGATATCCAAAACCGCCCCATACCATAATACCCGGTGCAGGACAAGTGTGACGGTGCATAACGCAGCTGATCAGCATCCTCTCTTCACGGTGTCTCCAGAGTCGAATGCGACCATCGTGGTGTTGCAGACAGAAGCGTGACTCGTCAGTAAAGACAATTTCATTCCATTCTACCGTCCACATCCTTCTGTCATCGCACCATTGGCGGCGGAGACTTCTGTGGTTCTGCGTCAAGGGTAGAAAAAGCAATGGACGTCTTGCGGACAGACCACTCTGCTGTAAACGGCGTCGAATGGTACGCGCAGACACTGGATGATGCGTTACAGACTGCATGTGCTGTGCTATGGTTCGTGATGTGACTGAGCGATCCGTCACTGCCATGCGCACAATTTACCTGTCATCACGTGAAGTGGTGCGCTGAGGTGGATGCGATCGAACACGCCAGTCCGTCGTACCCTCCTGCATTCAACGATCACATATCCGCATTACAGTTGTTTCGTTTCGTCCAACACGACTACCGATTTCCCTGAAAGATAATCCAGAATCTCGGTAGGCCACTATCCTTCCTCTGTCGAACTCGGATACTTGATCAAAAGATGATCGCTGTTTTCGACGAGGCGTCATTGATCGTTTTTTTTGAAAAAACCACAAGAAAAACACAATTGCCGAACTTGAAATTGTCGAAATCTCCAAGCCTTAAATAGCGCTTTGAAGTGGCGCCACAAGCGCGCGTGATGTGCGTCTGCGCTGAAATTTTAATCATTTGCATATCTCACCTCTGCTAATGCATGTTGTAAATTTCATGTGATTTGCATGTTTCCTTCAGGGTGTTGCATTTACAGTGTCTAGCAGTGTATATATATATATATATATATATATATATATATATATATATATATATATATATATATATATATATATATATATAAATACACTGCTGTACACAAATATATATATATATATATATAGATATATATATATATATTTATGTATATATATATATATATATATATATATATATATATATATATATATATATATATATATATATTTATGTATATATATATATATATATATATATATATATATATATATATATATATATATATATATATATATATATATATATATATATATTCATGTATATATATATATATATATATATATATATATATATATATATATATTTATGTATATATATATATATATATTTATGTACATATATATATATATATATATATATATATATATATATATATATATATATATATATATATATATATGTATATATATATATATATACTGCTGGCCACTGTAAATGCAACACCCTGAAGGAAACATGCAAATAACATGAAATTTACAACATGCATTAGCGGAGGTGAGATATGCAAATGATTAGAATTTCAGCTCAGACGCACATCACGCGCGCCTGTGGCGCCACTTCAAAGCGCTATTTAATGCTTGGAGATTTCGACGATTTCAAGTTCGGCAATTGTGTTTTTCTTGCGGTTTTTGAAAAAAAACGATCAATTACGCCTCGTCGAAAACAGCGATCATCTTTTGATCAAGTTTCCGAGTTCGACAGAGGAAGGATAATGGCCTACCGAGATTGTGGATTATCTTTCAGGGAAATCGGTAGTCGTGTTGGACGAAACGAAACAACTGTAATGCGGATATGTGATCGTTGAATGCAGGAGGGTACGACGGACCGGCGTGTTCGATCGCATCCACCTCAGCGCACCACTTCACGTGATGACAGGCAAATTGTGCGCATGGCAGTGACGGATCGCTCAGTCACATCACGAACCATAGCACAGCACATGAAGTCTGTAACGCATCATCCAGTGTCTACGCGTACCATTCGACGCCGTTTACAGCACAGTGGTCTGTCCGCAAGACGTCCATTGCTTTGTCTACCCTTGACGCAGAACCACAGACTCTCCGCCGCCAATGGTGCGATGACAGAAGGATGTGGACGGCAGAATGGAATGAAATTGTCTTTACTGACGAGTCACGCTTCTGTCTGCAACACCACGATGGTCGCATTCGTGTCTGGAGAAAACCGTGAAGAGAGGATGCTGAACAGCTGCGTTATGCACCGCCACACTGGTCCTGCACCGGGTATTATGGTATGGGGCGGTATTGGATATCACTCTCGCACACCTCTAGTACGCATTGCCGGTACTTTAAACAACCAGCGCTACATCTCCGAGGTGTTGGAGCCAGTTGTCCTTCCTTACCTTCAGGGCTTGCCCACAGCCATATTTCAACAGGATAATGCGCGACCACACATGGCACGCATTGTCCAACGGTTCTTCTTCAATCGCCAGATTGAATTGCTTCCCTGGCCGCCTCGCTCTCCGGATCTTTCGCCGATAGAAAACATGTGGTCCATGGTTGCTCTACGATTGACCCAGATTCCATCCCCAGCTGCCACAGCAGATCAACTTTGGCAACGTGTGGAAGCTGCTTGGTCTGCTGTACTCCAAGAACTCATCCAAAGTCTCTTTGAATCAATGCCGAGGCGTGTGGCAGCAGTGATCTCCAACAATGGCGGCTACTCTGGCTACTGATTTTGGCAGGAACCACACTTCACAGAAGTCTATAAATTTAATCATTTGACACTTGGTCAACATGTTATCTACAAAATAAATTTTTTTGTGATATCTCTTGTCTTCCTTGGTGTTGCAATTTGGGTGGCCAGCAGTGTTATATATATATATAAATGGATGTATAAATGGATGTATGTTTGTATGTTCCAGCATCACCCTGTATCGCCTGGAGCAATTTCAACCAAATTTGGTACACATATCACTTACAATCTGGTAAGAAACAAGGGAGGGATTCCACAGTTTTTGAGGTCGCTGATATGAATAGTGACACTTCCTGTACGCGCCGAGCTAGCGCACCCCCCCAGCCCGGTGACGTGCTGATCACGTGACACGGTGTTGGAACAGGTGTGAAAAATGGAAATTGCTAGTTGGCCTCGAGGTGAATGTCTGTACGGACGTTGAGTAAGGTAGCTCCTAATATGTGTGGAGCACATGGCTTTTAGGCCTAATTTGTGATGTTAAATAAAAGAGTTTAAAAAGTTATACAGTCCGCTATTTAATTGAGCTGTGTCGACCATAGTTTACATGGTCCTACCTCGAATCCGGAGCGTGAGCTATTATGTGAATTGTGGTGTGTGCTGAGAAAAAAGTATTTTGTGAAAGCTAAAAAGGCTCTTTGTGTGCTGAGTAAAAAATGTTCAGCGGTGCAAGAAAAGATGATCTGAAGCTGGTTGCGAAGGAATTAGGAGAATCAGTGACTGAGGATATTACAGTAGGTGAGCTAAAAGATCTTATTCAAAATAATGTTCATTTTAAAAATGATCCAGAGTTTGTTAAAAATTATTTGACTTCCATAATATCCGATCGAAAGTCCAAAGAGGCAAATAATTTAGAGTTAGAGAGAATAAAATTGGAAAGAGTCAAGGCAGAGCTTGAACTGGAACGATTTCGTGCCGAGGCAAAGATTGAAAACTCCAATCCAAATGATATAAGTGAAAAACAAGAATCATTGGATTCATTAATTAAAAGTGTTAGGACATTAACTGTGAAGGTTCCAAGTAAACCCGAAGCATGGGGATTCTTTTTTTCCTCCTTAGAAAGATCTTTTGTGACAAAAAATGTACAAGCTAGATTTAAAGCTGAAATTCTGCTGAATTTGTTGGGAGAAAAAGCCTCTAACATTATTACTTACATTAATGACAATGAGCTTAGTGATTACGATAAAGTGAAGGCTATTGTGCTAAGAGAATTTGAACCAACACCTCAAGTTTGCTTAGAAAACTTTCGTAACGCTCAACGCCAAAATGAATCTCATGTGCAGTTCGCTTCGCATTTAATAACGAGTTTTGATTATTATTTAAAATTGAGAAATGTGTCTGATTTTAAAACTCTTAAAGAATTAATTGTGTCGGATAAATTATTTCAATGTTTAGACAGGGAAACTGCAGCCCACATAAGTATTAAACAGTCCGACAGTTGGTTTAACCCTTCAGAATTATCAAAGCAGTGTGACCTTTTTTGTGCTTCCCGAGGAAAACCTCTCGTCGAAGCTACTAGTAGTAAATTTCCAAAGAGTAATAACTTTAATTCTAAGTGCTCTAAAAATTCTTCTAAAGTTTTTGTATCTAATGTAAAAGATTCTAAATGCATTTTGTGTAATTCTGAGAGTCATTATCTGTATAAATGTACAAAATTTATTGAGAAATCTGTTAATGAGAGAGTAGATTTTGTGAAAAATCATAACCTTTGTTTCAATTGCCTTTCTCTTAATCATTCTGTAAAATATTGTAAATCTAAGTTCTGTTGCCCTGAGTGTGGAAAAGGCATAACGTGATGTTGCACTTTCGAAGAGAGGAGCCGTCTCAGAGTTTTTCCGGTCAGGGAGAATTGATGAGTCAGAACCCTCCATTGTTGAATTCTGGTTTAGCGCACTCCTTCGCTTCCTCTAGAAACGTAGATAAGAAAAAATCAACGGTTTTCCTGAGTACCGCGAGGTGTTTAATAAAAAATTGCATGGGTGAGTTTGTAGAGTGCCGCTGCCTTCTTGACGGAGGATCGATGTCAAATTTCATTACAAAGAATTGTGCAGATAAACTTAATTTAAAAAGGGAGAAAATTAATATTGTGGTATCTTGTTTAAATGACGCATCAATGACAATTAAAGGGTGTATTTCTACTACAATTTCTAATAAAGTAAAAAATTATGAGAGAGATTTAGAATTTTTAGTCACTTCCAAAATTACCGATCTCATACCTTCTAATCCAATTAATGTTTGTATAGAAGGATCGGAACATATACGATTTGCAGATGCGGAATTCAATGTCCCTGGTAGCGTAGACGTATTGTTAGGTGCAGAGGTGTTCTACGAGTTATTAAGGCCGGGACAAATCTATCCCCAAAATTCTAATTTAATATTACAAAATACGGTGTTTGGATACGTCGCGAGTGGTAGTGTACAGAGCTTTAAAAAAGATACGCATATTCATTGTGGAGTAGTTATTGATGATAATTTAGATAAAAATCTAAAAAGATTTTGGGAAGTAGAAAATATTGAGGAGGAATTAGTAAAAAGTAAAGAAACTAAAATCTGTGAGGAACATTATTCACGAACGCACATGAGAAATCATGAGGGCAGGTATGTGGTAACAATGCCACTAAAAGAGGAGCCTACTTGCCTAGGAAAATCCAAAGAAATAGCTCTAAAAAGACTGAATTCACTGTGGAATCGTCTTGAGAGAGACCCTGAATACTTAACTTTATATAAAGATTTTTTAAAAGAGTATGAAGAATTAGGCCATATGAGGGAAGTCACTGAAGATAAAGAGCCTGATGTAGTGTTTTACATGCCACACCACGGTGTGTATCGACCTGAAAAGGCCACTACGAAGCTTAGAACTGTTTTCAATGCTTCCAGTTTAACGAGCAAAGGAAATTCTTTAAATTCGCTGCAATATAATTGTGGAGTTATTCAGGATGATTTGTTTTCCATCATGATTAGATTTCGAAAACACCTGGTAGCCTTTACAGCTGACATTCAAAAAATGTATAGGATGATTCTTATACATCCGAGTCAAAGAAACCTTCAACGGATACTGTGGAAGGAAGGAAAAAATGAGCCTGTAAAGTGCTACGAGCTTTTAACGGTGACATACGGTACTGTTAGTGCACCATACCTAGCCATGAGGACTCTGAAACAATTATCCATTGATGAGAAGGAGCGTTTTTCTCTAGCATCACCGATACTATTAAACGATTTTTATATGGACGACGTGCTCTCTGGAGCGGAGAATCTGGAAGAAACTGAGAAAATGCAGCACCAATTAAGTAACATCTTAGATTCTGCAGGTATGAAGCTGCACAAGTGGTGCATAAGCAATCAAGAGCCTAATCCTAGCCCAGAAGCCGATTATAGCTTCTCAAACCCTGTTGAAACGAAAGCTTTGGGAATTTCATGGAAGCCTAGGAAAGATTGCTTCTCATTTAAAGTAACTGTGAATACAAATGCATTTTATAACAAAAGATCTGTGCTGTCCACAATTGCTAAAATTTTCGACCCACTCGGTATGCTAGGGCCTGTTGTGGCCAAAGCAAAGATTTTTATGCAGCAATTATGGCTGCTAAAGATTGACTGGAATGAGCAACTCCCAGCGAAAGAGACGAAAGAGTGGCAGATATTCGTCGAATCTCTAAGCAAAATAAATAACATTGACATCGAGAGATGCATTTTCACCGAGAAACCAGAGAGGATCGAGTTCCATGGCTTCGCAGACGCCTCCGAACGAGCTTACGGAGCTGCGATCTACGCCAAATCAATTTCCAATTCTGGAGAAGTGACAGTTAAATTGATTACGAGTAAATCAAGAGTTTCACCAATCAAACGGTTTACCATTCCGAGGCTGGAGTTGTGTGCAACTGTTCTTCTAGCAAAGCTGATGAAGAAGACCCTGACTGCATTAAAACTTGAAGTATCCAACATCAACATGTGGAGTGACTCCATGATAGTGTTAGCATGGATCCAGAAAGAGCCCATATGTCTAAAGACGTTTGTGGCAAGCAGAGTCGCCACAATTCAAGAACTGACATCCATGGAGCAGTGGCACCATGTCCCATCTGAGCAGAATCCGGCTGACCTCATTTCCCGAGGACTAGACCCAGCAGAGCTGTCCCAGAACGAGCTTTGGTGGAATGGCCCCCTGTTCCTGAGACAAGATGAGTATCCCATCAAAGTGATTGCTGTTTCAGACCAGCAAATTGACTTTAATTGTGAATTTAAGAACTCTAAAAAGTGCATGTCTGTTGTGAATATTCCTGGTAATACATTTGTACATAATATAATTAACCTTAGTAATAAGTATGTTAAATTTACCCGTATTTTAGCATTTGTTTTTAGATTCGTAAGCAATTGTAGAAACAAGGAGAATAAGAGTGTTGGTCCCTTGGATCTTAAGGAAATTGAGAAAGCTGAGATTTTTCTCATAAAGAGCATCCAAAATGAGGTATTCCGCGATGAGATTAAAAGCCTAAAGAAAACAGGTAAGGTTGATTCCAAGAGTCAAGTGAGAAATCTTCATCCTTTCATCGACGATAAAGGATTACTTAGAGTTGGAGGTAGGCTAGTGAATAGTGAGTTAAATATTGATCAGAAATTTCCCATTTTGTTGCATCCCAAGAGTAAGCTAACACGCTTAATTTTAGAATATTATCATGTAAAATACTTGCATTTAGGCCCACAGGCCTTATTATTTCAAGTTAGGCAGAGGTTTTGGCCTATAAATGGTCGAGCAATGTGTAGAAAGGTAGTACATGAATGTATCACCTGTTTCAAAATAAAACCTATCGTTTGTCAGCAATTTATGGGTAATCTGCCCAAAGAGAGAGTGAGAGAAAACTACCCATTTAATTGTTCTGGTGTGGACTTCACTGGTCCATTTCTTGTAAAGTATAAACACCAAAGAAAGGGCATTTATCACAAAATATATGTGGCCATATTTGTATGTTTTGTTACCAGAGCGGTTCACTTAGAAATTGAAAGGGATCTGACCTCACAAGCGTTTATTGCAACTCTAAAGAGATTTTTTGCGAGAAGAGGAAAGTCCTCTTACATATTTTCTAACAATGCCAAGAATTTTGTCGGAAGCAATCATGAGTTAAAAAGATTGCATAATTTGGTCAACTGCCCAGATGATCATTTATCTGGCTATTTGTGTAATGAGAATGTTAACTGGAAATTCCTTCCACCTGGAGCGCCAAACTTTGGAGGCCTTTGGGAGGCGGGAGTTAAATCCTTCAAATACCATTTAAAACGTGTCGTTGGTAGTGCTAAATTAAATTATGAGGCATTTTTAACAGTAACTACTCAAATCGAGGGCATTTTAAATTCGAGACCTTTAATGCCAATTTCTTCTGATATTGATGATTTGAAGGCTTTAACTCCTGGCCATTTTCTTATTGGAAGGTCTATTAATTCTATTGTTGAACCTGATGTAAGTGACATTCCAGATAACAAATTGAAGGTGTGGCAAAGAACCACGAAAATGACTCAATTAATTTGGAAAAGGTGGAGAAATGACTATCTGAGTTCTTTGCAGCAAAGATCAAAATGGTATTTTGAGAAAAATAATGTTAAGGTTGGTGATCTAGTTATCATTAAAGAAGATAACCTGCCTGTTTGTAGTTGGCCACTAGGTCGCATTTCTGAAATTTTTCCAGGTAATGATAATAGAGTACGAGTTGTCAGTGTCAAAATTCAACGAGGTGTTTTCAAGAGACCTATATCTAAAATTTGTTTATTGCCTTTGGAAAATTAATTATGTAAATAGATTGTATTTGTATTATGCTACATATTTTTGATTAATTACTTGTTTTGCAATATGTATTTTTTCCTGTAATGCTGTGTAAGTGTAACAATTTTTGAATGTTGTTTAAAACATTGCAAGGCCGGGCGGCATGTACGCGCCGAGCTAGCGCACCCCCCCCCCAGCCCGGTGACGTGCTGATCACGTGACACGGTGTTGGAACAGGTGTGAAAAATGGAAATTGCGAGTTGGCCTCGAGGTGAATGTCTGTACGGACGTTGAGTAAGGTAGCTCCTAATATGTGTGGAGCACATGGCTTTTAGGCCTAATTTGTGATGTTAAATAAAAGAGTTTAAAAAGTTATACAGTCCGCTATTTAATTGAGCTGTGTCGACCATAGTTTACACTTCCGATGACGTTTAAGTGTATGTTCAGTCACCATCAGTATTGGGGGAGGGGGGAGAAGGGGTTCATATAAAATGTCCAAAATACCGAGAGTAGTGTCCAAACCATAGTTCTCTGGGTCATTGAGACGAATAGTGACATTTCCGATGCGGCTTAAGTGCAAGTTCAGCCCCCCAGTAGCATTGGGGGAAGGAGGGGGAAGAAGGGGAATATAAAATGTCCAAAATGACCGAGAGTAGTGTCAAAATCATAGTTTTTGGGGTCACTGAGACAAATACTGACATTTCTGATGCCGTTTAAGGGCAAGTTCATCCCCCTATTAGCATAGGGGGAGGGGGGATAAGCGGAGAATATGAAATGTCCATAAAACCGAGATAGTGTCAATACCATAGGTTTCGGGATCGCCGAGACGAATAGTGACATTTCTGATGCCGTTTAAGTGCAAATTGAGCCCCCGCCCATTAGCATAGGGAGGAGAGAAGAAGGGCTGAATCTAAATATTCAAAATGACCGGGAATAGATTCGAATCCGTAGTTTTCAGGTTCTCTGCGACGAATAGGGACACACCCGATGAAGTTTAAATGCAAGTTCAGCCTCCTACCACCAATAGGGGGAGGACAGAAGAAGGGGTAAAATTAAAATGTCCAAAATGTAATGGCGAATGAGTAATGTCCAAAGAGTAATGTCGAATCAATAGCTTTGAGGTCACAGAGATGAATAATGATACTCCCAATGCTGTTAAGTGCAAGTTCATTCTCCATCAGCATGGGGGAGGGGAGAATCGAGAATATAAAATGTCCATAATGGCCGAGAGTAGTGTCGAATCCATAATTTTCGATGTCGCTGAGATGAATAGGAACCGATGCCATTTAAGTGAGAGTGCAGTCCCCTATCAGCATTGTTGGGTGATGTGTGGGTAAGAAAGTGTGAATATAAAATATTCAAAATAAGCATGAATAGAGTCGAATCCATAGTTTTCGGGTTCACTGCAATGAATAGGGTTAGTCCCGCTACCGTTTACATGCAATTTCAGCCTCCTAACACCATTTGGGGGGAAGGGGGTGAGAAGGTATAATAAAAAGTCCAAACTGACCGAGATTAGTGTCGAATCTATAGTTTTTGTATCACTGAGATGAATAGGGCCCTCCCGATTCCTTTTAAGTGTAAGTACATCCTCCCATCACCATTGATGGGGGAGAGGGGGTGATAAGGGGTAATAAAAAGTCCAAACTGACTGAAATTAGTGTCGAACCCATAGTTTTTGAGTCACTGAGAGGAATATAGGAAACTAAAAATGCTGTTTTTAATCAAGTTTTGAGTTAAATTGATAATAGAGTGACTTCGCAATATATATATATATATATATATATATATATATATATATATATATATATATATATATATATATAAGACGTGTCAGCAGGGCTTCCGAACAGATCACATGGCATACGGAGGTCACGTCCAAAAAGCATATGGGATGGTGTATAGCCAGTAGTTTCGTGGAAAGCACTGTGATAAGCAAGTAGAAACACACATAATTTTTGGCCCCACTTTCTTCGTTTCCTGAAACTAAGAGTGAGAGGTTATTCAGGATGGTTTGATTAAACCTCTCAATAATGCGGTCCGATTGTGGGTGAAGAGTAGTAGTTTGGTTTTTGTTGATTCCCAGTAGCTGACACAGTTCCTTAAAGACAGCAGAGGTAAAATTCGTTCCTTCATCGGAATGAATCTTAATTGGTGTTCCGTATCTTGATATCCAATTTTAAACTAGTGCCTCTGCTACTGTCGACGATTCTTGATCTGCGAATGGATAAGCATCAGGTCACTACGTGAAGTAGTCCATGATATCAAGGATGTATCTGTGCCATCAGTAGTCTGTTGAAGAGGACCTAGAATGTCGAAAACGATTCGTTCAAAGGGTGCTCCTACATTATAACTATGAAGATTTCCTCGACTGCGTGTCTTCGGTCCATTTTGGGCCGCAAAAGCATCACAGGATGGACACCCCTTCTCGACATTATTTCTCGCTTTGTTCCAGTAAAAAAGTGTTCCCGAACCTTCTGCAATATGTTAGTCACTCCGAAATGGCCTCCGGTTGGAGTACTAGGAAGTACTTAAAGAACGTTAGGTATCCTTGCTCTTGGGAATAGAAGATGCCACCTAGATGATTTACCGTCATCAGATTCCCATTTTCTGTACCAAACGTCATTCCGAATGTGAAGTGAGTCCCACAGAGACCAATAACGCTTTGTTGCTGGACTCAAGTTTGATATATCCTGCCAGGGAGGTCATGTGCTGGATGACTCCATAAATTCTAAAATGGGCTTTAGTTCAGGATAATCCAGTTCATCTTTTCGAATCTCATAGTTCCTCCACGGATGAATCTGATGATGTAGAAGATTAAGTTTGTCTTGCTACGGGATTCTTAATATCGAATTTCTTTTCCACTCTGGAACAATAATGGCAGCTTGCGAAACAGAGTTTTCTTCATGGACGTCTACAAATCCGTTTTTCTTGGTAGTGTTCTTCGCTCCCGAATCTCGGCGTACTTGGAAATTTCTTCGTGTGTGGCCTTCAACACTGCAACTCCAGCATTTTATGACTTGTCGTTTGTCAGGCTTAACTGACCTTTTAGCACTCACCTGTTTTGACAACTCGTCTGTTCTTTCCATCAAATGCTCAATTATACGTTCGAGAGATTCTGTAACGTTCGCAACCCTAATAGAATGGCGAGGTTTTTGTGAAGCTTGTTCGGCTGCTTCAAACTTCATGGCACAGACAAATACGGGCATCAGATATTTAACATCCGCATTCGAAGTGCTTTCTGTATTTCAAAGTCGTGAACTCCATCGATAAAATATTCTAAAGATAGATTTTCCCGCACTTCCGCAGGATATATGTAATATATAATATATATAAAAAATATATATTTATACATATATATTTTAACTAACACACACACACCAGTATATATAAATATATATATATATATATATATACACTGCTCAAAACAATTAGGGGAGCACATGGTTTTAACGAAATTACGCAAATGCTTACAGCGATAAGTAACATAAAATAAATCAGCCATAATTTAAAGCCTAGCAGGAAACAGAAGAAGAAAACTTCATATGCAAATCAAAGTTCATGACGTCAAAAACCAGAAAAAGAACATAAGGGCGGAAATCGGGATGCTGCAGATACGTCTGTTTCACTGCCTTAACTGTGAAATTCGATTGCTCAGTTATTCTTTTTGAGAAAAGGTGACTTGGAAATGTCTCAACAACGTGATTTACCGGAATCTGTGGCATGGAGTATTATAGGCAGACTTGAATCCGGGAAAACACAACGTAGTATCGCGGACGCTGTTGGAGTTGCCAGAAGTGACGTTGCAAGGCTGTGGAATCGATTCCAAGAAACAGGAAATGTTAGACGTCGGCCAGGGCAAGGTCGGCCACGCGCCACTACAGCAACTGATGACCGGCATATACTGTTAACAGCTCGTCCAAACAGAACAGACAATGCTACTCAGCTGCTCTTGGCAACAGGACGAAGGGTGTCCAGCCAAACAGTACGTTATAGGCTTCACCAGGGAGGTCTCTATGGACGTAGGCCTACGTGCATAGAGACGTGCTCTATGCACGTCTCTATGCACGTATGGTATGCATTCCGTTGTCCTCACGCCACCGTACGGCCCGAAGAAGATGGGCTGCTGAACATCGAGATTGGGAGCAACATGATTGGAGCTAAGTGCTGTTTACAGACGAGTCCCGATTCAGTCTAGAGTGAGACACCCGACGTGTTTTAGTATGGAGGGAAAGGGGCACTCGAAATAACCCCGCATTCGTCGTGAAAGTACACAATACAGACGAGCTGGTTTTATGGTATGGGGTGGAATCAGCATTAGTGGACGTACGGACCTGCATATCATTCGGAATGGTACATTGACGGCCCGAAGGTATGCAGAAAAGATACTGAGATCTCATGTCATACCTTACGCTGCAGCCATTGGATATTCCTTTGTTTTCCAGCATGATAATGCCAGACCACATACAGCTCGTCTTGTGGAGAACATGCTTGAAGCTGAAGCAATACAGCGTATGGAATGGCCAGCGTGCTCTCCTGACATGAATCCAATCGAGTATGTTTGGGACATTCTCGGACGACGCATTGCTGCGAGACCAAGGCCTCCTTTTACTCTCCGAGACTTGGAGATTGCACTTCATGAGGAGTGGAACAATATTCCCCAAAGTCTTATCGATAACATCATCGCATCCATGGAAAACAGGTGTGCAGTAGTCTTAGCTGTTCGAGGAGACCAAACGCCATATTAAAAATCTTGTATCATTTCTAAAGAATACTTTTTTTTATCGTTTGCAAGTATTCAATTTCAAGTACATGTATTTGAAAGAATTAAATCTTAATTACAAATTTTTTACGTCTTTTTTTCTGTATTGCGCATTGATACCCGTGTACTATCCTTTTTATGCGAATACGTGGCTGTCTCGCACGGTTTTCTTAACTTCTTTGCTTGCTCCCCTAATTTTTTTGAGCAGTGTATATATATATATATATATATATATATATATATATATACATATATATATATATATATATATATATATATATATATATATATATATATATATATATATATATATATATATATATGTATATATATATATTTATATATATATATATATATATATATATATATATATATATATATATATATATATATATATATATATATATATATATATATATATATATATATATATATATATATATATATATATGTATATACACTGAATTAGGGATACCTACCTAGTAACGAGTCGGGCCTCCTCTGGTCTTGATAACGGCTGCCACATGACGAGGCATAGATTCAAGAAGTTTCTGGAAACGTTCCACGGGAATGGCTTGCCAAATATTCGCTAAAGCTGTCCATAATTCAGTAAGGTTCTTTGGAGCTATATGATGACCTTTCACGCCTTGTTCCAAAACATCCCAAAGATACTCAATAGGATTTAAATCTGGGCTTCTAGGTGGCCAATTCATGACAGAGAAGTCAGAGGAATGCCCATCCAACCAGCCAGTAGCCAACCGGGACTTGTGAGAGGTACAGTTGTCTTGCTGGAAAACTCCATTACCGTGCGGATAACAGAACAGCATAAACGGATGGAGGTGATCACCCAGCAACTCTACGTATCGAATTGCATTGAGGGAGGTTGGTTAACGCACCAAAGATCCCAAACTGTGCCACGAAAAAACACCCCAGACCATGATTGAACCGCCATGTCCTTGTAGAGTTCCAGCCAGGCATGCAGGATCCATGGCTTCATGGGCCTGACAAAATATTCTCAGCATCCCGTCGGCGCTAAGTAGTCGGAATCGAGACTCATCACTCCATGCTACTCGTTTCCAGTCCTTTACACTTCAGTCTCTGTGCTCGTTTGTCCAGGCAAGACGTGCAGCCCGTTGGCGAGTATAGAGCAATGGTACTCTCGTAGGTCGACGGCTCCCGAAACCCATACGGTGAAGCGAGCGTCGCACAGTCCGTTTACTGACTGTACGACTGGCACCGTCATTAAACTGGGTGGTAATTTGAGCTAATGTTTGGCTTCCCTGGCTACGTACAATACGCCTGAGCCGTCTTTCACCACGCACTGTCAAGGCTAATTGTCCTTTATAGTTTGCCCGATCGCTAGTTTTTTCCACCATCCATGTATTCTTGGTGTACTCTTGACACTGTCGACCTTGAAAATCCTAGCTGTCTGACGATTTCGGAAATTGAATGGCCCATGCGTCGCGCGCCTACGATTTGTCCGCGATCGAAGGTGTCTAAATCAGGCAGTTTACCCATACTGGCAATTCCAACAACTAATTCAGAACAACCACAGTACGCGCTATATATTCAGTTACCACAGCGTCTTCACTTGCGCATACATGATGAGCAGCGCTACACAATTTGCATAGGCTTTGCTATCCCTAATTCAGTGGCACTTCAGTGTATCTTTCGACTTACAGTTCTTTCAAAAAGATCGATAAAAATTTATTTCACGTATGATTAAATTTTTCATAGATACTTCGATTATCCTATTAAGCATCTAAAGTCGAATGTAAACTTCTTTAATTGTTTCTTTCAAATATTACACTAATACATTTTAAAGATGAAATTCTGAGTACTTTTTCACTCATCATGTATATATTGAAATGATGCATAAATGATGTATAAATTGAAAACCCTTCTGTTCTTAAATGAACACAAACAAGTTGTAATTTGTAACATAGAAGTCAAACCTAACAATATGGGCACTTTTCATCGCTAGGTTTGGCTTTAGAAACGTATAAGTCACCTTAAATCCTTAAATGTTATTTCAGGTTATTGACTTATGGTTAATTATTGGCAATTCCAACAACTAATTCAGAACAACCACAGTACGCGCTATATATGCAGTTACCACAGCGCCCTCACTTGCGCATACTTGATGCTCAGCGCTACACAATTTGCATAGGCTTTGCTATCCCTAATTCAGTGGCACTTCAGTGTGTATATATATATATATATATATATATATATATATATATATACACGTTACATTTGAACAGTTCGGAAGAACGTTGCATTTGGGAAGGTGAGGTCATGTCTAGCAAATATCATTTGGATTATTTTTCACCCGGACCGATAATTAGAAAGCTGGAGGAAGGGTGACAAATTACAGATGTTTCTAGAGGATTCAACACAGCCCACAGTTTTGTTTCCAGGTTTTTGGCAGCATGTCAAACAAATGGACAGTGTATGAAGCGCAAGCTAGGAGATCGTCCTCGCAGTAAGACGGCCGAAGACGATTGGTTCCTTGCTCTAATGGCAAAAAGTAACTGGCGCAGTACAGGTGGTCAAATGGTAAGTCAATTCTACGCAGCCACAGGAACTCAGATATTCCGGAAACCTTATGCAAGGCGTTTACGAGAGACAGGACTATAAGCCCAAAGACTTATTGTGGGAGTTCCATTTCAGAGAATTCCACCTGTTGCCCATTGCTGCCGTCTGCATCACCATTGGACCTAGGATGACTGAGCCAATGTCCTCTTCACAGAGGAGATGCACTTCAGTATTTCTTTTGATAGTAGACGGCAAATGATATGGCGTAACGTTGGTAGTGCTTATCGTCCAGAAAAGATCCAGGAAAGAGACCGGTATGGTACTTGTAGCATCGTGGTATGGGCAGGCATCATTGTGAATAACCGCACTCCACTATATATGCTTGAAGCAGAGACCATGACTGCTGCACTTTACATTGCTGAAGTTCTGCTGTCAGGTGTTCGCCTTTTCCGTGCTTCTCTCGGCGATAACTTTCTGTACAGGGAGGAAAACATGCCCTGTCACTGCATCAAAGCTGTTTAGGATTGTCTGAAGAGTATCGATATTCATTGTATCATGTGGCCTGCACATTCAACTGATATTAATTCAATAGAAAATTTGTGGGATGACTTGGGTCGACGTCTTGCTGTTTGCCCATATCCCCCGACAAACAAGCCGTCCCTCATCCGTGCAGTGAAAGAGGGGTGGGACAAGTTGCCTCGAAACATCATGGATCACGACGTTTCAAGCATGCCACGACGTCTGGGAAGATGCACTGCACGGCATTGTGGATATATCTGATACTGACATGTCTTTCCTGATTTCCTGTCGTCATTAATCTGCATTCTTTGTATTGTTCTGTTTCCGGGCCAATATTAGCCTTTCGCTGAAACAACCTGTTTTATTATTTTTAGAAGGAACAAATTAGAAAAATCAAATCTTACATCCCACTGTAGCTGTTTAGAGAGTGGGTGAACCTAAGTTTCTCTTGTTATTATTTTTTTGCAATTCATCGGATAAAAGAAATTACTAAGCTGTTGTGCAATATTTTTGGTTAAGCATACTAGATTTGAAAATTTCCGATCATAAGTTAATTGCGAATTAGTAACTTGTATTAAATTTGAGAAATAATAACATTAAAACGGCGCTTTTTCTGTCTTTGACTGCATTTACTTATAATTACTAAGGTACGAAATAATTGAATGTTACAGGGAATGTATAATCTTGTTGTTTCATTAAAATTAACTATATTAACTTTCTTATCAAAAATTAGGAAATTGTAATGTCAAAAACATTATTGTTTATATAAGAGTAAAGGTTTATATCAATTATCGAATTAAAATTCAATTTGCGGTCGCATCTTTGAAATTTACATTCTATACTCTACTGCCATGTAATTGGGAAGATTTGAAGCCCTAATAAATAATATTCTTTTCTCAGAAATATAAATTCTAATAAAATATACTTCAAGTAGATATGAAATAGAAAGCTTTTATTGAAAAAAGAAATCTCATTTTTACAATTATCTCTAAATAGGTACGGAATTACAATAATTTTTTTCTGGGATAGGATAAGAATGGATTATTATATTATAATTATCAACAGAATCAGTACTAAATTTAGAAATGCAATTATCAATAAAATCATTTTAAGTTTATTTACCTTTCGTCCGAAAGCAAATTGTCCAGTAAGAAATAAAATTAGCAGAATTGATATCACCATCACTGTCTATGCAAAAGTTGATTAAACAGTGTAGTGCCAGGTAAAAATTTACCATGCAACTCTCAACAAACGGAGTCGGAACCTAGGTGAGATTTGAAATACTAGAAATTGGTAAGAATTGAAATACTAGAAATTGGTAAGAATTGAAATACTTTAGAACTGGGAAGGTATTGCAGATGTAAAAATGTGTGTTGGCACATCCGCATTGGCTGTTTCTTGAATACGTCATTTAAGATTACGATTATCTATAAAATTTACTAAGATGATATAAGTAGAGCTAATGGCAGTTATCTTCTTTTGTTAAAAAAAAAGAAGAAACAGTTATTTCTTCTGAATTCCTCTTGCATGAAAGTGTCATATATAAGATACAATTTTTTCCTACCAATAAACTGCAGATTGAGAATTGTCGCTGTAGTCGTGCGTCTTTGGCCTGATAAATCCTAATCAGGTCCATTAAGGGTTGCAAGGATTTGGATCATGATTAGCTCACGGCACCATAAGTATAAGAGGCCGATATTTTGCCACCTCACATTTGAATGAGATTCTAGAGGTGCGAATTTTTATTTTATTTGTACCCCTACAAACATTTACAACCACGCTGCCTACGGATTTAGAAGATTAATCTATACCAGATGTAGATAGGGAAGCATTTATTGACACTTGCCGAGATCATAGCATCCTCAGTGACAGAATACTGCCCCGTGCCCCAAAGAAAATACGCTAACGTTCAAGCCTTTTGAATATTTTAGAAAATGAAGCAAATAAATTGAAAATATATTTAAGGTCTAGAAATGAATTTAGAATATTTTTTCTTTAAAAAAATGTACTTCCAACTGTGCAAAATCTAGTGTAAACTATAATTTGGTGTTCTACCCAAAATTTTATTAATATTATATCAATACATGAGTTTTATTAAGTCAGCATATGTTTTCAAAAAGAGCTGCGGTATCAAAAAAGAGCTGCAATATACGATTTGAGAAAATATAAAGAAAACTGTATGGAACTGAAGTCAGGGATAGATTGGATGAAAAAGCATGTGTATCTTTGGTGATTCCCTCTATCCTAAAATTGATTCATCAGTAACACAAATGATTTGCAAGCAGATGGATTTAAGGTGCCCGAAATGGGGAAACTTTCACATTCCAGCAGTTTTAGGAAAATGAAACCTAGTACGTGATAAGGGAGGAAGCTTACAATCGTTAACAACCAAATATTATTATAATGAACGGTTTAAGAAAATTTAGAAACATTTTTAGATATTTGTTGGTCGCATTTCGACGAGAAATATATAAAAAACAGCTTTACCGTGATTTCGTAATAAAAGAAATGATTTTTACAGGTCTTTAATTCAACTGCAATTTCCCTTATTGAAGTCATTTTCTTCCTTCACACTATCACTAGACAAATTTTTCATTCTCTCAATATCCCCATAAAACTATAAATCCGAGCTTCTCTGATCTACAACGGAACAATCGAACCACAAGCTTTATACTACCGCGTGCGTCAGGTCGTTGAGCATTAGGTGTGGTCAATTCCTTTTCACTAGAATATCCTAAAATGACAAAAAATTTAAATAAAAGTATTAAATTATATATTTTATAAATATATATATAAAGAAAAATATATAGAAAAGAAAAATTCCAAATATATAAAACATAGAGTGTCATTTTCATACGATGAATAACTCCGAGTGAATATTTGTATAAGTTGAATAAACTAATTCAGAGATTGTGTTCGCCAATCATAACAGTCAACTTCGCAAATCCCCAATTCTAAATAGAATTAGTTGAAACTTGCAAACATCTGCCTGGAGGTTCCAATTTCATATCCGTGCAAATTATCTCTGAGAGTTTGCTTGTAATTTGGATCATGCAGCTAATTCATAATTTAGCTCTTACATGTAATAGTTCATACCCTGCTAGTCTGCTCAACTCGATAATGCACACGCATTAATGGAAATTCCAAATCGAAATAGTAGTAACAAGAAATCGCAACGCAAATATTTCTTCAGTTTTGATTTCGAAAAAAATTATTCAAATTGCTCTTTTTTTAAGAATATATAAAGAAATTTTACGTTAAAATGACTTTCGAGCTGCAAACTTAGTATATGCATTAAAATTGTTAGTTACAGAAGCAATATTTTTAAAAAATGAATTTGTCTCTTTACTTATTTTTTAAAATGAATAAACTTCTACTAATATGCTAAAATTTCAAATCATTATTAAATATTTAAAATGTTGAGTCTTATCTGGAAGACTTTATATAGTCTTTCGGAAGTTAAAATACAACAGTTATTCTTCAAATTGAGTTGAAAAAAATGCTTGAAACGTTAAAACTTTCTGATACTTTAGAGCAATAAGTTAGTTAATCTTTATTATTTAATGATATAATAATCTTTATGATTTAATGATCTATTTTCAGAATAATGCAAGGAGGATTTTTAAATGTAGGGTATCATGTTGCGAATGCAAGGAGATTTTTGAAGTGTAAGGTATCATTTTTGCAAGATATTAATCAGGACATTGGAAATGCAATAATTAGTAAATATAATTAAACAAGACATCTTTAGATCATACATTCTTTCGTTAAAATATTAATTTACTGTATGTTTTGCTTTTTAATTTTATGCAGTAAAAGACTTTAATTCCAGATTAGGACAATATTGGTTTTACCTAGAAGTAAATCACTTGTTATATAAGGAACAATAATATTTTAGGAGAAACAATCACTACACTACAAAAAGAAATTAAAATCACGAAAGGAATTAAAAGAGTGAAGGAATCAAACATCTTTAATAGCCCTAGATACAAGCAATACTTTAACTCTATTAGAAAGGAAAATATAATTAGGCAATTGCAATTAGATCTATACTTATTTAATATAATTGTTAGCTATCTTAACAATAGAAAGACATCATTTAATAATAATGAGTTATTATAATACAGCTTAGGGCTTCCACAGGGTTCCTCTTCGGGTTTAATACTATTTCTTATAGTAATTAATACGTTGTTTGATACCATAAACTATGAGGATTGGTATCACATTTAAGCTTTCGTTGACGATATTTTAATAGCAGTTAGAAGCCCAACAGTTTACAAGTTTTCTGAATTAGCAACCAGGGTATTATTAAA